>JAMPIV010005429.1:0-439160 GCA_024509875.1 Oreohelix idahoensis
AGGGTTGCAAAGTTACAACGTTCCATTGTGGGCACGCATCTTCGAACGTACCTATAGTTTGTACAAACTTCCGGATGATGTTTATATTATTTAATTTTTTCTTCGTTTTGGCAGTTTTGAATATTGCTGATTATTAGTTCTGGATCTTATGCTATCCCATTATGTAAGTGCCATCTTTCTTTACCCCTTACCAACAGTAATTTCATTCATATGGGCCTCAAAGTTTCATTCTTATAGATTTTCATTTCTTGCTTGGTCAAACCAATGCAGTTTTCCTTTGTTTATATAGCTTCTTGAACATGTCTAGGTGCCCAGTCTAGTGATTTTTCAGGGGAAAGGGGGAAAGGAGTGTGGGGGCACGAGCACACAATTCAGACTCACTTTGGCTTTCTTCTGTTGGAATTGATCATAATCCATTCCTTATATTCGGATGATTGAGTTTGAATTTTCTCTTAGAATCAATTGCTGCTTCGTCTGACATTTACTATTATGTTAATTATCTATTAAGCAGAAATGAGTAGATGGCCCTTCCTATGTTTTACGACATACTGGGTACTTAGGCACAAATTTACTATACTTTTGCATTCCATTTTGAACTCTTCATACATTTGGCAATTGGTATGTTAGTAATTGAAAAGAGCTGCAACTCGAAATGCCAAAATAAGTAGAAGTATCTAAAAAGATCTTGTCTTCATACTTTGTTGACTTGCCATTGCATATAGTATTAAGGAATGGTAGTATTAAGCTATTTAGGACCTTTAATTACTAAAAAGGATAAATGACTGAAACAAAAAAGAATGTAAAATTTTTTTTATTTTTTTTTTATATTTTTTTGATTTATTAATTTGTGTTTTGTATGGTTCCCAAATTTATCTTTGAATCCCTGGGCCCTGATGTTGTTTCGAGAATTCTGAAGTTTTTGGGATCTTTCAAAAATGGTATTATTTACAAGAAACACCCTGTGTATTTCCCAATAAAAATGTGTTGTTGCCAGCAGGACAGATAGTGGACAACTGTCCCAAAAGACATGTTGGCTGTGCAATGCGAACTGTTATGAGATTGTGCATTGGGTAAAAACAATGTGCCACAGGAACCACCGCTGTTAGGGAGCATAGCAAATACTTGATTCAGGCTTCCCTGCAAGGGGACCAGCTACTAGTTATGGCTCTCCATGCTCCTGAAAGGAGTGCAAAAGGAAAGTATACTGATATTACAGTAACATCCTTGGTGGGGTCTGTGACATCACCACATGGAGGCGAAACACAGTTTTTGGTATTTGTCATCAGAATGTTGCCATCACTGTCTGTGTAAAAACTATTCATTTTTGTCCGGTTTCTTCCAGAAGGGCTGGCACTGGCAAGAGCTTATACCAATGCATCACGAGACAGAGGGTTATGTATAGTCGATTTGCAGGCGCGTGATCAGAACTAGGAGAACCAACAAAGAATACAAAAACCATGGCGGGTCCTAAACCAAAGCATGAGAGAATTGGTTTAACGGGAGGCAAACTTTTGGACAGAGAGTAGAACAGAAACAAGATTTCGCCCCAATGTATGTGTAACTTTGTAACCGTAAATCGATCTTAACGACCAAGGTGACTCTGGCTTGCCAGGGGGCCCCTGGATGAGTGTATTTTTATTAAGGATACTCAAAAAGTTTGATAATGTTTTGAAAACTAGGGTTGTGGATGTCAGAGTTGAGAAACAGTTTTTGTACAGAATCCTGAGGTTGGTTTTCAGGGCTCCCTCCCATTCTCCTCTCATAATTTAAAATTCTCAACGAGTTCTACTATGAATATATTATCAGTGTATTTTATCTTGAAACAGAGCTCTAAAAATGCCTTAGGCGAAGTTACCAATTGAATTGAAAGGTTTAATGCTGGAGGAAGTGGCTGGCTGTTATATCCAATCACCATACACAGTTTCCCCTCAGATAGCTTTGGTTTATTGGATTTGGTACTGGTCTTTTTGAAAAATATCTAGATGAGCAAGAGTGGTCAAAAATGCCATTCAATTAATTTTAAAAGGAAAAGTGGAGATAAAAACTGTTATTGTGATAATCAAAATCAACCTCACTGCCACTCCAGGCAAAACCCATAGGTGCTCAGTCTCCCTCCAGCAAAATGTCGAAGAGTATGAATGCTAATTGTACAGTTGGACATTCCACAAAAATCTCGGCCATCGATAATTTCCAGGTTCCTTCAGATTTTCCGGGCTTCGATTTTTCGTGAGTTCGCATTTTTTTTATTTTACCCGCTTGTGCGAGCTGCCACCTTGTTTGACTTTAGTTGAATTAACTAAACTCGGGACCCTTAAGGACGCAGCAAATGAGGAATAGAGGACCGCAGTCAGCGACCCCCATAAGCTTTGACTGCCTGGCGTCAGGAACCAGCGAACCAGAGCTGGTCAAGACCGCACTCCACCTCTCCACGTGGTAGGTCCTAGGAAACAGTCTGCAGCTGTGCATATGCTGGACTGAGCGATGTGATGGATTGCGAAAATGGGGAAGGGGCAAACACTCGGTCCTTAAAAACGCTGTTCAGAGAATGGTTCGGATGTTGTTAGTCGACCGAAAGGTGCAGTGCAGGATATCACAGCTACTTGTAAAAACAGACACAATCTCAACCACCTGTTCCGTTTACGAGGGCGATACGAAGAAGAAGAAGATAGAAGAATTAAAACTCTGTATAGAACTATGTTATTCATTTGAACTAAAAATTCTGTAGAAACTGTTTTATTTAGTTGATGAACATTTAAAAATTTCAATATTGCTTTTCAATTTAGATTTTAATTTTCTTTACTTTCTAAAGGACTGTACCAGCGTTACATTTTCTGCTCAGCATACATACAGCATATATAACCTAAAAAATCCGGCATTTTACATCGCAATTCGGCGTCGCGAGGACACTACCCAGGTCCGGAGGTTGCGCGGATTTGATTGTCATGGCAACACACACTGTACCTGTTAGCACTGCTGTCTGCGTTGTACATACGATGGATGCATCCTTGTCTCACGTCCACGTTTCGGCTAGTCGCCTAGAGACATGCCATGGAAAAGATTAAGTAATTGACCCATAACACGTGGAAAACAAAACTAAGGAGTCAGTACCTCAAGTACCTTCAGTTGTGCATATAGGAAACAAAAAAAAAAAATAAAAATGGGCCAGATTTTGTGAAAACAGCTTTTAGGCGCCAAATAAAGGTGTAAATGGACAAAAGTTGATTTGTCTTGAGTCCTGGCTTGTCCGATTCTAATCATAAATCGACTTCTTGATCTTGAGAGGCAGCAATAAGGTGAGATAGATTTCAATATGAGAATCTTGTTTTTCTTATGAGCAAAGGCAGTTTTGGAAAAAGTTTAGGTTTTTTTTTCATTAGTTATCCAGAAAATGTGAAGATTAGCATAAATGGTTGAATTTTTTTTTTCTTTTTTTAAATTTAAAAAAAATATGGTTTTATTTATTATTTTTTAAAAAAAAAAAAACAGTTGTGTAGTTACACATTGTAGTTTCCTTCAGTGTCATTTAACAAATACTCAATTATTAACTTTTGAGCACTTTTCTTATTTAGCCCTTGCATCACTAATTACAAGCGACATCATAGCCTCAACATTTCAGAGTTAAAAGAAATTGTGTTAAAGCCAAATGACTATTTGAAGGTGCAGATAAGTAAGTGTAATGTTTTTCTTTTATTAACCTCTTTGCCAGATTTATTAAAAGATATGAGCATGGATGCCCAATGTACCTGGGGTCAGCCATTCCACCACATAGCTTCTACTGGATGCAGACAATTTGGACAGCTGACAATAGGCAAAGCTTCTTCCATCTTTGCTCGCTCGCACAACGTTATGTTTTGGGGAAACTCCAAACTCACAATGAAAAACAAAGCTGCGGTATGTAATGCCTGTGTAACAAACTTGAAATTCGAGTATGGCAGCGAGACGTAGGCAACCAATGCTAAGCAAGAGTGAAAGGCTCAATACCTTCCTAACGACGGTGTCCTATCGTCCGCCTCATCCTTGGAGTATTTTTTCGTGGGTAAAGGGACAGTGACAAATGTCGAGGTACAGTCACATTGCTGGACTTCAATAGCGTGTATACACATGCCTTACCACATCACATACACTGGCTTCCATGTCCGGCCACATGGAAGATGGTTCACATCCCTTAAAGATCATCTTCTTTGAACATACTGGCAGATGCAAAAGAACAGACAGAGGACCTTCAGCAGAGGTTCAAAGATGTGTGCACAGCCCGACGTACTGAAGGCACTGAGCATAATCCAGCAACCTAGGTGGATGAAGCTGGCCCGTATTCGCCCAACGTGGGGATGCTTCCCAATTACACCACCTCAGATTGGGCGAAAAGACTCACAATCAAGCAGAACAAGATCAGAACACACCAAAAGGAAAACACCAGGAAGAAAGGGGGGGGCCAAAAAAATATTTTCTGAGGCCCTATCCACCTCAGGGGGCATTCCCATAGTCAGTCATGACTAAAGGGGCTACTATGTACTGCTGGATCACATGCAGTGAATATTTAATACAGTATGCGAGTTTGAGAGTAAATGATTTACAAGTAATTATTAAATGCATGGTGGAATATCCAGAGTCATCCTTATATCTGAACACAAGCAATGCCAATGCCTATTGCAATATTTGATTTAGACGTTGAACCTCTGTCTGTGAGTCTAATTACCTTACTCTACCTTAGTCGTTTCCCATTCTAACCGCGTGGAAGGTGTAGAGGTTTGGAAGAGAGAGCGCCAGGACTATTCTAACGGTCTGTCCTTTTCCCTCCAGGCCTGGTTCCATTCTAGTTCCACTTTTGTTCGGGGTGTCTCTCAAAGATTGTCTAATAGTGTCCTCACAGCGGACTCTGGGTCGTCCTGGAGGTCTGGATCCCTGGCTCTTTGTTTCCCATGCTTGTCAAGATAGCCGGGTCCTTACACACATCCCTCATTTAAAACTCTTTGAAATCATACACAGGACTTCCAGGGATCCCCCTGTGGCTGAGAACATTATTGAGAACCTCGAATTTGCGGCACACTACAGCCTGGAGGAGTCACATTAGCCCCAGATCTCTTTTCTTCCCTCATCAGTTTGGGACCCACATGTTTATGATCCTTTAAATGCAAAGCCATGTCTGGAGAAATTGGTGCTCATGATTCATCTCCATTATGGTTCAGAATAGCAGGCAGAAAAGCCACAGGAAAAACCCCTAGATCTACAGTAATAGATTAAAATCAAGGACTTTTCAACTATTTTTTTTGGCTCAACAAGAGAGCAAGAAAGCTCAGACTGCCCTAGTAAAACAACAAGTTACCATTAATTTGTAATACTGATTCCATAACACTTTTAATTTGTAAATTTATATTACTTATTAAAGTACTTGGATCTCGAAGTCTCAATTAGTTCTTTTCCGTACTCTACAAGCCGGTGTTATTGTGCAATTTCTAGAGTCATAGTAAATTATAATTGTTCACGACATACGTAACGTATTCTTTTTTCTCTTCACGTTTCCGCCCTACCCGGCGGAGCTCGGGGCTAGAGGCTCCTGAGTTTTTGTTCTTGTCAAGGAACTCTGCCTTGGAGTTTGTTCATGTCTAAGTTTCTCGGTCTTGAGTTTGGTTTCTTGATCAAGCAGCTCTGTCTTGTGCCTAGTCTCGTTTCTTGCGTCCTTTTTCTCCTTCATAAGCCTGTCTTCAGTTCTATATCTTTCATGAGTATCCTTCTCTTTTTTCTCTTTTAATCTTGTGAATACTGTGAATCTGATTTTACAACATCCTTAACATACTTCGGTCGATAATCCCGTTCTATGCCAGGCCAGGGAAGTAAGTCGGTCATCCAACCCTATTGGGCTTGCTTAGTATCATTAGTTTCCTTGCTGGAGGTCCATTTCCATTCTGCAATGGTTGATTAGAATGACGTGTTCGTGAATCTAATTAAAATAATATTTCAGCGAGCTATGTTTCAATAAGATGGAATAAGCAATTTACATGACCAACCCGCAATAGGACGCATTTTCATTACAAATGTAGGTCACAGGTGTCCTCTGGCACTGGCTGCTTCCCTTTTGTTACTGGTAACAGGATTTGGTGAAAGTTTTAGCTAATATTTGTGGATGTTGATGAGGAAGTTGTATACCCAACCATTAACACTTGATAACATTCTTGGGCATTAATAAGATTTGAGCATGAGTTTTGCAAATTTGTAATTCTGTATCACACAGTATTTGTGGAAATGGCATTTTTTTTTAAATTTTTTATTTATTACAGATGTTGCACTGCTCATAAGTGTAACAACTGTGCCCTATAAGTACGATGCATTGTTCCATGAAAAATGTGGAAATTAATGCCTCAGGAGGTCAGAAAGGAAATATTTTCGTTAGACAAAATAGATTAAAGACACAGCAGTCACACTGACAATACACTCTTCTGTCACCAGGAGCTTCCAAAGAGATGATTATACTACAGAGTCAGCTCAACATGGCAAAATCAAGAACCAGCTGGCACTATGTTAAATCAGGACACAGTTTGCAATGGAGCACAAGCCAAGAGAGAGTCTGCTGACTTTTTGCAGCACAAGGAAAGTTCTTCAGGTAGATTTCAACTCTATTCAGTTTCTTGATGTTTTTAATTTAGGTTTTTTTTTGTGTAGATTTTTAGGTGAGACATTTTTTAGGCAGCATGTAGCAATATTATTTAAATATGTTTAAACATTATAATATTTAACATTTTAAATATCAATGTGGTTTGAATTGAATAGACTTTAGAAAAGTAGTAGTTTACTTTGGGGATTTCATTTATACCTTGTTTGAGTAGGCAACAAATTAATTACCTAATTAGATGCATATACACTGGAAATATTCAAAGAAGAAAAAAAAAACTAGCAAATGCAATATGTTACAAAAACAGTGGCTTTTATTAAAAGTACAATCCAATTTTGAATATGTGATTTCCAAAAAAATTAGACAAATCTCAGATCATAAATTCTTAAGGGGAGGTTTAAACCCCCCAAAATAATGAAGAATTTCATTGAAAATATCGGTAAAATTTTTTAGATACATATTGCACTGGAAAGTACATTCATACGTTTTGCCCACATATTTCTGTATGTTTATTTTCACTAAAAAACCTTTTGTGGATGATTTTATATAAATTTTTTAAAAAGTAATGTCAGGTAAGTGTATTTTTACCTAATTATATATGTTAAAAAATTACAAATTGGTATATTAGTGATGCTAAATTGCTTCTAGATCTGCATGAAATTTAATTTTCGGTACCATATTCATTTCCCTGAAGCAAACAGAATTCAAGTTTTTCAAACATAGTTTCTTGTGTAAAACTAATTTTGACTGGCTAATTTTTATTAACCATGGGGTCCTTTGATGGGTCATCGAAATAATAAGCTGCAGGTAAGAACGAATCACAGGTTTCTGGTTTCTCCTGTGCGAGCTTACATAAATTTGTAAGTAGAGTCCCGTTATATCTTTCCACTTGTCCAATCGATTGTGGATGATAAAATGTGCAGACGAGAATATTTTGAAAAATCCTAAAAACTTCCTCCATCAGTTTCCCTCTGTCCCTCCAGAACTGTGAACCATTGTCAGTTAATAATATCTGATAAGGGTATCCTAATCTTGTGAATATTGAAGCAAAGGCTCTCCTACATGTACTGAGTCTGCTGAGGGGAAGAGCAAAATCGCTTCCCCCCACATAGTACACTTGTCTACCACCAGAAAGGATTATTTTTTCGGAAACTGACGAAAAGCGCATACAGTCTGCAAGAAATGAAGAATTTAATGAAAAGTAAGCTGAAAAGTAATGAACACAGAACCATGGAAATCAAAATAAAGGAAAATACCAGAGATGATTCCAACATAGAGCAGGGGGATACTGAGAGTGAGTAAATTTTGTGTAAAAGTGTAAATTTTTCCAACCCCTTTCCCTTTTTTTCTTAATTTTTCTCAAAACCTCATTTTTCATCAACAAATGTGGTGGCAAACGTTGCCCAAGAGTCGTTTTCAAAACTATCGATTAGTGATACAGCAGTAAATATTTGGGCCACATGCTGTGCCACATAGTGCCTCATTAAAATAAACTAAAAGAAAGGATATATGTTTAACAAACTACAAAAACTGTTTCGGTTGAGAGAAATAGCAAAGATACCCAACCCCCCCTTAAAAATTTCAACTCATTTTTTTTTTTCGATTGGTATGTTAAAATCCAAAAAAACTCAGATATCAAACCAATCAAAATTATTTTAGTATACAATCATTATCATATATTAACAAATGAAACAGTCAAATTTCATAACTCAAGTTGTACTCACATTTGAGATATCTTGGGCAACAAAATACCCAAAAAAAGCCTAAAAATTTGCCCATTACTTTTTCCAAACTGTTTTTTTTTTTTCTTTTTTTTATTTTTTTTTTTTTTTTTTCTTTTTGTTTTTTTTTTTTCCGCCCATAGGAAATTGGCAAGTTTTTTTTGAGTATATATACCTCAATTTTTTTGTATTTTTTTCAGTCATTTTGCTAGTATAAATGACCAGATATAGATATTAACTTATAATTCTGTGTTTTTCATTTTGGGGGTTTAACCTCCCCTTAATTAAAAAATTAATTAAAGTGTTAGGTAGAAAGGGGCAATAACTGGGCATTTGAACAAGATTATGGTGACGTTACAAAATAACACTTAAAATCTTGAAAAATGTATGAAACCAATAAATATTATATATAGATTTGTTTAGAAGTTAATTAACTTTACATCTGAGGCATTTATAGCAATAATGTTGTACAATGTAATTATCCAAGGTCAAAACTATTGCAGAACTGGACATACAAATGTTCATAAAATGAGATACTCAAGAATGAAAAAAACCTATTTAATTAAAATAAGACAATAAATTGACTTTTATTTAATAGATTATCCAAGTATGTTAACACTTTGACAAAATTTTAACATTCTGACTGTATAAATTAATTAAAAATAATTAAAACTGGTATGTACAAAGGAGCGATAAGTGAAAATTTTAAAAACCAAACTAAGATTTGTGAAAATAAGTAAAGTTCACAATCATGTTGAATCAAGAAATAGAAGAAATAAAGATTGTTTTAGGACTAATGGTATTCAAATAGGCAGTTTGTGTTTTTCGGGAAGCAAAGAAAGGTGTTGCATGCACTACATTTTGTTTCTATTTTTTTTTGTTAATACCTAGAGTTGCCCAACAATGTTAACAATTTTTTCTTGTAGCAGTAAATTCTGGAATAATTGAGTTTGTGGTGCTGATTTTAGATTTTATGGCATTGTGTGAAGACGGAATATTCTGATGCTTTTCAAGTCCACTGTAGTGATTTCTAAATACAATATATAAATTAATATATCAGTATAGGGCATAAAGGCAAAGATAAGAAAGTACAAAAGAATTTTCTGCTAGAACGGTTGGTATCGCCTACGCCTTCAGATTATTATTTGCTAATGAATAGCCGAACAAAACGGTACCCAATTTTTCAAATTCGTCCTTGACATAAACAACCACTTTTCCTAGTTCTAAGAAAATATTTGCCTAAAATGCATTGTGGAACGAGGAGGGGCAAGGATAGATGAAATGCTAATTCGTTTCGCATTGATTTTAAACTAAAAGCCAACTGTAGCACAGTGGCAAGCCTTGCCTTAGGGGTTTCCCCAAATACAATGAAAAAGTTAGAAATGTATACACTACGGTCATGGAAACATGTTAAGCTCTTATTATGAATGACCTAAGCTCTCGTATTCAGCTTGATATTACATGGAAAAAGAGTGAACGAGAGGTAGTTTAAAAATAAACGACTAACATTGAAAAAAAGATAGAATTTTGAACCAAACCACATAGCCCCTTAAAAATCGTAGATTCGTGTACCTGAAGACTTGCTGACCAAGAATATGGTGTTAGTTATATAAATAGTCCCTTAACTAATCAAATAATGATAAAACCATACATAGAGATCAGAGATACTGTCAGGTCAAGTCATATCTGCTTAGATTGGATCGCATATTTTTTGGGAAAAAAGTAGGTGACAGATAGGCTAGGATAGTACAGTGAATCCGATTGGGTGGCATTTGAAGTGAGACGAAATATTATTGGCTGACCTTTGAATAAACATAAATAGCCTAGTAACGTAGGAAAGGTTTGAATGATATTTTTTTGAAAAGACTGTTTACACTGTAAAATTAAGAGTGATTGGCTAACTGAATCGATATTGTCAGAATAAGCGCTAGGGGGGACGCCATTACTAGAAAATTTTCACCAGCGATAGATGAGATCAGGCTGTGCTTTCAAATATAATTTCTAGGCAGCCTGGACAACAAAACAGATCGAAACTGTGTCAGTCATCGTCTCTGTGTATTTCATTGAACAAATTGTGGTAAGATTGACGTTTATTAATCTGTATTTTATATAAAAATTGAATGTGAAATAATAATATATGTCTGGACATGAGTGGGTCTATAGCGAACATGAAGCAAAGCCTAAAGATTGATCCACCATGTGATAGACTGTCAGAGAGGTGTAAAACTACAAGCATATGTATGATTGTCATAAAGGAGCATAACACCTATCCTATTATATGGAAGAGATTACAGCTGGAATTGCAGTGGCGTTGTAACTATTAGGGGAGAGGAATACTGGTGTACATTGTCACATCAAAAGAAAATGGTAGCATAGGTTTGTATAAGGCTATGACCCTTTTTGTTTGTTTGTAATGTACATGTCCTTAACTGTGGACTGTTGGTGTATGCTAGGTATTAAGAAGGATGCATACCTTCACATTTCAGAGTTCCTGGGTACTGACGTTAATGTGGTACCAAACGCTTGAAAACTGATTGATTCAGGACTCTGCCTGTTTACTGCGAGCCCATGCTAGTGGCCATTGCCTATCAAACAGGGAACAGATTGTCAAGCGAGCAGAGGAAAGATTCAACCTATATTCTACTGCCAAGATAAGTTCTCGTTCGGCTTCAGGGACCTTCATAGCTAATCTCATTTAATTAAATATAATAATACCTACAACAATCCATAACATCAAATCCACCACATCCACCCAGCTCCCTAATAAGTTCCTCCGTAAAATCTATTTGAAGGTAACGATTAGGTCTTTTTAGTTCTTCAACATCAGGATGATCCTTTCTCCACTCTTGAAAGATAATATAGCTGTTAACCCTAGCAATATCAAGAAAATGGTAGAATAAGGTTTTCCAATATTTGTTTGTTTTCCTAAGAACATTATATTTATTAATTAACTGGTCACTTTTATCTACCCCACCCATATAAGTATTATATTGTTTCACTACATTAGGCTGCTTTACTTTTAACTCTCTAAATTTTCCATTGACTTTTGTTCTTCTAGTGGCTTCTGAATATCCATTAGCTGTCATAAAATTAGACATTAGAGAAACTGTTTTATTATCCCTTCGTGCATGGAAGCATATCTGAAGTCATCTTTATGTGACCACCAGCTATGCACAGTGCTACAGTATACATACATGGAAGTGAACCTCTGTCTGTGAGGCTGATTACATCCTCATTGACTCTTGAACTCATCCACACACTTCCAGGGATTCCCCCTATGGTGAAACTTGTTGAGAACCCAGCTTGGAGAAGTCGCTTGAGCCCCAGATGCGATTCTTTGGCTTTGACCTGGTTGACTGCATGTAGGAGGATCTCACTATGGACCCAGTGATAGAGAAGGGGAGTAAGAAGTGGCTCTGTGCAGGATGTAACAATTCCTTGGCAGACCCCAGAACCAGAGCACAGTATTTTAGCTCTGCATAGTTGGAGAGCCCTCTTGGATCACGGGGAATGCTCAGTATGCCACACGCTTCTTACTCCTAGCTTGGGACCAGATATGATGATCCTTTAAATTCAAGCCAAGCTGGAGAAACTGATGCTCATTTCAACTCAGCACGTTTCAGAATGGCAGAAAAGCCATAGGAAAAGTCTAGATCTGTAGTGTAGATAATACCAATGAGTTTTCAACTTTTTCATCACTGAAATTCTTTTTTTTTTTTTTTTAAACGTACACCCGCTATTAATCAAGGCGAGAATCTCCGGTTAGTATATCTAACATGAGACTGATTTTTACGTGAGTATCCCTTTTTTCCCTGTACACTGAGGGTACCCCTTAGAGCTGGGTCGGCTCAGGAGCCGCCAATCCCTGGTCGACGACATTTCTTCAGATGTCTTCGCCAATGCTTGAATTAATCCAGTCCACGTCACGTTCGACGACACTTATTCAAATGTCCCCACCCAGGCTTGAACCTGGATCACCCGATCGCCAGCGCTGTGTGGTAACCTTTACACCAGCACGGCTCCTAAAATTCATTTTTTCATTGTTTCTTCGTGACAGTCATATCCAACTTTATTGAAAAATTCAAAATGGCTGAGTGTTTTTTGTGCTCAGTTGTAATTTCAGCGTTTAGTATTTTCTTATAAAACTTTTTTTTAAAAGAAAATTTTATGTCTTTTATTTAAATTGTGTGTGGTATTTTATTATAAATTAATTATCTTAATTTTAAAAAGGTGTTTTAAAAGTACTTTCTGCGACTTTGAAATGTATTGAACATACACATACAATTTCTAAGGTCAGAAATGACTATAGTTAATGAACCTAGAAGTACTATGAAGATAGAAGACTTTGTGTTTTACACAGAAGTTACTGTAGAGTCTTGACCCCAGTTGAAAGTATATTCAAGGGAGAAGAGTGGAGTAAATCAGATGAGAGCTGGATGAACTACCAGCAAGTTATCAGCCTTGGTAGAGAATGCAGAACTTGGTCCAATGGGAGAGCAGAGCAGAGCTGGAAGTTGATCAGCTTATAAATGATAACGCTGGGGATGATGATGCCATTATCTACACTGATGGGTCTGTAATCTGTGGTAATAAACCAGGGTTGGGCTTCTCTGCTAGAGTAAAGGGCAGAACCGTCACAGAACATAGCAGGGCTTACGTGATAACAACCTCCAGTATGAGAATGGAGGTAGAGGCAGTTACTGCTGCCTTAAGATGGTTGTCTGAGACTTTATTAACAAAGGCAGTTATTGTAGCAGACTCACAATCCATGCTTCAAAAGGTCCAAAATGGTTGGCTTCAACGTGAATGGAAAACCTCCATAGAAGCATCAAATCTTCAAGAACTGAAATGTATCTACTGTTATGGTCATGCCGGGGTACGTGGCAATGAAAGAGCTGACAGTCTAGCTTCAAAAGCACCCATAAATGGTGCATTGGCCATGGATAAGGAAGAAATACTGAGGGCGATTCATGTTCGTCTATTAGAGAATGACACTGCAATCGATGAATCATCAAGGCTAAGATTGCTGGAATTCGGCATCAAACGTAAGACCAGCAGGGATGGACGTATGAGAGGACGCATCCGCCATGTATACAACCAGTGCGCAACAGGAACAATTAGCATTCCTACCCTTCGACATTTGCTGCGGGAGACTGAGCACCTATGGGTTTGCCCAGAGTGCAATGCAATGACGTCGATTCTGATTAACAATAACAACAATAATAATAATAATAAATTCTTTAAGCGCCAAACACGGCGCATAAGGCAGAAACCAGTGCTCTCCAGGTTGTTCGTTGTGACGCCACTCCTCTTAGCTCTTGCACATTATTTAGGCCCAACGTTCTTCCTTCTCTTATTATTGTTCTTCTGAGTGTTTCTTTTGGTCTTCCTTTTTTCCGCTTACCCTCAGGAACCCAAGTGAGCGCCTGTAGTGGTATTCTGTTGTTTTGCATTCGTAGGACATGACCGATATATGACCATCGTCTTTTCCTTATATAGTCGGAGACATATTTCTGCCTAGAGTCTTCTCTTATTTGTCGATTAGTCTTGAATTCTTTCCAACTGATGTTCATGAGTTTTCTAAGACATTTGTTCTCGAATGTATTCAGCTTGTTCTCCAATGATTTTGTTATTTTCCAACTCTCACAGCCGTATGTTAACACTGAGATAACATTTGAATTAAACAGACGAAGCTTGGTATGTATATTCAATGATCGTAATTTCCAAATGTTAGATAATCTATTGAAGGCGCTAGCTGCCAAAGCAATTCTAGTATGGATTTCTCTTGTTGTGTCACCATCCTGAGTCATTTTACTGCCTAAATAATTGAAACTTTCAACTTTCTGTAGTTTTTCCCCGTTCAAGATGATATCAAAGGTCTCGTTAGAAAAGTTCATAGCTTTAGTTTTAGAGGCATTTATTTGGAGACCAATTTTAACCGAGAGATGACACAAATTATTTATTGCTTCTTGGGATTGTCTTGGTGTTGAACTTAAGAATGCTACATCATCTGCGAAATCCAGGTCCCCCAGGAATTTTCCATTTGTCCATTTTATACCCAATTGTTCATTGTGGGTATAGTTTCTCATAACCCAATCAATAGCTATTCCAAAAAGTAGTGGTGACATAATACAGCCTTGTTTCACCCCTGTTTCTACTGTAAACCATTCTGTATTCCCTTTATTTGTTCTAACACAACATCTTGCATTGTCATATAGCGCTTTGATTATATTCACATATTTTGTTGGAAAACCATAGATTGTAAGTATCTTCCACAATGATGGGCGGTGTAGACTATCAAAGGCTTTTTGAAAATCGACGAAGGTGATAATAAGTGGCGATTGCCTTTCCACTGATTCTTCTATAATTGTTCTTAGTGTGAATATTTGATCAATACATGATGGTTTCGGCCTGAAACCCGCTTGTTCTTCTCTGATCTTTTCGTCAGCATGCAATTTAAGTCTTTCTAACATCATGCAACATAATAATTTTCCAGGTACTGATAATAGAGATATACCACGCCAGTTATTACAGTCTGATAGATCACCTTTCTTCGGTAACTTTACAATAATACTGTCTTTCCATTGTTGTGGTGGTTGTTCTTCTCTCCATACTTCATTTATAATATCTAAAATTCTCAAGAGGTTGTTGTCATTAACTGCTTTAATCATTTCCCCTGAAATTTCGTCAACTCCAGCAGCTTTAAAATTTTTTAATCTTTTAACGGCTTGTTTGATCTCGTCCAGCATGAATTCATCGCAAGTTATTGGCAAGGTGGTTGTGGATGTTTCATTATTAAAATCAGGTGTTACTGTTGGTGGTGGTCTGTTTAGCACCTCCATGAAGTGCTCAGCCCATCTCTTCATTTGTTCTTTTTCTGTTGGTATTGCATTCCCTAATTTACCTTTAACAGGTGTTTCCATAGCAGTAGGCTGGTGACATAGTTGTTTTGTAATTTGATAAAGGCACCTACTATTACCAGTTCTTGCAGCATTTTCAGCTTCTACGGCCAGTTCATTGATGAAATGTCTTTTATCTCTTCGAGTTTTTGTCTTCACTTCTTTATTTAACAAGTTATAAGTTAGTTTGCAAGATTCAACTGCATTATGTGTACTTGCCGCTAGTAGTTTAAGTTTTGCTGTTTTCCTTTCTTGTATTTTATCCCAAGTATCTTCTCTCATCCATTTTTTCTTTTTATGTACTAGGTATCCGGTGGTCGCTACAGCTGCTTCTGTCATTGCTGTTCTCAGTTGTTCCCATTTAGTATCGATTGTCTTGGTGGTGATATCGTTGTCAATTTTGCCTAAAGCATCGAAATAGTTGTTCATTTTGACATTATATTCCTTCTTTATATCATTTGATTGCAGTCTGTGTACATCTATTCTTCTATTTTTATTCGGTTGGTATAACTTCTTCAGTTTAATTCTTATTTTAGCTATGCAGAGGTTATGATTGCTTCCGATCTCTGCACCTCTGTATGCTCTGACGTCTTGAACTGATGAGCGAAATTTAGCGCTTATGCAGAAGTGATCTATCTGGTTCTTAGTTCTGCCATCAGGTGAATTCCATGTTATCTTGTGGATATTCTTATGTGGAAAGATGGTGTCTGCCACAACGAGGTTTGATATTTCACAAAGTTCTAGAAGTCTTTCGCCATTTTGATTCAAACAGCCTATGCCAGGTACTTAGAAGTGCTTCATAGAAGTCATCTTTTGTGGTATCAAGAGCGTCGTTAGTTGGTGCATAACATTGTACAATTGAGAGCTTGAAAAATCGTGTCTGAAATCTAGCTAATATTAGCCTCTCATTGATAGGTACCCAGCTGATAAGCGATGCTGCTGCTTTCTGTGTCATTAGGATGGCTCCTCCCTCTGTGTGACGATTATCATTACTACCAGAGTATATAATTTGCTTTTTTTCTTCTGAAATATATTTTATGCCCTTCCCCGTCCATCTACACTCGCTGACACCCAATAAGTCCAACTTATAATTATCCATAATATAATAATAACAATAACAATAGGTAATTTAATGTCAGCAGTGGTCCATGTAGCTTGTTCAGCTGTGGTTGCCAAATCTGTAAAACTGGCAAGCATGAGAATTGATTTTTCAGGGGGAAAAAAAACAACAAATTGAAGTTACTGTGACAGAAAATATAATATTTGTAGTAGTTTGGTTAATTGGCTATACATTTATTGGTGAAAGTGTCTACTTCTTTTTGTCACTTGCCGTTAATATAAATATTTTGAATATAGTTATGATTGTGTGTATGTTTGCACACGCTGTCATGAATTTTGTATGGAGATTATATAATCATTCTGTTAGTGGGTATTTTGGACAGGGTTCGTAGCGACCTTGAAAAACCTGGAAAACGGGAAAAAAAATTCCAGGCCATGAAAAGCCTGGAAAAATGGCTAAAAGCCTTGAATTTCCTGCATCGGACCTGGAAAAAATTTACAAATCGAAAGTTGTCCATTTTTCAGTGGTATTTTTTGGTAAACTTCAGTTACCAAAGAATTTTTACTTCCCTTTGTGCACTAAATCCATTTCCAGACGTTTTCGGCGGTTTGTGTTTTCGGCGATTTGCATTTTCGGCGATTTGCGTTAACCCTTTCAGCACCTGTATGACGTACGCCGTACGGCATAAATCTTCACAATTTTTGTCGCTGTGCCGTACCGCGTACGTCACGGAAGTAGCGCGATACCTCGTTCCCATTCACCTATATGACGTACGGCTACGGCGTACATCCTATTTTAAAAGCACAAGAACTCTTCTGTTTACAACCATATCGGCAATTGCTGGGCATAATCGGATTCAGCATTGAAAAATCTGGCCACTAAGCTTGAAACGAACAAAATATTTTACTGCTAGCGAATACAGTAGAACTGATAAGTGATATTACAAAAGCGAAAGTTCACAAACATGGACGCTGCCGTACCGCCGAACCATAAACATCTTGTGGAAAAAGAGCATGAAAATTCTTGTTTGAGTTGAATTTATTCAACTTGAATGATTCTGACAACTCTTTTTACTGAGATTCTGGAAAGCTCTACCTTTAGTGCCGTCAAGTATGTTTAACTATTAGTATACGAGCTGCCTTTCATGACTACCATTACAGATTTTGCAATAAATAATTTATTTATAAAGATAACATAAGTGTTATATATCAAAATGTGAAGAAATGAAACCCCTACATCATGCACGTAACTAAATTGATCAGTGGTTTGAAACATGCATTCAGCTATAAATTTTCGCTATTGATGGGGATCGATCATCGGCCTCTCTAGAAGGCCGCTCGTATACTAAGAGTTAATATGTGTATTTTCGTACCATTTAGAGTTAAGGTTGAGGTTAGGTTTAGGGTTACGGTACCCTAATTCTAATGCTGATTCAATACACATATTATACATACTCGACGGCACTAAATGTAAAGATTACCCAGATTCAGGGTCAGAGTTTGTGTACTCTGGTTCAGAATATACTTTTAATGGGTTTCCTTTTACGATAAACTGTTTACAGTCAAATTAAAAATATGACCCCTAAAATTACATGTATCCTGTCGTTCAGGAGAACGAACTAAGCTTAAAATGGGTTGTCATTTGGAATGAAAAACCTGTCGTTGCGAAAGGGTTTAATGATGAGAACGCAGATTTATTTTTAGCGCTCGAAAGCTACTGGGAAAAAAATTGATTTATAACCTCAGACCTAAGGGTCTTTTATGTTTGGACATGCGCCCTAATATAACCGACTGGGTTGAACGGGACGCGCCTCGCCAAAACTAAAAAAAAAACACCAAGAACTTGTCTCTACGCATTCAAGTTGTATTAAATCGTTCATTTCAACTGAGGTAAGTAATCAATTCATTTATCTCATTTATAAAACATATTTACATAAGTGCAGTTTATAGATAGGCCTACTGTACTTGCGTCTGTAATTTACAATGTAGGCCTATTTACAGTTTTATTTTTAACCATGGCCAAAATTAGTGTTTGAATGAAATTTCTTGGTTTACAACTGCTTACAGGAATATGTTTTACACAGTTTAAGATGGTCAGGAATAGAAATTGATGGCAATTCCATAGCCTACCCTGTTATCAGACCATTTTTTGGAAATAAATATATTTTGAATGCTTATTTTATTATACACCAATACCTCGACTTTCGTCGCTTCGCTCTTTCATCGGTTTTCAATTCTAACCACGTTTCCAAATTTCGTCGCTCGCTTCGCTCTTTCGTCGCATTTGGTCACAACTGCGCGTCATCTTGATTCTTTCATTGTTCAGTCTTTGAACAGAAATCGTTCGGTGTGCACTGTTTTTTTTTTAAGTTGTCCGCATTGAATCTCTTATATTTGTCATTAAATATATTAATACTACTTATTTTTGTGATTAAAATTACAAAACTATTCATACTATATTATTTTTGTGATTATACTATAAACAGTTCATAGTTATTTTAGTGATAAAAGTCTAATGACAGTGTTCATATCGTGATTATACGACACGTGTACAGTTTTCATACTGTACTTTTGTGTGTGATTAGGCCTTATACAGTACTACTTATTTTTCTGCTTTAATATATTCATAATGGGTCCTAAGTGTAGTGACAAAGTTAAAAGAACCCATAAGGTTCTCAATTTGCAAGAAAAGCTTAAGCTAATCAAGCTTAATGAACAAGGCATCTTAAATGCTGAAATAGGCCGCAGGCTAGGTGTACCAAGCACTACAGTTAGCACAATTGTAAAGAACAGAGCTAAAGTGTTAGAGGAAATTAAAAACCCTACGCCAGTGCATACCAAACTTATTAGAAAGCGGCACAATTTAATTGGTGAGATGGAGAAAGTGTTAAATGTGTGGATTGAAGACCAAGTCAGCTACAACATTCCTCTAAGCCAAGATCTTATCCAGGCTAAAGCACAAACTTTATTTAATGCAATGAAGGCTGAACAAGGAGAGACATCAGCTGAAGAGACATTTGGAGCTAGCAGGGGCTGGTTTGAGAAATTTAAGAAAAGGTCAAATTTGCATAATATAGCAGTGAAGGGAGAATCAGCAAGCGCAGATACCGCAGCTGCAGGAGCTTTTCAAGTGAAGCTTGAAACAATTATAGAAGAAGTTGGCTACACAAAGCAGCAGATCTTCAACGTAGAATAAATTTCGACAGAAGTTCAAAAGTAAATAGTGGGCTAGAACACCAAATAGCCTGTTACAGAGAACTTCTTAGGGAAAGGAAGAAGACATCAATGAGGTAAACGTTTTTGCTCTCCTTTTTCAAGACGCAACCGCCACAACCAACTTCAGTCACCCCTCCCTCTAACCCTTTAGATTCCGAGCCATCAACATCAGCCCCAGCCCCAGTTAGATCTCCTTCAAAGTGCCCTTCTCCTAAAAGAATTAGATTGAAATCCTCCAGTTCTGAAGATGAGCCACCTCAATTTTCTCCATCTGGTTTTCTAAGTCTTGAATCCCCCTAAATTACCAACATTCAAAACTGTACATACTGTATATATTCATCGTCTACTTGCTCAAGAATGATTTTAAGGTAAGATGCTATTTAGGTTTTTTTTATTTATTACTGTATTTTCTTTACTCTTATGTTTATTTCTGTTTATCTAGGTGTTGCACGCATTCGCAAGTGTTATATAGTTAGTTATTTTCGTTTTTTGGCGGCCCTAATGCATTTGTAAGCTAAATAAAGGCTATGCTTCGACTTTCGTCGATTTTCGACTTTCGTCATAGCTCTGGTCCCTAACCTGTCGAAAGAGCGAGGTATTGGTGTATTTATGACGAAGAGACATATCCCGTTCTGCTCTGTAGGGTTATAATTAGGATATGCCTAGGCCTACATGTTTTCAATTCCAGATAACATGAATAACCGCCGATACATGAAAGTGGCATCACATCTGTCAAATCACTGTAATTAGGATAAATGAAAATTACCAGTTTTGTGCATATGCCTATGTTATTAAAAATTTTTTAAATAATTAAAAAAATTTTTTTAAATCGAAACAAACAGAAACGATAAAACAAAACAAACCCCAACAAAAAAAATCAAACAAAAATAGTAAAGATGGGGAGGGGGTGTGTGTGTAAAGGCCTGATGTTTCCATTTAATAGATTTTCACTTATCATAAGTGTTATAAGGATATCATCATACCTTCACCCTCCCAATTACTATATATTAACTTTTGTTCTAGTTAAATATTGTTTGACTATATTATTCATGCGTTTAGAACTTTGACTTGGTAAATATACATAGCTTAGGCCTACTCATAAGTTATTTGTGTGTTCCATTTTTTTTTTTTTAAACAGAAAAGAACACAACCCCAAGGAGCACTTTTTCCCTCAGAAACATCAAAACCATCTAACACTACTCCCTCGGACACGTCAAAAACGTCTACTAGGAGACCTACAGATGTGACATCATTTGTGACCAAGGAAGAAACTCTCAGAGCTCTTTTTTCAGTGACAAGTCACCATAGTTTTAATTCAAATTTCATATGCAACAAGGGACATATTCTCTTCTGTGGTAGTTTTTATTCAGCCTTCAGCTTTATTTCAAGACCTGAAATTCAAATTGGTGCATTTGGAACAGTAGCTGAAAATAGGAAGCATTTTCCTGTAGCACTGAAGAAAAAACAACTCAAATTGAAAAAGACAAATCATCCTGTGTTTTGTGCGACAGAAAATAAGGCATGCTGACATCACCTGCCATGATACGAAAAGATTTAACCTTATATCTACTGTTCACTCCAATGATAATATAAACAAGACAGTTAGAAAGACAAATTCTTTAGGGCAGAACAATTCAGAAGCCAGTGCTTGCAGAAAAATACAGCAAAAGTTTGGGAGGTGTCGACCACTTCAGCCAACTAGGTGTAAGCTACCCCTACCCACACAGATCCTATTTTTATATCATTTCTTAGTTGAAACTGCCCTGGTCAATGGGCACATAACCTACAACACTGCCAACTCTACAAAAAAGATCACAGCAAAGAAGTTCAGGCAGGATGTCAGTCTCGCTCTAATTGAACCTGCTTTTCTTCGACGCAATGTGACACCTTCAAAACCACAAGTGACAACAACACGACTTACTGAGCGCCACTTCATTGATAAATATGAAAGGGCAAGGTACAAACCAGACTGTAAAGTGTGTAAGGCTGCAGGGAACAGAAGCCAGACTTGCATGTACTGCCCAGATTGCAATGTACCTCTATGCCTGATACCCTGCTTCAAGTTATACCACACAGTCAAGGATTATCAACGATCCAAAGACTCTTGCAGAGACCTACAGCTACAACTTCAACCCCAGTTAACTCTTTGACTCCAGAACAACGCTCAGAGCGTTGGTCAGATTTGACACCCATGCCAAAACAACTCTCTGAGCGTTGTTTTTAGTCTATCACGAATTAAAATTACGGCACAGGGTGGAAAATAATTGCGGAGTCAAAGAGTTAATGAAAAAAGCAGCTCAGACTCCAACTAGAGGTACTTAACTACTCAAACATTTACAAACGCTCATTGTCAGATGCCACAGGCGCAGAATACATTAAAAAAAGACAAACACGAAAATCAGTTGTTTTTTTTGGCATTTTATTCACAATTTTATTAGCCTTTTATGTTGATATACGTGGTTAATCGTTAAATCAATACGTCAGTCAAGCTTATTTTATTCATTACCATCCATATCACTAACATTTTATTGCGCTGACGTTGAACAAATTCACTAAAAACTGGAAAAAGATGTCTGTTTTTCAATCTTTTATGAATTTAAAAAAAAAAACAGTTCTTTTTAAAGAAATCTGCAAACACCCTTGGTAATGGAAGACGGTAATGCTCCGGATTGCTAGTCAGCAAAGTGATAATTATATCTGAGAAAATTAGATGAGGAAAATATTAGTTTCCCGTCCTTGAAAATCACGTGCTGGACCTGGAAAAAGCCTGGAAAATGCTTGAAGAAATTTGCTATGAACCCTGTTTGGAATGAAAGTCCAGATTTTATAATTTTTCTTTCCATCAGACAAACGCGTCTCTGACCAACATAGCATGAATCAGCTCCCTCCACAGCAGGCTAGGAGGGAACAGTTTAAGACACGTGCAGGAATCCGCGGACAACAGAACAGACGTGGAAGACCTCGTGACAGAAGACCAGAGGGACGTTTAGGTGAGTTTATATTTATTGTTGGAAATCATTTTCTCTTCATTCTGAGCACATGTATTAATAGTAGCTTTTGGGGTAATTATTTGTTTTGCTTATCTCTTTACAAAGAAGAATATGCATTTAAAAAAAATAATATAACAAAGACAGGCTTCCATAAAATTTAGGGGGAAAAAAAAGAAAAAATGCTTCATTTGATATTATTCTATTTTATATGCTGGAAAATGACATAATAATGGGGTAATGTATTTATTCCGGGATTATGCATTGAGGCATGTCTGGAGTCCTCCTCATATGACCACCAGCTATGCACAGTTTTTTATATTTTTTTAACGTACGCCCGCTATTACTCGAGGCGAAATCTCAGGTTAGTATGTCTAACCTGAGACTGATTTTACATGAGTATCATATTTTCCCTGTACGCTGACAGGTGTCCTCTCGCCATTCAGGCAGATACTTGCCGTTTTTGGAGAGTACAGAGCTATAATATACATATGTGGAAGTGAACATCTGTCTGTGAAGCTAATTAACCCTCATTGACTTTTGAAATCATCCACACACTTCCAGGAATTCCCCATGTGGTGAAACTTGTTGAGAACCCAGCATTGCACAGTGAGCTTGGAGAAGTCACTTGAGCCCCAGACGTAATTCTTTGGCTTTGACCTGATTGACTGCATGCAGGAGGATCTCGCTATGGACCCAGTGATAGGCAGGAGGAGTTGAGAATGGCTCTGTGCAGGACGTGACAATTCCTATGGAGAGCCCAGAACCAGAGCACAGTATCTTAGCTCTGCATAGCTGGAGAGCCCCCTTGGATGGCATGGAATGCACAGTGTTCCACATGCTTCTTACTCCTAGCTTGGGACCAAATAAGTCGATCCTTTAAATGCATGCCAAGCTGGAGAAACTGGAGCTCATGACTTCAAGTCAGCCATTTTGGAATGTCAGAAAAGCTACAGGAAAAGCCTAGATCTACAGAGTAGATAATATCAAGGAGTTTTCAACTTGGTATTGGCTGCAAAAGAGCGAGAAGCTCAGCAACTCTAGTTAAACAACAACAACAACCAGCTCAGCAGAAGTGAATAAGTGGAATATTCAGAAGTCGCACAGGTCACAACAAATTGGGATACCATCTATTCAACAAGCTAGAGATAGGAACTACTGATGAGTGTAACTGTGGCACTGATGAAATGACTGCTGAACATCTGCTTCAAAGGTGCCTAACAATGGAGGAACAGAGAAAGCACATAAGGCCACCACCAGCACATTCCTGGACATTTATAAATTAATGATATTAATTTAAAAAAAATGTTTTTAAAGTATTTTCTGCAACTTCGAGATGTACCGAACATACACATACCATTTCTAAGGACAGAACTAAGGACAGCTAATGTACCCAGCAGTACTATGAAACCAGACAATTTTGTGTTTTACAAAGAAGGTACTGTAGAGTCATTTATTTCATCATCTTTCAGCGAACGTAAGGAGCATAGGCATTCAGTAAATTTATTTCAGGTCCTCCTGCTCTTTGCTCAAAGTCTTTCCCTGCCATGAAAGGAATACTTTCATATATATCTCCAGTTCTCTTCTCCATTTGTTTTTATTTTCTCCCTCTGCCTCTCTTTCCCCTGGGATTCCAAAACAGGGGCTGCCTTGTCTCTCCTATGTTAAATTTCTTCATTCATGTCTATGTCCTTCCAGCTCTCTCCTATGTTAAATTTCATCATGTCTATGTCCTTCCAGCTCTCTCCCATGTTAAATTTCTTCATTCATGTCTATGACCTTCTAGCTCTCTCCTATGTTAAATTTCTTCATGTCTGTGTCCTTCCAGCTCACTTCTATGTTAAATTTCTTCATGTCTATGTCCTTCCAGCTCTCTCCCATGTTAAATTTCTTCATTCATGTCTATGTCCTTCCAGCTCTCTCCTGTGTTAAATTTCGTTATGTCTATGTCCTTCCAGCTCACCTCTATGTTAAATTTCTTCATGTCTATGTCCTTCCAGCTCTCTTCTATGTTAAATTTCTTCATGTCTATGTCCTTCCAGCTCTCTCCTATGTTAAATTTCTTCATGTCTATGTCCTTCCAGCTCTCTCCTATGTTAAATTTCTTCATGTCTATTTCCTTCCAGCTCTCTCCTATGTTAAATTTCTTCATGTCTATGTCCTTCCAGCTCCTATGTTAAATTTCTTCATGTCTATGTCCTTCCAGCTATGTTAAATTTCTTCATGTCTATGTCCTTCCAGCTCTCTCCTATGTTAAATTTCTTCTTGTCTATGTCCTTCCAGCTTGTTTTGCAGATTGTTTTATACTCCCATTTCTGGGGCCACCTGTGCAGTCTTCCCTTTTTCATTTAGTGTAAATGCTGCATGCCAAGTTTGGAGATTTCCCTAGTAGAATAAAGGTGATTCAGCAGCTCAGACTCCTTTTGGCTTTCTCTGGGTCATATTATTAACCTCCTTGATAGAGCATTTACCCAGAAACGCAGAGAGAGATGACATGCAGAAAGTAATCAAAAGTAGAGAACTTATTAGTTAGACAGTAAGTATTACAAAGAGAGAGAGAGGGCTATGTAGTCAGTACAAGTACTCTCAACATAGAGGCCACAGACAGAAGAGGAATGATTTTTAGTTCTCATAACAATTATAGTGAAGATATAAATATTTATAGTTGATTCAGACAGGCTGGTTTGTTGACTGCCTGTTGAATTGTAAATTCTGAGATCATTAGCCTGCAGGTATGAAGGCTTGACTGTAGAGTTGGGATTTTGCAATAGTAACTGAAGTTACTGTGACAGAAAATATAATATTGGAAGTAGATTGGTTAATTGGCTATACATTTATTGGTGATGGTGTCTGTAATTCTTTTTGTCTCTTAACTTTAATATAAATATTTTGAATATAGTTATGATTGTGTGTACGTTTGTGCACGCTGTCATGAATTTTGTGTGGAGATTATATAATCATTCTGTTATGTGGGTATTTGGAATGAAAACTCAGATTTTAAAATTTTTCTTTCTGTCAGAATATTCAAACGAACGCGTGTCTGACCAGTATAGCATGAACCAGCTCCCCCCAGAGCAGACTAGGAGGGAACAGTTTAAGACACGCCCTGGAAACCGTGGACAACAGAACAGACGTGGAAGACCTCGGGACAGAAGATCAGAGGTAGAATATTCCGGTGAGTTTATATTTATTGTTGGAAATCATTTTCTCTTCATTTTGAGGACATGTAATAATTGTAGCTTTTGGGGTACTTTGTTCTGCTTATCTCTTTACAAGCAGGAATATGTATTTAAAAAAAAAACAAAAAACAAAACGACATAATACAACAAAAGTTGGGCTTCCATAGAATTTAGAAAAACAAAGGAAAAAGAAAAGATGCCTTCTGTAGCAATGCAAGTGAGGTAGAGTATCTTGCTGACAGTCATAGGTCATATGGCAAAGGTTTGACTTACAGCCCAGCACAATATCTCTGTGTAGATAATACAGAAGGGGCACTTGTTCCAGGAAAATTTCCTTTGTGTAGACATGATATTTACGGTCAATACTCTGTTAGTTGTCACCTTGGTCTGCTGTTGTCATAGGAAGCTCAGTTTTCTTATTAAGATGCATGTAGTGTTTAGTTGCTTGCTTGATGTTTGATTAATGCATTCATGACCTTTTAGCTCCCTGTGGTGCATAGGCCTTCAACAACTACTTGTCTTGTCCTTGCCTACCGTTCACGGTCACTTCTTGTCTTCGCTATCTGCTTCATATTTGTGTCTGATGTCCTTGTCTTTTTATTTTTTGGTCTCCCTCTGTTACACTTACCTTGGGGGTTCCAGAACAGGGACTGATGTGTAATGCTATCAGCTGGTTCTCTCAGAGTGTGACCTAATGTCTCGTCCTCACAAAGTGGTTCCACTGGTATTTATTTGTTTGGTCCTTTCTATCAGTTCCACATTTGTGATGATGTCAGATCACAACAATCCTTCTGTTCAGAGCACAAACGCCCATTATGAGTTGGTGTAACTTTATGAATGTTGTTTTTGTTGTTCTCCCTGTTTCAGAGCCACACAACAGGAATGCCTTGACATTTGAGTGCAGATTCTTATTTTTTGTTGTTTGAACTTGGTTTCTTTTTATTGCCATATATTTCCCAGTGCATTGAAAGCTCCTCGAGCCGTTACCGTTTAAAATGCCCAAAACGGCCAATTCCGCCCGCGAAACGTTGTTGTCATTCGTTGCCATAGTGCAACGGGATCTCGCTATAAACGAGACCTGAGTTATACAGAGATTTTCAGTAACAAGTGCAGCTTCCGTTTTCTGATTATTTTCGAAATATCGATATTTGGATTTTTTGTGATTTTTTTTTAAAGCCATAGCTTTCCGGGCGGTGGAATTTTTGCTTCGGAAACCAAGAGATGACGTTTTTTTTATCGAAACGATCAGGCTGCCGCTGAATCAGATGTGGATATTGAATATGAACCCGATTTAGATTCGTGGCAGCAGCACTGATGAAATTAAATGTAGTGAAAGTAGTAATGATACTGACAACAGATCGAACGAAATAGACTTGTCAACAAAGCACACTTCAATTGAATTTTGTGTCTTATTAGGAAACCTTGGACCTAAACACACTCTAGATCTAGATGCTGCATCTTATGATTACTTCAGTTTGTTTATGAGCGAAGAATGTTATCAAACGGGCTCAATACAAACAAGGAAAAAAACTGCAGTAAACAACTTATGGGAAGCATATTCGAAAAAAAAACGAAGTTTTGTTTTCTTAAAGAACAAACCAAACACCTCTTCTGGGAGTTCTACAGAGACTATTTATGGCTTCCCAGTGTGCAGAATTCATTGCAATGAACTGATCTGATCATCCCGTTATGAATAGTTATGTTACATTAATAAAAATGAATGTTTATATCTTGTTGTGGAAATGAAATAGTACAACAAACGTTCAAAAGTGTTTTAACTCTTTCAGTCCCAAGCAAAAAAGTGGGTTTGGCCTAAGCAAAAATGGCCACCCCAGTGCGTTTTTATTGTTGTTTGGAAAAAATTTTTTAAAATGTTCAAATGCATAAATAACTTTGTTGTTGTATATGAAACTGAAGGTAATTGGATGTACTTTACTCTTGTGCTACAAGTATAAAAGCTTTCATTGAAAAATGATCAGTTATTCAAGGTAAAACGGAGGATATGCGCTTTAAAAAATCGCTTTAAAAATCTAAAATAAATATCTCAAAACAGAAACACGTTCACTCTTAAACACGTGCAGTATTTAAAAGAATGTACTTGCAGTCGGAAATGACGTTTTGGGTGGTTTGTGGGTAGTTATAATTAGAAACAGTCTCAAACAGAGGCACATATACTAAAGGCTTTTTAAAGTCGATTGGGCCAAGCGCGTCTAACCCCTGAGCCTTTATAAAGTCGATTGGTACTTAAAGAGTTAAAAATATTTTCTCGCCACATTAATGGAATGTTCATTGCATAATATTAATATATACCATTTGTTGCTGTCATTTTCGACGGAGTCATCTGTCAAGTTATTTGCTTATGTTTGTATCATAAGTATAATTGTGTCTTTACCTGCGATGTCAGGTTGATTAGGGGTTGTCTTCCCTTGTTTATTCATTCATTGTGTTTGACCTGTAGGGTCAGAGGTTGACAGTTCGGCGTAGGCCTATGGGAAGGTTTTTTAAGCGGGAGTGAGATATACTTCCGGGAAGCCGGGAGGTCCTGTTTTTTCTGAAGGGACCAAGAGTCCATTGTTTTTTGGGGAGAATCTTCGAAGTAACTGCTATGGCAGTTTTCCCCAGTGAATCTCTGTGCGTGGGATGACGACAGAATTCCTTGTGATGTTCTGAGGATTCATTTGCCAGGTAATACCGACCTTTATGCATTATTACGCTTTTCGGTGGCAGAACATGTAAAGGATTACCTAGGGTGAACAGCAGCTCACTGATCCGCCATTTCAGAACTTATATATTTGTGCTCGAGGTAGCCATCCAAGACTGTTAGTCTTATATTGTCCAGAAATCCAGTGACGAAGATATATTGTGGGAGCCGCAGATTGGCGGAACTTCTATCTACAATAAGTATGACTGCAGGGTTGATGATAACCTATTTAACAGAAGTACACGGCCGACGTCAGAACGAGGCCTGTGCTTTCGGCTATTATACTACAGCCTGATATGTGCAATTGGCGGGGAGTGCCAAGTTGCACCTGTGTGTCAAAGTAACTAAGGCATCTGACGCGTTTAGTCAGAGACGCCAAGGGCAACGCTACGAACTGTCATTATTGAAGAACTTTGCTATTGACCATGCACGTCTATTCTGATGTTTACCTTTTTGAATGCCAAATGTATACCTATCGATGTCAGGTCAGCATGACCTTGTTACACTGACTGTTCCTGTTGATACTATGTGTGTTCCCGTCAATAAATGTCTTGAAACATGCCTGCAGTGTCAAAGCATCCTTGATTACTGCATGTGAGAGTATGGGTTGCAGGATCTACATCTATCCGAGCCTAAACACATTCGCGCCTTCATTCGCACCCACACTCAATTCATCATACGCTCGCACTACACATCTAACAACATGTATACTGTCTTGGGCCAGTGATCACCTCAACAAGAAAAAAAGTTATTAAAAATACCGCAGATGGTACATGATTCAATTGTGTGTATTTAAAATTAATCAACATAATTTAAACTCAGACGTTAAGATAAAGATGTAGTAAACTGGGCGGGAAGGTGAAGGGTTAATGAAAATGATACAGAAATTACCATTGAAATTAACACAGAAATTCCCAAGAAAAAAGGTTGGAACTATTAGCAGACACCAAACTTAGGGTCATTATTTCTGCAACTAAACCTTTGGGTATTTCTGTACTTTTGATACTGTAATTGTTACCTGCTGTCCTGTCATCATCATCATTTTCCTTTGGCTCTTCATGGGGCATGGAGCCACCACTGATAAAATTATTCATGCGCTCTTGCAGTAGTGTTTGACATGATGAGGTTGCCGTCTGATGCACAGTTTGTTAGTCGCCTCTACTATGTGCCTGAGTCAGCAATAGTCCTAATCTGTCTTTACCTCCCCACAGACCACCAGGATCTACACAGGATTCTGTCTTGTAATGCTATTTCATATTTTCTTTTTCTGTCTTCCTCTACCACTTTTGCCTTCAGTCCTTCCCATTGTCACCAAGTTTACCGGATAATGTGTTCTCAGTATGTGGTCAGTTAATTTTGCTGGTCTTTTTTCATTTTTGTCAGTATTTGGGTCCTCTAAAGTGTTGTATTTTCCCTTCTGGACTAGGGCAATCCTCTTTCCCCTTGGCGTTTAGTAAATCTTCCCATACCCCCTATTCGATATGCGAGGAAATAAATTCTACATTTTACCATGCACATGCTCATAAGGAAAAACAGAGATTAACTTTCCATAAAGAAAACTTTATTGAGTATATAGCAACATTTTTAGTGCCATAAAGTTGTTGAATGTTTATCACAACACAGCTAAATAAATTTGGGAGATCCTTGACTCATTTTCTTGTCAACCAATCTTGGTACAGTTTTTGAAAGAGATACCAGCATATCATGTTCAGCCTCCAGTTTGTTTCTTTGGAATTGATTGAGAACATGACTTGCCGTTCTCTTTCTAGTCTGACTGTTTTTTCCCACTAGCAGCAACTACTTTTGAAATAGTTCAGTAGGATAGTATTTTGCCAAATATTCTCCACACCTCCTTGACAAGCTTCTCACATCACCTGGGGTATGCATACCACAGGTTGGGAACTCCTGGTTTCTGCATATTATTAGCATATTCAGTAACTATTTATTGATAAATGAAAGTGTCTTGTTTTTAATAAAGGTACATGAAAAAAGTTTGAAATCACTGGTCTAAGCTGAGGTGCAGTGCCTTTGAACAAACCACACACGAGGCCTTCGATATGACAAGGGCAAGCCTGCCATTTTTTATTTTTTTTAAAATAATTGTCGTAACTTTTATTTTAAAGGTGAAATGTATATCAGTAATATCTATGATGAATGTAAAAAAATGCATACATAGCACAGCACAGTTTAAGGGTACTGCCCTTTCTCTGATTGTTTCTTCATTGCGCGTGTAACAATATCAGGGAGTGGTTGGGGCTGCTGGTTCAAATACTTCAGCTCATCGTCGCTGGAATCTTCTGGTATAGTATTGTTGCTCTATATGGCTAGACCATTTTCCAAGAACGTCTTGTGGTGTGGTGGTACATAAACAAGTAGGTCTTAGAAGTCCCTTAAGGGGAGATTAAACCCCCAAAATGAAAAACACAGAATTATAAGTTAATATCTATATCTGGTCAATTATACAAGCAAATTGACTGAAAAAAATACAAAACATTGAGGTATATACTAAAAACTTGCAATATATGGCGGAAAAACAGTGAAAAAAAGGCAAATTTTAGCTTTTTTGGGTATTCTGTTGCCCAAGATATCTCAAATGTGAGTATAACTCGAGTTATGAAATTTGGCCGTTTCATTTGTTAATATATGATAATGCTTGTATACTAAAATAATTTTGATTGGTTTGATATCTGAGTTTTTTTGGATTTTAACATACCAATTGAAAAATAGTTGAAATTTTTAAGGGTGATATCTTATCTATTTCTTAACAGTTTTGTAGTTTGTTAACATATATTCTTTATTTTAGTTTATTTTAATGAGCACTGTGTGTACAGCATGTGGCCCAAAATTTACTGCTGTATCACTAATAGTTTTTGAAAAATCATGGGCAACGTGCCCACATTTGGGTGAAAAATGAGGTTTTGAGAAAATTAAGAAAAAAGGGAGGAATTACACTTTTACACAAAATTTACTCACCTCATTATCCCCTGCTATGTAGGAATCATCTCTGGTATTTTCCTCTATTGATTCCATGTTCTGTGTCATACTTTGCAGCTTACTTTTCATTAAATTCTTCATTTCAGCAGACTGTATGCGCTTTTCATCAGTTTCCGAAAAAATACATCCTTTCTCTGGTAGACATGTACTATGTGGGGGGAAGCAATTGCTCTACCCTCAGCAGACTCAGTACATGTAGGAGATGCTTTGCTCTCAATATTAACAAGATTAGGATACTGATGCGTGATGCCATATGATGATGGATGGCATCCGCATGTCTGGTTTTGTGTAGTGTGTAGATGTGTTCAGTCAAAACAATGTTCATGCAACAATAACAGGGCAATCCACATAGGACGTCAGTAAACTCACGACGTATAAAGTCAATGAGTCTTGAAACAGCCGTTGACGTTTTTCTTCATTATTTATTGTGGACGCCACAGTGACAAAATGGTTACGCAAATGTGTAGGCACATCAAACAGTCATTATCACAGCAACATTCAATACAGCAATAAACGGTAGACAGCATTACAATGATGAGTCAGATGCATGTTATATTTCATAGTGCTGTAAATGTAGTCAGGTGAACAACTCCATCCTTTTCTATAACAGCCAGGAGATAACCAGATTTATGAGATCAGTTCACTCTCCTTAGTTTGACTTCAGCAAGACAGACACGTCTGCCGAAGTATAAATAATGTCCTCAAGAATATCCTCTAGATAATAAAGGTTTTCTAAACCTAGTTCATTTAACAAAGTAGCAAGTAATGGTCCTTGGTACATGCATCAACCGATGCAGTACAATGCAGCGACATGTGAGCTGGAAAAGAACATCTCGTGACGACGACTTTCGGGACAGGCTATGAATCGAAATCGCTCACGACCCAAAATCGATAGAGTTAATGAAAAAGTCAATTTACCTTGCTTTCATGAAATACACAGAAATATCACGCCTCCCGACATGTGGGAAAACACTAGAGGTATTATCTCGACTAAACGAAATATCCATAAGAGGACTACACATCCCTGACAGAACAAAAATAGCGGAGATCCCCTCTTCAACGAGGCATCTCTTTCGCCATTCCAAATCGCTCACTCCCACTAGTGGTGGGCGGAAACCGATCGACAAAACAACAAGACAAGTCATGCGCAGTCCAGCGCAAAATGACCACAGCTCAAACTTAACTGCATTCGATACCAACGCGAGAAGACAAATGCTTACCGAGAAAAGTGACTATAGATTTCAAGCAGTTGTTGCCCTTGCGTTATAAAACAGACATTGAAACAAAACGATGTTGCGAGAATTTATCACGCAACAGATACCCTTATCAGATATTATTTGACAATGGTTCACAGTTCAGAGGGAAACTGACGGAGGAAGTTTTTAGGATTTTTCAAAATATTCTCGTCCGCACATATCATTCACAATCGATTGGACAAGTGGAAAGATATAACGGGACTCTTCTTACAATTTTACGTAGGCTCGCACAGGAGAAACCAGAATCCTGTGATTCATTCTTACCTGCAGCTTTATTTGCATATAAGGAGGTACCCTACCACTCTACTGGAATACTTCCAGCCACATTATTTCAATGATCCATCAAAGGACCCCATGGTTAATAAAAATTAGCCAGCCAAAATTATTTTTACACATGAAACTATGTTTGAAAAACTTGAATTCCGTTTGCTTCAGGGAAATGAATACAGTACCGAAAATTAAAATCCATGCATTAGAAGCAATATAGCATCACAAGTATACCAATTTGTATATTTTACATATATAATTAGGTAAAAAAACACTTACCTGACATAAGTATTTTAAGGTCATCGAACTCATTCGCTTATTAATTGTTTATGCCCCCCCTCCCCTCAATTTTAATAGATCAACAATAAATTCTTACTTTTATAAAATTAACTCCCCTTGATAATTAAGTCACATGACCTTATCAAAGATGCCATTTTGGGTAGTCCTTAAAAACGTCAGTTATGATCCCGACTCGCGACTAGGAGCACAGTCCCCAATATTTAATCCAAGGTACGTGGCTTAATTTTTGGTGGTGATGTAACCTTATGGAAATGCTTTGAGCTATATTTGCAACTACTACTATTATTCTGCTTTTCTTTTCTAATCCTTTTTCTCCGGTCGACTGAGAGCTGTAGATATGTTATTATTTTCCATGGCGAGTTGTGCCTATTCAATAACAAATACAGTTCTTATGAATTAAACTAGGGATTTCTGTTATATTTTAATGACGTGTTGCTGGTCGTCCAGTAAATAGCAATCCAAAGCTATTACAGTATATACAATATTTTATACTATTTTATGTCAAGAGAGTTGCGAAAATTTTTGAAAACGACAGTAATATTTTTTTATATTCAAACCTATTGAACCTACAGCAAAAATCTTATGTGAGATTTTCATTGATACTTCACATACACAAATTTTCTACCCTTATAAACTTGAAAACAAAGTACAAAAATTGGTTGGACCCCGAAGTTGCCCTGACATAAAAAAAAACTATGGATGTTGTTTTATCAAATATATGAAACAGCACCATTTTTCAAAAACCTGAAGTGGAGATGTTTTGAATGAATTCTTCAGTTCTTCAATCCTTTTTATTAATTTTGTTTGTGTGCTATTCTTAAGACAGCTTGTGTGGCTTTTTAAGTCTTTTATTAATTCTTGACTTTTAGATCAGTTTATTTTTCATTTTAAGAGCAATTAGCTTGTGTTTGGTTACTTTGAAGGGGGGACAGGGGAGAATATCATTTAACACAAATAGATTTTGGGTAATGCCCAAAAAAGTAGCCCGACTCTTGTTCTAAAATAATGATAGAGATCAAAGGTTGACTGGTTGTATGCCTTGGCCGTATCCTTCTGTACCTGCACTTGTACAGGTGAAGAGAGGTAATGGGTGGACTTGATGGCATATCCATGTTTACACTGGTTGGAGTACAGAAAAATCTGTGGATCCTTGAAGCTGGTGTCCACACTGTTCCTCTTTGTGATGTACTCCTGCAGGATGCTTTAGTCAAAGAAGAAGGATTTATCTGTTCTGACCACCATGAATGGAAAGTGGTCCTAGAACCTTTAATGAGCATGGCATAGTGGTCTTCAGAGTACACCTCCACGTCTTTAAGTTTCTTCTCAGTGTGACTGAAATTTCTATCGCAAGGCAGATAAGAATGACCAGATACCATAAAATATGTTCTATGTCATTGAACCTCCCTTCAGGTACAGGTTTCGACGTTTTGTTGTTAATGATGATAAGAATAGATGTCACTGCACTCCAGGCAAACCCATAGGTCCTCAGTCTCCCTCAGCAAATGTCACACTCTATGGCTGTTAATTGTTATTGTTGGGCGTTGGTTTCATACATGTTGGATGCATCCTCACATTTGTCCATCCCTGCTGGTCTTAAGTTTGATGCCAAATTCTAGCAGTCTTGGTCTTGATGATTCATTGATTGCATTATCATTCTCTAACAGGCGATCCTTATTTTCCCTCAGTATCTCTCCCTTATCCATATCCAGTGCACCTTTTATGAGTGCTCTTGAAGCTAGTCTGTCAGCTCTTTCATTGCTGCATACTTCTGTATGACCAGTACAGTAGATCCACACCAGTTCCTGAAGATTTGAGTCTTCTATGGAGGTTTTCCATTCATGTCGTAACCATCCACTGTGAACCTTCTGAAACATGGATTGTGAGTGATAAAATAACCACTTTTGTTAATGAAGTCTCAGGCAGCCACCTTAAGGCTGCAGTAGATGCCTCTGCCTCCATTCTCATGCTGGAGGTTGTTATCATGTAAGCCCTACTATGTTCAGCGACGATTCTGCCCTTTACTCTAGCAGGGGAGCTCCACTCTGATTTTTCACCACGGATTACAGACCAATCAGTGTACACAAAGGCATCATCATCCCCAGCATGATCATTTATCAGTTGATCAATTTCGAGCTTTGCCCAAGTTCTGCACTCTCTGCCAAGGCTGATGATGACTTCTTGGTAATTAGTCTAGTTCTCATCTGACTTACTCCACTCTTCCCCTTTAAATATATTTTCAACTGTGGTCACCTGCTTAATCGTTGCCTCTGCCTGTGCCATCCATGACATCCCCTGCTTTGTTCTCTCTCCTTTAATGTCAGCTATGTTTTGACACTAAAATAGGTTTCAGCAGAGTTCATTTTTTTCTTTGCTTGCACACATTTCCATGTTTCAACATTTTTCTGATGCTTCCTTGAATATCCAGATTGTTGAAGCTGAGAATCACTGTTACTATTGCTCATTAAAGAAAATTACACACTTAAAAGAACAAGAAATAAATAATGAAACAATAGAGGAACGTAAAACGCTTGTGCTAACATGTTTATAACTGAGGTCAAGTGCAAACATAATTGGCTAGTACAGTAGACTTCAACACTTATTGGATTGCAATGCTAATTGGATAGCAGCTGTGGCATTTTTGCCATTGTCATTTGCACTCACTACCTCGTTTCTAAAGCTGATGCGTCATTTACGGTGCAATGTAAATACGTTGAAAATACAAATGATATGGGTGCGCCAGCCTCACAGCGATAAGCTACTATGATAAAGAAGGAACTTAGCTATTAGGATATGAAAAAAAAACTAATTTTTGGTCTCATGGCGGGTTCATCCATCTCATACGGAATGTCTCATAATAAATTATGAAAAGTTGCGGTAGAAGCAGGGCGCAGTAGATTGCATCCACCATGTTGCTCAAATGGCTATTCATATGTGTACATTACAGCTAGCCTTAACCTAACCCCAACCCTGTTTTGAGCTTTTGTAGACGCGTCCATAGTTTCTCCACCAACGTATAATGTTCTTGGAAACTTAGGACTGTCTCAGACCAGTGGGCCGGTTTGTTTCTGGCAGATTAAACACCTAGACCAGGGCTGTATAGATCGTTTAACACTAGTAGAACGGGGTTTGGGAAGAAACCCATTCGTTGGCAAAATTTATTTTGCTGAGTAGATATTCAGCACGAGACAAGTCATAATCTGAGTCGATTTTTCTTATTTTCTGTTAAAAGATGATCCTTTTGGTAAAAAATCCTATCAGCAAAAAGGTTCAGAACTACTTTCGATATTTGCAGAACTTAAGCAAGTGGTAAAATCAAAGAGTACAACTTAAACTGGCAATGCAAATAATCAAAGTGCCAACATTATTTAATTGTCCTTTTATTTCCATTAGACCAACACCAATGGCGGTTTGATTAATGATGAATGTGGGTGGTGAAATATTGATTTCATTCTGGGTGATAGTGTCTCTTAGTCTTAGAAGGTCAGCCCTGAGTAGTGGCTAAGTATCTTTGGTTGGTTTTTCTTTTGTTTTACGCTTCAATTTCGCATCTTAGGAAGCATTTTGAGGTCCTTGTTACAAATCAGAAAAGTTAATTGGAATCGACAACTTTGACGTTAATTGTTTCTTTGATTAATACTACTGGGATGTTTCTCCATCATTTCGAAAGACCGATTTTTCCTGCGATTTAAAGTATCATGGCTTAAATCAATAGTAACGTACTTACTGGATACGTCGAAAAACAGCTCCTTTCCCAACAGGGATTCCTATTTGATTCTACATGAAACTCTTAACCCAAAGGCCTGATTTGTCAAATAGGTGTCAGTCTTCTCAGATTTATCTAACGGGAAGGATATTAGAGGGCATCTGTCCCTATTGATCTTCTGTGTGACTGAATTCCTGGGATGGGAACACATCCAAACTCAAGCCATGATATCGTGCCAACCAATTAATGTTCAGGGGTTTCTATGGGCCTACTTGGTCTACATTCTACATTAACCAAAATTTATGTTAATATTGACATGATATCTTATTATTATTGCCTGCAGGAAGAGACTATGGCTACAAAAGAAATGCTGATATGGCTGGTCTGCCAGAAGAATACGGGGCCACTGGATTTGGGAAAAGGCGAAATGCTGAATTTGCAGCACACAGTGAGGGTCCAAGCTGGGCTGAAGACAGAAATGCAAGTGCTTATCATCATGCACTGCCCCCAGCATTTGGTTAAGAGCGGGAGTTCGATGAAAGAGAAATGGAGTATCGTAGGACGGAGGCAGAGTAAGTGTAACCTATTTAGTCACTAGTTAATAGTCATAACTGTGTAGTTCCCTGGTGTTTCTGATGAGCCAAAGAAAGAATAGGTTTACTGCTCCTTCAAGCATGGCATACAAGGTGACTAATACGAGGCTGACAATCTCATCATGTAGAATCAGTTGCTACAGAAACCATTGCTGCAACAGCATGTGCATGATTGGTGCAGGTGTGCCAGCGTGATAGTCCAGTGACCATATAAATCGTTTATTCTCCAGACTAAAGTTCATCGACTAAATAGTTCTGTTGTTCTTGTGGCAGTGGAACGAAAGGCTATACGCCTCAGATGTAAATTCCCACTACTTTGTGGAGTAGAGTGAAAACCTCAATTACCAGGTTCTCTGACAAGCCCGCTGTTCATAATAGTATGTTGATTACCATCACCACCACCATTATTTAGACAACACACTTCTGGACATCACTTAAAATGCTCTTGTAAATATATTAACTACAGATGCAGACATTTTCTTATGCTTAATTGAAGGAGATCCCAGAACACTTAGTTGGTTCGACATTGAACATCAAATTTCATCTCCAAAAAATTATATCATGTTCTTAGTTGTCTCCCTAAAGGCTGGAATACATGCTACATCATCGGTCGCTTATATCAAGTCTTAAGTTGCCTGTTTGGTCATGTCATCAAGTAGTTCTAATAGCTGGTTGAGAATCACTGAGCTAGCTTCTTGATAATAAATCTGTAGTTAACTTTATTGTTCTTTGCTACAATTCTCATCTGGTAGAGAAGGGCTCTATAATAAGCCGAAAGTGGAGGTTGCCGGATTTTTGAATGTCAACTGTAGTTACATCCACGAGATGTAGTTACATCTCAACAAAGTGACTTTCCAAGTACATTGTTTTGTTTTTGTTTCATTTGGGCTGTCAATTCTAGAATGACCTTCACCAGTGTGAAAACCATGGTATAAAACTTAAAAACTTGTCACTCAAGTTTTCAACAATCAATACAAAATGACCTGTACTTAATGCTAACTACAATACCAGTGCTGCTTTGTTTAGTCTAACCAAACTACTTTGATTGACAGTTCCTGATCTCTGTGTCAACTGGGGGTAAGGCTGACCTTTAGTTTCAGTTTTGCAACTATTAGACTGTGAGAAATAATAACTGGATGTTCTTGCTATTAAGTTAGCATTACATTGTATTATGTTATCCTTTATATTGTATGAAAACAATTCTCCAAACTGAGCATACACCCTGTTGTATCATTCCTTATTTCCTTATTATTTGTTAATGTTTTACTTTGTAACTCAGATGTTTGTTTATGCATCTGAGTATTAAGCAGTCACACATGCTTCCTATATGGGGACCAGCAGCAGGAGTACTACCTTATTCCATAAGGCATGGAAAGGAAAATTATGGTCATTGTTATAAACTTATGAATCGAGTAAACATGAGGATGGAATGAGATCTTCCGAGAACACTCACACATTGACTAGAATATGTTTAAAGAAAGCTGTAGTCTACAGTCACTGCAGAGCATGTTCTGGACTGGTAATTATTACAGATGTGTACTTTCTCTGTTCACACTGTAGTATGATTAATATTTCCGATTTAAGGCTAATTGTCCCTTTCTCTATCTCTGTGCCTTAAAGGAGGGGTGACCACCCATAATATTGGGGGAAAACTTTTTTGTGGCAGGTGGTCAGACACCCTTACTACCTGGTTGACCTCCACAAGATGAGGATTGTGTTATCTGTTTCTTATTTTTGGCATCATCATTAGATAAGTTATATGTTTTCACTGTTGTTAGTCCAGTGACCAAGTGCATCTGGTTTCAACATGTATTTTTTGGTTAGCACTTTTAGTGACCAAGTACATCTGGTTTCAACATGTATTTTTTGGTTAGCACTTTTAGTGACCAAGTGCATCTGTTTTCAACATGTATTTTTTGGTTAGCACTTTTAGTGACCAAGTGCATCTGATTTCAATAGGTATTTTTGGTTAGCACTTTTAGTGACCAAGAGCATCTGGTTTCAACATGTATTTTTTGGTTAGCACTTTTAGTGACCAAATGCATCTGTTTTCAACATGTATTTTTTGGTTAGCGTACGCGTACCAGTTGCGGCCACGAGTGAACTTTCCTGTCTCCTGACTCATAATGTAATGTTATAACAACTGCGATCGGTAGAAACAGCCACGAGTGGCCGCGCTCTAGTCTTGTAACTGTGTGGGCACGATAGCTGTTATTATAGAGTGAAAATGTAGTAGTTTGCTCTTATCCTCGAAGTACCACGGCGCGGCCATGTGCCCTAACCGCGGCCAACATCGTGACAAGGCGCGGCCAGTGTGACCTCACCGTGGCCTTTGTACCAGGTTTAGCGCTGCCAAGACTAATATTATAAGTCTAGATTACTCTAGGTCTAGTCTGGATCTAAATTCATTTGCGAGAAAAGTGGTAGCAACAAGAATACGACAATACCTTAAAGAAACAATCATACATTTTTAATTCAGTAACTCAAACACCACATATATTACGCTGGCTGTCTTTCTCTCTCTCTCTCTCTCTCTCTCTCTCTCTCTCTCTCTCTCTCTCTCTCTCTCTCTCTCTCTCTCTCTCTCTCTCTCTCTCTCTCTCATAGAAGCCTAGAATTCTTTATAAAAACTGCAATACAGTGAGTTTGTTTTCATTCTTAAGTCTTTATTCTATGTTTTCTGACATCGATGAAAACATTCCCCCCCCCCCCACAATGACCTACTTTCACTCACATTTTCACCCGCTTCAGACACAAATGCTCCCGTTTCATTCACTTCTGTCAAACTCTCACTTTCAAACACACTGTCACTGTGCTCACACTCAAGAATATCTTGAAAGTCATATGTATCATCATCGTCCAGAATCATTTCGGCATCATCCACGCTGGTTTCATCTTCTGTTCTTGTCTCCTTTCTTTTTTTACATCTTTTCTCTTTCGACTTCTGCTCTTGTTCTTTTCTTTTTTCTTCTGCCTTCCTCTTTCTCGTTTCTTGGCGCATACGGGTGTACTCTTGTTTTTGTCTCTTGCGTTCTTCTTGTTGTTTTATTCTCTCCTCTTTCCTTCACTTCTTTTCTTCAGCTTTCTTCCATGGCAACTTTGTGCTGGGCTTTTCTGTTCTCTTCTTCCTTCCGTGCTTCCCCGTTCTGTATAAGGACTCCTGACATCGATGAAAACACCCCCCACAATGACCTACTTTCACTCACTTTTTCACCTGCTTCAGACACAAATGCTCCCGTTTCATTCACTTCTGTCAAACTCTCACTTTCAAACACACTGTCACTGTGCTCACACTCAAGAATATCTTGAAAGTCATATGTATCATCGTCATCCAGAATCATTTCTGCGTCATCCACGCTGGTTTCATCGCCTGTTCTTGTCTCCTTTCTTTTTTTTTACATCTTTTCTCTTTCGACTTCTGCTCTTGTTCTTTTCTTTTTTCTTCTGCCTTCCTCTTTCTTGTTTCTTTGCGCATACGGGTGTACTCTTCTTTTTGTTTCTTGCGTTCTTCTTGTTGTTTTATTCTCTCCTCTTTCCTTCGCTTCTTTTCTTCAGCTTTCTTCTTGGTGACAGCCCTCAGATGCTTATTTTCCTGGTGCTCCTTTCGACATTTTCTCACCTACTCTGCTTGTTGTGTGAGCCTCTCTTCGCCCAATCTGAGTTGGCGCCGTAAATAGCATCGCCACTTAGTGCGATCGGCAGCTTCATCCTCCCATGTTGCTGGATCCATGTCCAGTGCCCTCATATCTCTCTTGCACACATCTTTGAACCTCAGCTGGGGTCGCCCAACTGTTCTCCTGCCATCTGCTAATTGTCCGTAGAAGATATCTTTTGGGATGCGACCATCTTCCATGCGACGAACATGGCCAAGCCAGCAAAGTCTGCGCTGTCTAAGCAGTGTATACATACTTTGAAGGCCAGCACGTGACAACACCTCGAGATTAGTCTATATATTTATATATATATATATATATATATATATATGTATATATATATATATATATATATATATATATATATATATATATATATATAATATAAGGACTAAAGCTAGTCTAGAATTACGATTTATTTAGAAGATAGAGACCTAGAATCTAATGTCATACATAGGTTCATTGTTGTTTTTTATGTATGTCCTCACCGCGGCCAGTTTGGCTGCCACTGGGCAGATATAAAAAAATAGCCCTCCCTGACCGCGGCCACCCCGATATTTAGGCCATTATAGCGTGAAACAGTCGTTTCACAATGAATACAGATAAATGAGATTAATTTGGATATATTAATCAAATAAGTACTTAAATATTTTCATAAAACAATGAGAAACGTGTTCAAAGTACCTTACCTTGAAACTTGCAAGGTGATCTTTTCCTCACCAAATGTTTAAACATTGTGAAAAACTTTGTAAACGGCGGGAAATTAACTCGGTAGCAAGCTTAACTTAGCGCGATAACCCCAAGGGAGGTTACTCTCAATTCAAACGTAGTCAAAAGCACGTGGAACAGTCACTTTCAGTAATTGGCCGCGCTCTGGGCATGGCCGCGCACTGGTACGTATACTCTAGCACTTTTAGGGACCAAGTGCATCTGGTTTCAATAGGTATTTTTGGTTAGCACTTTTTGATTTCAGAAACTACTGCAAGAGCACTTGAATACTTGGTGCAGGCTTCCTACAATGGATGATCTGCAGTGGTGGTTGTATGCTCCATAAGGAGTACAAAAGAAAATGATCATGATGACTATTTAGTTTGTAAATTATTTTGACTAATGACTGGCAAAATAATGTGACTACAGTTTGTTGTTTGGTGAAGTGTGCTTTAATTTTTCCAACTTCATGACTTCTGCAGCTTGAACCAAAACTACGGTCAGGGCGGCTATGACTACAGATATTAACAAGCATCCATGGCTACAGATATCAGCTACAGCCTCATTAGTAGCGGGATGCTTTAGACATGGCTGTTGATGGTGTTGCCCCAGCTCACAGCATGGTTAATTCTGAGGACACAGAAGAAAGTTTCAGGAGTGATTCATATGTGAATGTTTTTACATTTGTTTAATTTTTGTGTGTGTGTGTACACAAGTTGCTTCAAATACTGGCTCTTTTTGAAGCATCAGCAGTCAATTTATTATTAATTTTAGATTTAGTATTTTTTGTGGTTTTATCAACAAATCATAAAGTGTATAATTTGAAGTTAATCATTTGTAAGTAATTTTAAATTTTAGAGGTATTGTGTGTTTGTTGTAAACAGAAATGCATGTTAATAAATGAAAGGGTGTCAGTGTAAGAGGCAAGTATTGAGAGAGTGAGATTTCTGGGGCATGTCAGTTGAAAATGGTTTTTCTTGATGTTGAAAATTACACGATTTAACATAAATGTTGTAAAACAAATCTCTTTTACAGTAAAATACTGTGGGAAAAAAATTGTTTTCTTAAAGTAATTTTTTTGTGAAGAATGATTTGATCTTGGTTTTTTTAAATTAAATATTGACCACTCTTTTTTTGATGTTTTTTGCATTAGTTTTTACTTTAAGCTTCAAGTTAAGTATTGTTAATTGTGACAGGTATTACGTTTCAGCTTTATTCTCTATTTTCTCAACTGTTATAGTTTAAAATAGAATGAGGATCATTGATATTTTTAATGAAGCTAAGCGGCCTCAGTTATTGTTATCATCATCATCATCATTCTGGAGCAAGGAACTGCCACTGGAGTGGAAACCTGCACCAAACATTCACACACTCTTGGTATGGTGGTTCCTGTAGCAGTTATATGTAATGAGGTTGCCAGCCCCATACACAACTCATATGGTATGCTTGAGGGAGCAGACATCCTACTCTTTATGTGTCTCATCAGAGACCACCCAAGAACTGCACCTTGATTGTTATGCCAGCTATTATTTGTTTTGGTGTAGCCTATACATTTAAATAGCTGTTAACAACCTTTTCTTTGAACATTTCCTTGAGTTTGTTACTATGACCTAGCGTAGGAGATTTCAAGGTACTGTTTGGAACAGCTGCATTGTAACCAGATTTTAGAGTCATTTCTTTCAAGCATTCTCTACGCATAATTTATAATTAGTTAAATATTTTTACATTCACATGATGTCCTTGTTATGTGTAATCACAGTCTTCAGTTTAACTTGACATATCTTAAACTGGAATGCTGTGGAAGTCCCAGGGCAAGATAAGTAGGGGCAGACCACAGAACAGACGAAGAAGACAGCTAGTGATAAAAATAAAGAGGAAGACGTAGAAAGATCTTGAGCTGATGGAATGTGGCATGAGGACTTAGCTTGTGTTTGTTGAGGCCCTATGTTCCTTGGGGAGTTAAAGGGGATGGATTGATTGGTATATAAACATTTCCAGGCTATAGTATTTTGATATTTGATCTATGTGAACTCCTTCTACCGCACTGGACTTAAGGTACACCTGGACATGGTGCATTATTTTACCAAGAGCCACATGGTACGCCTGTTTGGTTATATTTCTTCTGCACTCTGCTCATTATACAACAATCTTAATTGTTGCATTTAAGATTTGATATATTTTCTCATAAATATCTGTTTACTCCTTGTTTTAAAATATCACATGTGGGGACAAAATTGGCATCTAATTATAATGCTTGGGTTAAGCCTGAAAAGGGCCTGGGACAAAAATAGAGAAAGCTAAGATTTCCCTTCAATTCTCTTCCTACAAGTCGCCTTTCTCCATCCATTCTTTGCTTTGTGACGTGTCACAGGCTCTCAGTCCTGCAGTTTTCAGGTGCCCACTGTTGAGGCGTAAATGTTGCACACATCGGCAGATCTGGCCATGTTTTTCTGCTTCAATTTATTCATTTTTTACTGTTGTTAGTAAGTTTTGAGATTTTTTTAATATTTTGCGGATAAGTACTTGAGTCCATCCCATATCATCATCATTCAGTCACCAGTGCATTTCAACTGCGTGGTTGGTGGACCGCAGTGAGATGGTCTCTTCAACAAAAACAATGTCAGGAATTCCCTGTCTTGTGCCATGTGGTCACAGGTGCACATTAAGCTTTGTGAATCATGACTTAGACATTTTAATTTGTTCCTCTATCTCTTGTGGTTTTTAGGTGCCCACTTACAGTGGTTTACTGCACAATAGTGGGTTCTTGGTTCTCAATATTCATTTATAACAAGGATACTTGCATACAAAAGGCTGAAAACAGTGTATGATTTTTACTTTCAGCAGTTCAGTCATTATTTTCTTAAGGTGACTTCATCTCTGCAAGTATAATCAGTCAGCCATCAATAATATGACAAATTGAAAATGGTAAGAGAAAAAAAGCAGTATCCTGATTTTCTTTTGTATGTTTACTGTATTTGTTTATTTCAGCTTTTTTCTTCTTTGCTTCTTTCTTGAAGGTTAGCCCACACTTTAATGCATTTCTTGGAACACAAAGTGAAAAAGAGTAGTTCCTTTTTTTTTTTTGTACGTATTCACATTTCATTTGTCAGATAATAAAGGAATAAACAATCAAAATTGTTGTTACTGCACTTTTGACTTTGCATGTAATTCAGATTGGATGTGAAGATAAGAATGGTGGAAGTGTTGTCTTTACATTCAACATGTGATGATGCAATGATGGTAAACTCAGCTAACTGTAGTTAACTTAGCCATCAGACTTTATATAGTTGATTAGGGTGCATCACATTAAAATAGACAAATGCAAAAAAGTCTTAACTAGAGAAAAGAATGAATGAGATGAAAGTAAGTCCAAAAATATTTTGGACATGAAAAAAGACATACAGTACCTTGCTGAAAATCATAATAGAAGGAAAAATTGAAGGCAGACAATCAAGAAAATAAGGGTGCTGTTAAGTGGGAAGGGAAGATAGTTTCAAGAATAACTATGAATTGGCAGTCTTCTTCTTCTTTGATCCTTAGCCGCCGACCGTCAAAGCAGTCAGTGGCCATCACGCCTAGTGGCATCTTGTAGGGCAACAACAAATTGATTCCACTTTGCTCGGTCGGTGGCCATCCTTCGTACAGTGCACCAACTCTGGTTCATTCTTTGCATCTCAGCCTCCACAGTCCTCCGCCAGGTTGTTTTTGGTCGGCCTCTCTTTCGTTTTCCTTCAGGGGTCCAAAGCATAGCTGTTCTTGTGATGGCATCGGGGTCTCTTCTGAGGACATGACCAACCCAGCTCCAGCGTCTGCCAGCTATGATGGTGTGCATGTCCTCTTGCTTGCTACGAGTAAGCAGATCTTGGTTAGTGATGGTATTTGGCCAAAAGATTCGGTGAATTTTTCTTAGGCATGTTGTGTGAAAAGAAGACAATTTCGACATTTCCTTCTCTGTAACTCTCCAGCATTCCGCACCATAGAGAAGCACAGAAAGCACACAGCTCTGATATAATCTTAATTTTGTGCTTGTGCTGTATTGGGAGGACTTCCAGATGTTGTTTAGGCTAAAGAAGGCTGTTCTTGCCTTATTCATTCTGATGTTGATGTCTTTGCCTGCCCCGCCGTCTGGTGTTACTATGCTTCCTAGGTAATGTGAAGGTATCTGTCTGTACCAATTGCTGATTCCTTACTGATATGGGCTCAGGGTTGCTCACATTGAGCGTCATGACCTCTGACTTCTTTAAATTGATATTCAAGCCCACCTGCTGGCTAAACTTATTAAGTCTATCCGTTTTTTCCTGGATGTGTTGATGTGAATGTGCTAGTAGTGCAATGTCATCTGCATATTCCAGATCTTCCAATGTAGAAAATGTTGTCCATCTTATTCCTCTTGGACTGCCCTCTGTTGTCTGGCGCATCACCCAGTCTATGACTGTTAAAAATAGAGTGGTTGATAAGGGGCATCCCTGTCGTACTCCTGTCTTCACCTCAAAGGTTAGGTTGCTCTGACCAACACTACACGTAAAGTTGGCATAGAGGCTTTTTATGATTGACACTATGCAGCTTGGAATTCCATAAGCCCACAGTATTTTCCATAAACTGTCCCTATGTATGCTGTCAAAAGCCTTTTCAAAATCAACAAAATTAATGTAAAGCTGTCTTTGCCATTCTGAGCACTGCTCTATAATGTTCCTGAGAGTGAATATATGATCTACACATCTCCTGTTCTTTCTAAATCCTGCTTGTTCTTTCCTCAGTTTGTGGTCTACTGCCTTTGAAATTCTCTGTATAATTATCCTGCCTAGTATTTTGCTGGGAACTGAGAGAAGAGTGATTCCTCTCCAATTATTGCAGTCTGCAAGATCTCCCTTCTTGGGCAATTTGACAATTATTCCTTTGTTCCACTCTGATGGTGTTGTCCCTGTTTTCCAGACTTGTGCAAATAGTGGTTCTAATAGTTCTGCTGCTAGCTCAGGGTCTGTCTTAAATAGCTCTGCATTTAAGTTATCATGGCCCGGAGCTTTGCCGTTCTTTAACCCTTTGATTGCTGTGATGATTTCTTCTTTGCGTGGAATGTCTGTATTCACATCTAGATCGTTTTCTGCTTCAGGAACATTCAATTGTGTCTTTGGTGGTTCCTTGTTCAGAGTTTCTCTGAAGTGCTCTGCCCATCTTGTTTCCTGTCCCTCTGCTGTCGTGATGAGATTACCTTGCTTATCTCTTACTAATGTAATATTGTTTGCACCTCGTTTTCCGCTGAAGAATTAAGTTATTTTGTATACTGTGCTTTGTTCATTTCTCAGTGCTGCCTCCTCTGCTTGTCTTGCAAGATCGTCTAGGAAATTCCTTTTGTTGGCTCGGGTTTGGCGTTTAACTTCCTTGTCCAGCTGACTGTACTGTTTGCTATATAGTTGCTTTAACCTGGGGGACTTCGCTTCTGTTTTCTTTCTTTTCATTTCCTTTCTCATCGTTATGGTGTTTAATGTTTCTGGTGTTATCCAGTCTTGCTTCTTCCTTTCCTGGAATTCCAAGCTTGATTTGCTGCTTTCTTTGTATATTGTTGAAATGGTGTTGAAATTCTGGTCTATATCATCAGTCATTGTCTTTTCCTGACTTTGGCAAATTGATATCGTTTCTTTATGTCGGCCGCAAAAGCTTTTCTGGTAAGGGAGTCCTTCAATTTGCTGATGTCAAACCTTTTCTGTGTAGTTACAGTTGGTGCAGCCCTTCTTAGTTTCACTTTCAGTTTTGCTACTACTAAATGGTGATCACTTCCCACATCTGCACCTCTTCTTACCTTCACATCTTGTAATGCATGTCTCCATCTACCGTTAACCATGATGTGGTCTATCTGGTTTCTGTCCCGACCATTTGGTGATTCCCATGTTAATTTGTGAATTTCTTTATGTGGGAAGAGTGTTCCTCCAATGACCAGGTTGTTAATGCTACAGAAACTTATTAGTTTATCCCCATTTTCGTTTGCTGTTCCGCTGCCGCATTTCCCCATTGTTCTTTCGTTATATGTATTGTGTGTACCAACTTTCGCATTGAGGTCTCCCATTACTATAACAAGATCATATCTAGGTGTGTCTTCCATTTCTTTCTGCAGTTGTTGATAGAATTCATCCTTGACCTCCTCATCGCTATCATTCGTTGGTGTGTAGCATTGTATTATTGCAGTGTTGGTGAATCTCCCTCTCAATCTTAATCTTATCAGTCTGTTGTTGATGGGTTTCCATTCCAGTAATGTCCTTTCTATTCCTTTCTGTAGAATAATGGCTACGCCTTCATTGTGCTGTCCATCCTCTCTTCCAGAGTAAAGTACTGTTTCTCCTGTTGCTGTTTTAACTGTTCCTGCTTCTGTCCATCTGCTCTCGCTTATCCCTAGAATGTGTAACCTATAGTTTCTCATTTCTGCCGTGACCTGTCTTAGTTTACCTGTCTCGTACATTGTCCTGACATTCCAAAAACCTATTCTTGTATCCTGTTTTGCGGTCAGGACATCCGTTTTCATGTCAGTGGCTTCCTTTCGGCTTTCACCACTGACCGTCATACGAGCCACAGACTCCGAATGTCCATCCCGCAGCAAAGTTTGTTCATTTATTGTTGTTTCCGTAACTTCATTGTTTTTTTTACAGAGACAGAGGTGTCAACCCTATGCTAAAACCCCCAACCTGGAGGACCAGGGTACCAGCTTTTGTCTGACCCCTACCCACACAGACCAGTCCAGCTTGGTTGAACCTACCAGGAGTAAAACTCCCACTGGCATAGCTCTGGGGATTGTCAGGGTACGCAAGCTGCCATACCGCTACAAGGTATAGGTACCATTGATGGCAGGAATTGGCAGTGGTGCACCACTTAACATACCTAGGGTCTACCATCAATGACAAACTCTCACTGGACACAGAAATTGACAGCCGCATTGGCAAAGCTGCAGCTACCTTTGCTCGCCTCACATCGCGTGTTTGGGGAAACTCCAAACTCACAACGAAGACCAAAGCTGCGGTATATAACGCCTGCGTCACCAGCACACTACTATATGGCAGCGAGACCTGGACAGTCTTTGCTAAGCAAGAAAGAAGGCTCAATACCTTCCAATTGCGGTGTCTACGCCACATCCTCGGCATCTCGTGGAAAGATAGTGACAAATGTCAAGGTGTTGTCACGTGCTGGTCTTCAAAGCATGTATATACTGCTTAGACAGCGCTGGCTTGGCCATGTCCGCCGCATGGAAGATGGTCGCATCCCGAAAGATATCTTCTACCGACCGCAGCTGAGGTTCAAAGATGTGTTCAAGAGAGATATGAGGGCACTGGACATAAATCCAGCAACGTGGGAGGATGAAGCTGCCGATCGCACCAAGTGGCAATGCTATTTACGGCGCCACCTGAGATTGGGCGAAAAGCTCACACAACAAGCAGAAGAGAGGAAAAAACATCGAAAGGAGCACCAGGAAAATAAACAGCTGAGGGCTATCACCTCAGGGGCGCATTCCCATAGTCAGTTATAACTGAAGGGGCTTTTATTATTATTATTATTAGTTTCAAGAGATGGGTAACAACGGGACTATCAGAGTGAGCCATCAAGGTAAGAGGTAGAAGATGTTTAAGATCCATGGTGCCTTCAACGCTGCATGAAGATCACGGTGACTGTATGTGTGTGTTTATGGCATAGAGGGTTGCTTCATGAACTTTGATGACCTTAGAAGGGGAACAGATACACTGTATTTATAAAGGTGCAACAAAAAGTAATATAATAATAGCTCCCAAAATTAAATAAAGTTTAACCTTATCACTGATTTTTATGGAAAATTAATGAGTACAGATGTAATACACTTTGTTGCTCACTCTCAGATTTATTAAGATTGTTTGTGCATCAAACGTAAGACCAGCAGGGATGGACATATGAGTGGATGCATCCATTGCGTATACAACCGGCACGCAATAGTAACAGTTAGCATTCATGCCCTTCGACATGTTGAGGGAGACTGAGCACCTAATCGATTTTGTTCAACATTAACTATATTTATTATTTTCACACATTTTTTTATTTATTCGCATACAAGTTCATGTATTTGTTCACAATCATCTGATCATGTCAGTACATGAAAAACACATTTATTTTTCACTCCTTAAGGGACATGGAACAGTATAGATTCAAATGCCTGGCCATGTTAATATCAGTAATAAGATGCATATCACAGGTGAAGAGTAGAATAGCTCAGCAGGCAGAAGCTGCATTCAGTCAAATAGAAAATTGTTTATTGTTTTAGAATGCCATGTTTAGAATGCCATGGATATGTAAAACTAGTATTACGGATATCCAGAAAGAAGCCATTGTGTCAAGGATACGTACTATTTAAATCAGAAGGAAGGGATCCACTTTCTTTGGACATGTTATGAAAGAGAAAAGCTGAATTGTATTCTGACAACAGAAAAGCTGAATTGTATTCTGACAACAGAAAAGCTGAATTGTATTCTGACAACAGAAAAGAATGCAGGAAAAAAGTGACAGGAAAAAAAAAATAGAGAAGATACAGAACAGTTTGACATCTTGGCATAGAAGTCAACAATAGAATTGATAAATAGTCCTGGGGACACACAGTTGTGGAGAGACATGGTCTCCTACGCTATCAAGCATGGTTCTTGATGATGATGATGAAGAAGGCATGAGACCACAATATGCATCCCCTTTCTCTGCACGAAGCTTGAATCAATGTGTACCTCATGTGTTCTTGCAATGGTGCATATTTTTTGTTGTTCCAGTACTCATTTCAAAACCCTTAAATACTAGACCACAAGGTCTTTTATATTTGGACAAGCGCCCTAATATAACTGATGGACCTAGGTTGAATGGGACATGCCTCACCAAAACAACATAAAACTCCTATTTTAAAAAAAAACCAAACATTTACTATTTGTTAACTTACAAACTTTATTCAGACATATAACTTCACTATTTATTCATGCTTTCACATGCATACTCACTGATTTATACTTCCACTACTCATTGACTTTTTGATGAAAACTTTGAACTGAGAATATAAATATTATATGAGATACAATTACTATCAAGTGTGTATTTATTCATTTCCCATTTTGCTCCTTAAGAAGCATGGTACCACCACTGTAACTGACTACCTAGTAAGAAGCATGCACCAAAGTATTGATGTGATCTTGTAGTGGTGGTTCCTGTAAGACATTTTTTACATGATGAGGTTGCCAGCCTCATGCTGAACCTCATTTTAGTTGCCTCTTATGACATGCCTGAGGAAGTGGTGATACTATTTTTTGTTCATCTCAGACTTCAAGGAACTGCATGGGACCAAGTATTCTGACATGATAATGTTCAGACTGTGTCCTTTTACCATAACTGCCATGAATAGTTCATATAAGACAATGGATTAGGTGTGCTAGTGATATCACAGACTGTCCTTTTACCATAACTGCCATGAATATTCATAAAAGACAGAATGGATTAGGTGTGCTAGTGATATCACAGACTGTCCTTGACTTACGATGCGGTTCCGTTCCGATCATCCTGTCGTTAATCGATATGGTCATACGTGGGAAATCGCTACATGCTATACAAAACATAAGGATATGTTAACAATTGACATGCTAAAATGTGTATGTCTTGCTTTGTTATATTTTAAAACTAATTTAACCATTTGTTTATAGCGAAATTATACAATTTACACATTATTTACTTAGCCGTTCTTCTACCTAGGTGTGTAGAGGTTAGCAAGATAGAACACCATGCTATCATATTGGCTCTCTTCCATCTGCCTTGTTCCAGTCCGGTCCTCAGTAATTGTCTGATGTTGTCTTCCTAGCGAACTTTTGAGTCACCCTGGAGGTCTGGATCCTTGGCTCTTGGTTTCCTATGTTTGTTGTGGTAACTGGTCTTCAGTTTACATATTTATAACATAAAATTTATGTACTCTGCAATACAGCACTGTAATAAATAATGATACTGGAGTGTACAATGCTATATGGCAGCGAAACTTTGGCACCCATTTAAGATGGTCGTTGCGTATGACGTCATCAGAAATGTTATATGATAGTCTCGAAGCCAATTCACCGGAAAGGCATCGGTTTTCGATTGGCAACGTTGGTTGCTAGTAGACTAATATGAGACAAACATGAAGGTATGTTATCAGGCACTCGTAGGAAATAAAGAAATAGAACACTAGACAACAGAAAAACAACAGACATGAGTGGCTTACCCAGGATTCGAACCCTGGACCTTCCGTGTGACAATCCCACCTAGCTATGCAAGTGAATCACACTATCCTCCCTGCCATCTACGCATCACCCAAAAATGATGCTTCAATGACAGGTCATTAGTGCGAACCGCAAGACATAACACCGGAAGTTTACCGTGGGCAGTTCAGCGTATTAATGACGCAATCACTTCTGTTGTTCCCCTATTATACAGTATAGGCCAGTACACACAAGACAAAGACCTTAATAATAATACTGTGTCCAGTAAATGATAGCAGACTTAGAACAGTAAGAACAGGACAGAGGGTAGGTTTGGTATTGTATAGTAGACGCAACTTAGATTAATATTAATATGCAGGACTGATGCTTTTGTTCGTTACCCTGCAACAAGCTTGCTGGTGACACCGTGTTTGCCACCATCATTTGGAAGAGAAGCAGCTCCGTTGAGTCAAGCGTACATCTGATATGCAGAACATTATTTAAGTCGGTCTTAACTATGGGTCGGCGTCTGTGGCCTAATGGATATGAACGCAGTTTCATAATCCAGATATACCAGGTTCGAAACCTGCTGCAGGCGGTTTGGTAGCAAATCGCTTTGTGTGGATTTTTAACAATGGTATAAGCGCCGTACCGTTCAGAAAGCAATGGCAAACTACTGAATGAAAAAATTGCCTAGAAAAATCAAAAACAGCCAATAAAAGCAGGGGTTGATTGCCACTCTTGTAAAAGGATAAGCAACTAACTTAACTATGGGCAAGACATTCTTGTTCTTGAGAAGCCATATATAAACTGCAGCCAATATGAAAATTTCGCTACTTGTCTGACTATGGCTAAAAACAACAAAAAGGAAACATTGTTGAGTTGAGAGATACTTCTCTCAGGTGTGCCATCGCTCATAATAGAGTAGGGATGTTTATTTTTGCTACTTGATCAACTCTGAAATGGTATGACAAAGTCACAAATGTGGAACATGACAAAATCCAGACAAATGCCAGTGGAACAAGAGATGAGAAGAAGACGATGGCGATGGATAGGACACACACTGAGGAAACCTGTTGATAGCATTACAATGTAGTACTTTTTCCTCAAGAAAAAGAGACATAGGTGTACCAAAAAAAAAAAAAACACATGGAGAAGAGAGCTAGATACAGAAGCGACAGTGATGAGGAAAACACGGAAAGAACTTGAGCTGATGGCATGTGACAGGAGGACTTGAGCTGATGGCACGTGACAGGAGGACTTGGCATGTGTTTGTTGAAGGCTTATGCTTCTTGGGGAACTAAAGGGTATTGATTGATTGATTGACTTGCGAACTCGCCATTCCTTAGGCTAGTAAGTTGAGATATAAACTTCTTCTTCTTCTTCTTCGATCCTTAACCACCGACCGTCAAAGCAGTCAGTGGCCATCACGCCTAGTGGCGTCTTTTAGGGCAACAACAAACTGATTCCACTTTGCACGGTCGGTGGCCATCCTTCGTACAGTGCCCCAACTCTGGTTCATTCTTTGCATCTCAGCCTCCACAGTCCTCCGCCAAGTTGTTTTTGGTCGGCCTCTCTTTCGCTTTCCTTCAGGGGTCCAAAGCATAGCTGTTCTTGTGATGGCATCGGGGTCTCTTCTGAGGACATGACCAACCCAGCTCCAGCGTCTGCCAGCTATGATGGTATGCATGTCCTCTTGCTTGCTACGAGTAAGCAGATCTTGGTTGGTGATGGTATTCGGCCAAAAGATTCGGTGAATTTTTCTTAGGCATGTTGTGTGAAAAGAGGACAATTTTGACATTTCCTTCTCTGTGACTCTCCAGCATTCCGCACCATACAGAAGCACAGAAAGCACGCAACTCTGGTATAATCTTAATTTTGTGCTTGTGCTGTATTGGGAGGACTTCCAGATGTTATTTAGGCTAAAGAAGGCTGTTCTTGCCTTATTCATTCTGATGTTGATGTCTTTGCCTGCCCCACCGTCTGGTGTTACTATGCTTCCTAGGTATGTGCAGGTATCTGTCTGTACCAGTTGCTGATTCCTTACTGATATGGGCTCAGGGTTGCTCACATTGAGCGTCATGACCTCAGACTTCTTTAAATTGATGTTCAAGCCCACCTGCTGGCTAAATTTATTAAGTCTATCCGTTTTTTTCCTGGATGTGTTGATGTGAATGTGCCAGCAGTGCAATGTCATCTGCATATTCCAGATCTTCCAATGTTGAAAATGTAGTCCATCTTATTCCTCTTGGACTGCCCTCTGTTGTCTGGCGCATCACCCAGTCTATGACTGTTAAAAATAGAGTGGTTGATAAGGGGCATCCCTGTCGTACTCCTGTCTTCACCTCGAAGGTTAGGTTGCTCTGCCCAACACTACACGTAAAGTTGGCATAGAGGCTTTTTTATGATTGACACTATGCAGCTTGGAATTCCATAAGCCCTCAGTATTTTCCATAAACTGTCCCTATGTACGCTGTCAAAAGCCTTTTCAAAATCAACAAAATTTATGTAAAGCTGTCTTTGCCATTCTGAGCACTGCTCTATAATGTTCCTGAGAGTGAATATATGGTCTACACATCTTCTGTTCTTTCTAAATCCTGCTTGTTCTTTCCTCAGTTTGTAGTCTACTGCCTTTGAAATTCTCTGTATAATTATCCTGCCTAGTATTTTGCTGGGAACTGAGAGAAGAGTGATTCCTATCCAATTGAGATATAAACAAGTAGAGACAAATAATTTAAAACTGACACAAACGCATATATCTGCTACGACGAAACGTTTTAAAACTGCTCGTACCATCATTTTAAAAAGAGACCAGAGATTGTTTCGCATAAGATTTAAATTGGAAATTGACGTTGACACATAACCTGTCTGCAAACTGCTTCATGATTGTCATGACGACGCCTTGATCGTACATCATCTTTTTATTGGAATGTGGATAAATAAGAGAAAAGAAGAAAAGATATGCAAGAAAAGAATCAATGCCCTTTGTGTGAAAATAGAAGAAAAATCAACACCTTCTGCTGAAAATGTTGTTTGAACTTCAAGATAGCTTCTTTAGTGTAAGACTTAGATGTTTTCTTACCGGTTTGATATCGTACAGTTGATCTCTGCGTCCAAGATTGCCGTCTCGTTCATATGTAACGTTAGCGCAATGGTTAGTACACTGGCTTCCTAGTTCGGTGGTCCATGACTCGATTCCCAGTTGAGGTGGGATGTTTTAGACCGCAAACGGCTCCAGGGTCGACCCAGCCAACCTCATGAATTTGGTACCAGAGTAACTCTGGGAAGGTTAAGGCGGCCGGCATGATGCTGACCACATCACCCCTAGTGTGCCGATAGTCAAGAAAATATGGACCTAACATCATATTCCGAATATGCCTCAATGGGCGTGTAACGGGATCCTTTACCTTATATGTAATAGTCAGATTTAATTTGACATTCATTAAGATAATTTACAAGTTGGGAATGCAATTTACAGAAACTACTTAGAGACAGAAAATGACCCCTTTTGCTACTATTCACGTGCCCCAGGTACCAGCGACAAGCATACCTGGTAACGAAGGCTCATCAGCATTGGCAGCTGTTGAATAGACAGCGACTGCCACAGCTATAATAGGGTTAATGGGATTGCCATCATAAGTTCGAGTTGTCGTATGTCTTACTTGTCGTAAGTCAAGGACAGCCTTTATACAGATAATTGACAATACGAAGTAAAAGTTTATTATGACAAAATTAGTAATCTGGGAAGGTAACATGAAATGAATCATTATCAAAGGCAACTTTTAAGTGAAACCTTAATCAAAATATATACAATAAATTATTATTCTTCTCCGTGCATATTGAAATGGCAACATTAATATGTTCATAGAATACAGTGGCCAGCATAAGGTTGCTGGTATCTCCAAAGAATTTGTCCAGGAAGGGTGTCGGAGTCAGTCGTATAGACTTTCTCTATTCCTCTTATGTTTGGGCACCTTTGCAGCTATGTTCAGCAATCATTTTATTGGTGCCACAGTTGCACTCATCAGTAGTTCCTACCCTTAGCTTGTTGAATAGATGGTATCTCAGTCTATTTTGGCTTATGTAGAGTCTCAAGATTACCACATTTTTAGTTCTCTTGAGCTGATGGTGTGCGCCGGTTTTTCTAGTGACCGGGATGTCCTGCATCCCATTAGTTGCCGTAACTGCTCCTGATAAAACTCTTGGCCTCGTCGTAAGTTATGCTTGTGTCAGGTTGAGAATAGCTTCTCATCTTCCTTTGCCAGTTTATCAGCCTTCTCTTCTTCGTCTTCTCCTTTTCACTCCTAAAGGAGCCACCACGGCAGGTGGTCTCTTTGTAAGAAGCCTGCACTTATACTCTTGCAGTGAGGGTGTCTGTAGCAATGAGTTTTACACGGTGAAGTTGCCAGCCACCGCACAACATCATATTAGTCTCTTCTTACGACATGCATTTGGGAACAGTAGTCCCATTCTTTCTCTCTCCTCAAAGACCCATGGAACTACTCTGCCAATACAATCAATTCAGCATATCATTATCTTTCAGTTCGCAATGAAGCATCGACTTTTCATTAGTTCTTGTCTTGGTCTCCTCTCTTGCGATGTCTGTTCAAGTTCTCTTAATCTTTTCTTCAACCTCATGATTGTCTGTAAGACAACAAACACGTATCATGATAGTCACCTGACGGATACGGCCGCAGGGAAGTGGAGTGTTAGAGAGCTTTATGAGACAGTTACCGGTACCTTCCCTTGCTGAATAGCAGAGTCAGGTAGCCAGTTACAATTATATAGATTGGAGCGTGAAGACACCAGGTTTCCATCCCGAAACCAAGTAGCTTTGCCATGAGAGGCAAGCGTATTATCCACTTAGCCAGTTGGACACACTGAAACACAGCAAGAAAACCAACAATCTATTTTTCTTGATTTCTTCAACAGAAAATTTAACCAGTGCTGTTCGTCTAAGGTTTTTATTTATTTATTTATTTTTTCCCTTGATTTTGTTGTTGTTGTTGTTAGTTATCTTTGCCTCACTGGCAAATACTGCTACCTCTAGAGCAGTGGTTCTCAACCTGGGCCATGCTATATTTCTAGGGGGCCACAGCAAGATGGTAAAGTAACTTTTTTTCCATTTAACAGTGACTATGAGTGGGGCCTCAGAGGTAAATGAGGCTCAGAAGTGGCCATGAGCAAAACAAGTTTGAGAACCCCTGCTCTAGAGATTATTAGCTTCTTTGTTTCCCGTCCTACTCCATATTGAACCACTACTGCCACTGATCCCTTTATAAGAAACCTGCACTAAAGCAATAATACGCTGTTACAGTGGTTGTTTCTCTAACATCATCACGTTGCAAGCCCTATGCACATCCTCGTATTTATCGCCTCTTACGACATGCTTATTGATAGTAGTAGTCGTGTTCATTCTTTGCCTGACAGAGACCTCAGGTAAATTATTCCAGGTGCATATGATTATCATCATCATTTTCGCTTCTATGGAGCCACAACAGTAGCTGGTCCCCTTGCAGGTAGCTGGCACTTAGCAGTCACATGTTCTAGCAGCGATCGTTTATGTGGCAACTGGTTTTAAGTGAGAAGGTCTCCAGCTTCAAGCACGATCTCTTATTTGTCTCATTATAGGACATACCAGAGGAATTAGCAGTCCTCTTTGTTTATGTCGTCAGAGGTACCCAGGAACCTACACAGGGCATATGTGATTATACTGAATGTTTATTTAGCTACCGTAAGAGGTAGTAAAGTGTTACGAGTTTGGGATGGGCGTCTCATAGTTATCTATATTTAGTTACAAATTGGAATCCAATCCATATTATGAAATTTATGTTTTATTTTAGCAAGATACGGGCAACTGTCAGCAGCACGCGATCATTATTACGAAATAGAAAAAAAAAATTTTTTGTATGTTTGCACAAGATTGGAATCTAACATTTGGAAATACCATATTAATACATAAAGCTTTCAACAAATGTTAACGTTAACAGTGAGAGTTGGAAAATAACAAAATCATTGGAGCAAGCTGAATACATTCGAGAACAAATGTCTTAGAAAACTCATGAACATCAGTTGGAAAGGCTGGGAGATCACATGAAATATGTCTCCGACTATATAAGGTATACCTGTCATATATCGGTCATGTCCTACGAATGCAAAACAACAAATTATTATTGATCATTGGGTTCTGAGGGTAAGAGGAAAAAAGTAGACCAATAGAAACACTCAGAAGAACTGAAGGAAGAATGGGTAATTTGAGCTAAGAGGAATGGCGTAACAACGAACAACCGTAGAGCACTCCACTTAGCGCCTCCGGATGCATTATCATATTATACATAGACAGCTGTGGATGTTTTGAGCAAATGTAATACCGTAATACTCCACTTAGCGCTCCGGATGCATTCATAGAAATGAATACATAAATTAAAAAAGAAAATGGTATGGAATCAGTCTTACAAATTAACGGTACACAGAAAACACGGGACGGTTCAGGGTTCACCCTTCGTCAGCCACAGTTACAAACAGGCGACAAAGATAATATATATATATATATATATATATATATATATATATATATATATATATATATATATATATATATATATATATATATATATATATATATATATATATATATATATATAGATATATATATATATATATATCACTCACTCATTCTCTTTCTGTCTGTCAATTTTCATTCTTAATTAACTCTCTGCAGATGTACGGCATTAGATTTGGCAGCTTCATTAGCTATGAGCCTGTAAATTGGCATTGTTCTGTAATGACTGTGCACTCTTTGTTCGCTTAACATTTCCAGTAGCACCGTGTAGTACCTGGGGATGTCTCTAAGGGGGCAAAAACATAGGATTACTGTTTCGTCAGGTATGTTGTATGAGGTAATATATATGAAATTGTACTGAAGCAATGGGTTTTACATCATGAAAACCCAGTGCTCATGTAAAATTTTATATATATATATATCATACAACATACCTGACGAAACAGTAATCCTATGTTTTTGCCCCCCTAGAGACATCCCCAGGTACTACACGGTGCTACTGGAAATGTTAAGCGAACAAAGAGTGCACAGTCATTACAGAACAATGCCAATTTACAGGCTCATAGCTAATGAAGCTGCCAAATCTAATGCCGTACATCTGCAGAGAGTTAATTAAGAATGAAAATTGACAGACAGAAAGAGAATGAGTGAGTGATATATATATATATATATATATATATATATATATATATATATATATATATATATATATATATATAGAGAGAGAGAGAGAGAGAGATGTAGGTCTGTCCTTTAAGAATGAACGAGCTTTCAGATCTAATACCGTACATCTGCAGAGAGCTAATTAAGATTGAAAACTGACAGAGATAGAGAGAGAGACAGAGAGACATAGACAGAGATAGAGACAGAACCAGGGAATAAGAGAGAGAGACAGGGAGTAAGAGAGAGAGAGAGACAAGGAGTAAGAGAGAGAGAGACAGGAAGTAAGAGAGAGAGAGAGAATGTTATTCTGTCCGTTAAGAACAAACGAGCATAGAATGACAAGTCATCGTGAACTGTGGGAGAATTACCCAGCATAAGCATAAATGTACTTGTATCATCATTACAGTATTTTCCTTTGCCCTCCTTACGGAGCAGGGCGGTCACCACTGTAGCTAGCCCCTTGACAGGACGCCTACGCCAAGCCTTCGCACAATCTTGCAGCGATAGTTTCCGAGGCAAGTTGTTTTATATGATGAGATTACCAACCCCACGTACAACCCCATATTAGTTGCCTCATACGACATGCCTGAAGACACAGAAGTCATATTCTTTATTTGTCGCACCAGAGAGCTCAGGTAACACACGGGGGCAAACGCACTTGTGTGCTCGCATCAAACGCACTTGTGTGCTCGCATCAAACGCACTTGTGTGCTCGCATCAAACGCACTTGTGTGCTCGCATCAAACGCACTTGTGTGCTCGCATCAAACGCACTTGTGTGCTCGCATCAAACGCACTTGTGTGCTCGCATCAAACGCACTTGTGTGCTCGCATCAAACGCACTTGTGTGCTCGCATCAAACGCACTTGTGTGCTCGCATCAAACGCACTTGTGTGCTCGCATCAAACGCACTTGTGTGCTCGCATCAAACGCACTTGTGTGCTCGCATCAAACGCACGTGTGCTCGCATCAAACCAGCCTGTTCTATTATTTGCATGTCTGTGTCTAGATACATTAATAGCCACCTACCTCCTTTTTATCTTCTTCTAATATTAGCTAAAGTCATTTGACCTTTTGCCAAAAACAAAATCATAAATATGCATGTATGAATATGACTTGTACGCATTTTGTGTACAGCTGAACGAAGAATATTACGAAAAATGTTAGATATACGCACACAAGAATGCGCGCTCAGTCGGGGGGGGTTCTTCAAACACACAGATTGCATCACAAAATTACTGTAAACTTGACGAAGAAGATAACCAGATCACACAGCAAGGGGCGGTGGTGTAGAAGGTGGCTTCTTCCAAGTGTATGTAAACTGAATCATATCATAATATTTGGACAGCGTGCCAAAAGTATAGCCATAATAGCATGGTTACTAAATCTGGAATTACAGGTAGCAGGAAAAAAATTCACCCATTTCGAAAAAAGATAAGATAAATATTTTCTTTACTTTTCCTTCTCTTCTTCATTCCTTATCTAACTTTCTATTTCTTTCCCTTCTTTTACCTCTTATTCCATATCGTCTTGATCAGCGGTAGGCAGCCCAGGAGCTTTGGGAAACTACTTTAGAAACACTAGGCTCTCTACTTGATAAAATTATGTATATTTTCTAGTTTCAGAATAAGTGTAGCCTGTATGTAACTATATATAGGAGCCGCGGTGGCGCAGTAGTTAGTGCGCTGGCTCCTAGCTCGCTGGCTCATGGTTCCATCCCCAGTTGCGGTGGGATATTTTAGACCACAAATGGCTCCGTGATTGACCCAGCCTCATGAATTAAGCACCAGAGCAAATCTGGGAAGGTTAAGTCGGCCGGCATGATGCTGACCACATCCCCCCTAGTGTGTCAATGATCAAGAAAATACGGGCCTAACACAATATTCCCAATATGCCTCAATGGGCCTGTAACGGGATCCTTAACCTTTACCTTTATATGCAACTTTAATCTCTTCCGCACGATCTACTTCACACAATTCCATCGGTGGACAATTAAAAGGAAATATTTCATGAATGTTAACTTTAGTTCAAAGAAAGGGAGCCGCGCTAGCGTAGTGGTTATAATACCGCTCTGGCAACCGGGTGATTCAGGATCAAACCCGGGCGACGGCATTTGAGGATTTTTCGTCTACCGGGATTTGAACTGGATTAACTCGAGACCTGGCGAGGACATTTGAAGGAGTGTCGTCGACCAGGGATTGGCGGCTCCTGAGCCGACCCAGCTCTAATGGGTACCTCCGAAATCGGCGAGTATCTGCCTGAATGGCGAGGGACACCTGTCTCTGTACAAGAAAAGGGATACTCACGTAAAATCAATGTCAGGTTAGACATTAATAATAACCTGAGATTTCGCCTCGAAAAAAAAAAAAAGTTCAAAGAAAATATCACTTTCTATGTTATGCAATTCCAAAAAGAAGTGAAATTTAGTAAGCTAAGATACAGATATCTGTAATATTGCAGACACTGCACTTTTAAGTGCCAACGGTAAAGCGGTAGGTCTATTTTTACCTAGGTTAAAAATTATTTCCCCCCCCCCCCCCCGTCACACTGAGATCTACCAAATGAATCCCAGGTATATCTACCTGTAGATCAAGATCGAACTGTTGCCGACCCCTGCTCTTGATCATATCTTGCCCCTGTTGACCAGTTTTCTGCACTCTTCAGCTCATCCTCATTTTATACTTGTTTTGTTTCGTTTTCTGTTTTTTTTTTTTTTTAGACAACCCGATTCTAATAACTTCGTATCTTACGCCAGCGGGAGCCGCGGTAGCATGGTGGTTAGTGCACTGGCTTCCTAGCGCAGTGGTCTATGGTTCGATCCCCAGATGATGTGGGATTTATTTTTAGGCCGCAAACGGCTCCTGGGTCGACCCAGCCCCAATTGGGTACCAGAGCAACTTCTGGGAAGGTTAAGGCGGCTGGCGTGATGCTGACCACATCACCCCTAGTGTGCCGATGGTCAAGAAAATATGGCCTAACACCATATTCCCAATATGCCTTAATGGGCGTGTAACGGGATCCTTTACCTTTACCTTACGCCAGCATTCCAGCTTGGGGAAAAAGGGGGAAGAGGGCTCTTAGGAAACAAAATATCAATATGACAACTGCTTCCTCAGAAAAGTCGTAAGAGGCAACTAATATGAGATTGTGCGCGACTGGCAGCCGCATAGATTCAAACAAATTGATGCAGAAACCACAACTGCAAGATCACGTGACTGCTTTAGTGCTGACTTCCTGACGACCAGCTGCAATAATGACCTCATGCTCCATAAGAAATGGAAAGGGAGACTAGGATGATGATCTTCCTATGACCCCATTCTCCATAGGAAGTTTAAAGGGAAATTAGGATGATGATGGGGCAAAGTCTTTTACAGAAAGGGGGTATGATGTGCTGGTGTTGTGGGTAGTGGGTTTCCCCCCTTGCTTCACCCTAGGCCTAGTGAATTCTTGTTCATGAAAGGAGCGACCATTGCGGTGTTAGTCTCTTGGCCTAGCAAAACCTCTCATACCCCAAGATCGTTGTGCGTGGTGAAGAGCCACACCCTCCTCGAGGTAGTCCTGGTAACTGAGGGTGCGAATCCTCAGGCTAAACACAACGGATCTAGAGGAGCAAACCTCGATAATAAAACCGGTGCACTACACCGTACACGCCCTCTGTGGGTGGGAAGGAGCCAGATGGATACTGAACAAGTCTTGGGAGTGGGAATGAGTGTGGACTGCTCCCTGAAGATCGGAACCCATCGTACAGGCACAGAGACTCAGGACTTGACGATCCTATTGCCTTCAACTCTTGGTCACATGCCTAGAGCCGCGGAGAACTCGGCGTAACCAGCAGGCAATTTGGTGGCGGGGAAAGAGCACTGTGAGCCCTACCTTGGCTACGTATCACAAGGAGACGCAGAAACACCCCCTTTATCTCCCCCAGAGCTGGCACAGTACACTTCTGGCTTCTACCCGGGGCGGTAGGAAATCCACATCAAACCTGGCAGAGCAAGTCCTCCATCAGATGCGGCCGATGCTGGGCCCACTGGCGCGTGGACACGTCCCGATCCCCATCGAGACTTGCCCGGGGAGCCCTCCCCGGCTCAAAAAAGCAGAGAAGGCCACTCTCCAAACCTCCGATGTCTTGCGGGCAGTGTTAGGATGTGCAAGAACATGGACAGGAAGACTCCACAACTTCCCCACTGAAGACACGCCCACGGCAACCGTTGCCTCAATTGGCTGTGTGTGGTGTACCCGGAAACGGGGCCTCCCAGTACTGAGGCACAGTTAAGTCCCCGATGTCACTTATCGGTGCAGAGTTGAGAGAGATGGCTGAGCATCACAATCTCCCCTGTGTTGCAGCATGATGAGAACCCAGCATTGCACACTGAGCTTGGGGGGATCACTTGGGCACCAGACTTAATACTGGCTCTTGACTGGATGGCCGCATGCAGGGGATTTCTACAATGGAGGGTTGGCAGGTGGTGGGTATCTGGAAGTGGCTCTGTGCAGGACGTGAGGATTCCTTGGGAGAGCCCAGAACCAGAGCACAGCATTGTGCAAGCTCTGCATAGTTGGAGAGCCCCCTGGATGACGGGGAATGCACAGTGTGCTACCCCACCTATCCCCAACTGCTAACTTAGAACCAGAAGTGGGGTCCTCTGTACGCGTGCCAGGCCAGGATAAAATGCCTGGGAAAGAGACTGGAGCTCAGAACTCCCTAACTCAAAGTTGCAGGATGGCAGAAAAGCCATGGGAAAGACAGGGCTATTTTGAAGATAACGCAACCATATTTTCACCATACGAGCTCGGACGCCGCCTCGGTAAACAAGGTCCGCGCATAGCAGTGACACCCCCAGGCTGCTTGCGAATAGTCTACTACTGGGAACATAAACAGATTAGGGATGAGCCCACTCTCCCGTTGAACAGGTGCTAAAGTCATAGATACTGGGCCAGAAGGCGCACCGGAAACCACAGTATCATGCAACTCGCTTTTTTTTTCTATGGAGAGTACACCGTCAAATAAATCTCGTACTGGTGCTCGCCCTGTGGAGCTCCACCAGGCAAGTGCAGTGCCGGGCTCTGAGCCTCGACAGAGCCCACCCTCAGCTACTGGAGGACCCTCCAGACCGTCTTGTGGAGTCAGCAGACGGCGGAGGAGAACTACTGACCAAAACAAAACAGAAAAAGAGAAACCCAGAGTGCCACTTGTCATGATGCACTGGAATGCAGAGGGAGTGAACAGCAAGCAGGCTGGATACAGCAAAAAGACAGAGCTGGAAAACATCTTGTATGAAAAGCAAGTCAGTGTTTGCTGTATCCAAGAGACTCACTTGAAAGCAGATCAAACCTTTAAAATAAGGGGATATCAATGCTTCAGATCCGACAGAAAAGATAGACGAAAAGGAGGAGTACTTACTCTTGTAAGGAATAACATTCATGCACACGAAAGGAAAACCTTCATGGATGGAGCAGAATATCAGCTGTTGCAGATAAAGGTAGACAAGATGGAAATAGAACTCCTGAACTATTACTGTCCGAACAACAAACCCCTGAGTCTCAGCTCTATACAGGTACCAGCCACCAACTTTATAGCAGTTGGAGACTTTAATAGCCACTCCCAGAGCTGGGGCTATAACCATCTGGATCACAGAGGTGAAGAGGTTGAAACTTGGCAAGATGATCACTCCCTAATCCTAGTCAATAATGCCACAGATACTCCTACCTTCTACTCCAGAGGATGGCACACAACCTCAACACCAGATCTTGCCTTCTCCACACCAGATTTAGCTGGATCTATTAGTAGAGAAGTAGGAGACCAACTAGGGGGAAGCGACCATCGCCCAATCTTTCTTACTGTCCAGAGTGCAACTCTCAGTACAGGCCCAGCCATTACAAGATGGAACTACAAAAAAGCCAACTGGGGTTTATTCAGGCATCAGGTGAACACGCTGCTGTCTACCCTCAAGGTACAGAACAGAGACATTAATGAAGTGGTAAAAGACTTCAACAGATGCATACTTCAAGCTGCAAAAGAAACCATTCCCAAAGGATGCCGGCGTAACTACATACCATACTGGTCCAGCACACTCCAAGAACGTCAGGAAGCTATGGACAGGGCTAGAAAGGACGCAGAGTCTCAGCCTTCACTTGAAACTCACAACAAATGGAAAAAGGCTGTAGCAGAGTTTCAGAGAACAAAGCTAGAAGAAAAACGGAAAAGCTGGAGAACTAAAACGGCATCGCTGAACCTTGAGAAAGACGGCAGGAAACTTTGGAGATTAGTCAAGTCTCTAAATGAAGAGCGTTCCTCACCTAGGCAGACTATCACATTGGATGAAGGTGGCAAACTTTTCAGAGGAAAAACAAGCTGCAGACTTGTTTGCTAGAAGATACAGTTCAGAAAGCAACTTACCCATTAACATAGATCATCAGAGAGAGATAAGAAAAGAAATACTGGCAACCACGGGACAGACAGATACTCCTGCCCCAATGAGGGAACCCATCACACTAGGAGAACTACAGAAGGCTATTTCCAAGCTTAAGTTTCAAAAGTCACCCGGCCCAGACAAAATCAGCAACGAAATGCTAGTAAATCTGAGCTCAGCAGCAAAGACAAAACTGCTTGAGATATTCAACCACAGCTGGTTGAAAGGAACGGTACCCCAAGTATGGAGAGAAGCCATCACAATACCCATACTAAAGAAAGGGAAATGTAAGACCGAGGCTGCAAGTTACCGGCCAATCAGTCTCACAAGCTGTGTTGGGAAGACTATGTCAACCACAGATTTAAATGGTATTTAGAGTCTGAGCAGATCCTGGTGCCGGAACAAGCTGGATTTAGAGAATGCTACAGTATAGAAGACCAAGTTACTTACTTGTCTCAAGCAATAGAAGATGCCTTCCAGGAGAAGAAAAAGGTCCTAACGATCTGGGTCGACTTCAAGCAGGCCTTTGACAAGGTGTGGAAAGATGGCCTCATTGCAAAACTTAGGAGAAGTGGAATCCAAGGCAACATGATGAAATGGATCCAGTCATACTTGGAGTGTAGCGAGTGTAGATGGAACGGGGAAGGCATAAAATATATTTCTGAAGAAAAAAAAGGAAATTATATACTCTGGTAGTAATGATAATCGTCACACAGAGGGAGTAGCCATCTTAATGACACAGAAAGCAGCAGCATCGCTTATCAGCTGGGCACCTATCAATGAGAGGCTAATATTATCTAGATTTCAGACACGATTTTTCAAGCTCTCAATTGTACAATGTTATGCACCAACTAACGACGCTCTTGATACCACAAAAGATGACTTCTATGAAGCACTTCAAAGTACCATCAACACAATACCCAAGCATGACATAATAGCAGTCATGGGTGATTTTAACGCCAAAGTAGGTGACAACAACGATGGAGTACAAAGATATCTCGGTACTCATGGCATAGGCTGTATGAATCAAAATGGCGAAAGACTTCTAGAACTTTGTGAAATATCAAACCTCGTTGTGGCAGACACCATCTTTCCACATAAGAATATCCACAAGATAACATGGAATTCACCTGATGGCAGAACTAAGAACCAGATAGATCACTTCTGCATAAGCGCTAAATTTCGCTCATCAGTTCAAGACGTCAGAGCATACAGAGGTGCAGAGATCGGAAGCGATCACAACCTCTGCATAGCTAAACTGAGAATTAAACTGAAGAAGTTATACCAACAGAATAAAAATAGAAGAATAGATGTACACAGACTGCAATCAAATGATATAAAGGAGGAATATAATGTCAAAATGAACAACTATTTCGATGCCTAAGGCAAAACTCACAAAGGTTCCACCACCAAGACAATCGATACTAAATGGGAACAACTGAGAACAGCAATGACAGAAGCAGCTGTAGCGACCACCGGATACCTAGTACATAAAAAGAAAAAATGGATGAGAGAAAACTTGGCTACTTAAACTACAGTACACATAATGCAGTTGAATCTTGCAAACTAACTTATAACTTGTTAAATAAAGAAGTGAAGACAAAAACTCGAAGAGATAAAAGACATTTCATCAATGAACTGGCCGTAGAAGCTGAAAATGCTGCAAGAACTGGTAATAGTAGGTGCCTTTATCAAATTACAAAACAACTATGTCACCAGCCTACTGCTATGGAAACACCTGTTAAAGGTAAATTAGGGAATTCAATACCAACAGAAAAAGAACAAATGAAGAGATGGGCTGAGCACTTCATGGAGGTGCTAAACAGACCACCACCAACAGTAACACCTGATTTTAATAATGAAACACCCACAACCACCTTGCCAACAACTTGCGATGAATTCACGCTGGACGAGATCAAACAAGCCGTTAAAAGATTAAAAAATTTTAAACCTGCTGGAGTTGACGAAATTTCAGGGGAAATGATTAAAGCAGTTAATGACAACAACCTCTTGAGAATTTTAGATATTATAAATGAAGTATGGAGAGAAGAACAACCACCACAACAATGGAAAGACAGTGTTATTGTAAAGTTACCGAAGAAAGGTGATCTATCAGACTGTAATAACTGGCGTGGTATATCTCTATTATCAGTACCTGGAAAATTATTATGTTGCATGATGTTAGAAAGACTTAAATTGCATGCTGACGAAAAGATCAGAGAAGAACAAGCGGGTTTCAGGCCGAAACGATCATGTATTGATCAAATATTCACACTAAGAACAATTTAGAAGAATCAGTGAAAGGCAATCGCCACTTATTATCACCTTCGTCGATTTTTCAAAAAGCCTTTGATAGTCTACACACCGCCCATCATTGTGGAAGATACTTACAATCTATGCATGTGAATATAATCAAGCCTAGGATGTTGTGTTAGAACAAATAAAGGGAATACAGAATGGTTTACAGTAGAAACAGGGGTGAAACAAGGCTGTATTATGTCACCACTACTTTTTGGAATAGCTATAGATTGAGTTATGAGAAACTATACCCACAATGAACAATTGGGTATAAAATGGACAAATGGAAAATTCCTGGGGGACCTGGATTTCGCAGATGATGTAGCATTCTTAAGTTCAACACCAAGACAATCCCAAGAAGCAATAAATAATTTGTGTCATCTCTCGGTTAAAATTGGTCTCCAAATAAATGCCTCTAAAACTAAAGCTATGAACTTTTCTAACGAGACCTTTGATATCATCTTGAACGGGGAAAAACTACAGAAAGTGGAATGTTTCCATACTTTAGGCAGTAAAATGACTCAGGATGGTGACACAACAAGAGAAATCCATACTAGGCAGCTGCCTTCAAAGATTATCTAACACGATCATTGAATATACAACCAAGATGAATGTTATCTCAGTGTTAACATACGGCTGTGAGAGTTGGAAAATAACAAAATCATTGGGAACAAGCTGAATACATTCGAGAACAAATGTCTTAGAAAACTCATGAACATCAGTTGGAAAGAATTCAAGACTAATCGACAAATAAGAGAAGACTCTAGGCAGAAATATGTCTCCGACTATATAAGGAAAAGACGATGGTCATATATCGGTCATGTCCTACGAATGCAAAACAAAGAATACCACTACAGGCGCTCACTTGGGTTCCTGAGGGTAAGAGGAAAAAAGGAAGACCAAAAGAAACACTCAGAAGAACAATAATAAGAGAAGGAAGAACGTTGGGCCTAAATAATGTGCAAGAGCTAAGAGGAGTGGCGTCACAACGAACAACCTGGAGAGCACTGGTTTCTGCCTTATGCGCCGTGTTTGGTGCTTAAAGAATTTATTATTATTATACTTGCATAACAGGAGAACTAGAGTCACTCTTGACGGTCTGCAGAGCAGAAAAGTGTTGCTCCATCAGGGGGTACCTCAAGGAGGAGTAATTTCCCCAACACTCTTCCTTGTTTACATCAATGACCTGGTGAAAGATCTCCCTGCAGGAGTTAAAGCTGCCTTATATGCAGATGACCTAGTACTCTGGTGCGCTGATGAAAATGTCCCCACAGCAAATTATAGAATGCAGCGGGCAGCAGACATGCTAGTGTCATGGGCAGAGAAATGGCTTATCACAATAAACACAGACAAAACCTCCACAACACTGTTCCCCCCTCGCCCCCAAGGACAAATCAGCTAACATACACCTAGGGACAACCGTGATCAAGGAAGAAAGCTACCCCACCTATCTTGGGGTGACATTTGACCAAAGGCTTACATGGAATAAGCATATTGAAAATGCAGAAGGAAAGGCCCGAAGACGACTAGGCATACTCAGAAAATTAGCAGGTACCAACTGGGGAGCAAATGAACGAAATCTAAAGAAGATTTATAATGGAGTAATAAGACCACACTTAGAGTTTAGCTCAGCAGCATGGTCATCAGCTGCTAACTCACATCTGCAGTCTTTGGACAAGGTGCAAAATCAAGCTCTCAGGCTCATTACAGGAGCCATGAAAACTACACCAATAACAGAGAAAAACCATGATCCAGATGGAAAAGTACAACAGTATGCCAATGCACCCAATGAAGGCAAGACTAGATGATCTGGCATTGGGACGTCTAAAGCGTAGCAGCTTTGTGCATCGGAGGAAAAGACTTATAAGACAGCATCAAGAAGACCTATCCATGAAGACAACACCACTGAAGCCCACCCTATACCCTGTACCATGGGAGCAGGCCAGCAGTGCCCTCCAAATTAATACATCAGTCAGTGGTCTCACAAGTGGATGTGAGTATAATGATCTGCAAAAACGAACTGCTACATTGAGTATGATCCAAGAAAGCTATCCCGATCAATCATGGATACATGCCTATACAGATGGATCAGCAACTAATGCTGTTAGGAATGGAGGTGCCGGTATCTTTATCTCATATCCTGACAACCACTATGAGACTAGGCACATTCCCACTGGTAAATTCTGTTCCAACTATACAGCTGAGGTTCAAGCTCTAGAGCAAGCTGCAAATATGATTTATAACATCAACTCTGACTGCCACCAGGTAGTCATCCTCACAGATGCACTGTCTGTCCTGCAAGCTCTCAAGGGTAGTAAACTCCCGCATCTGAGAAATGAACTAAACAAGGTAGCTGCCAAAAAGAGAACCATACTTCAGTGGGTACCATCTCATTGTGGTGTACCCGGAAATGAAAAGGCAGATAAACTTGCAAAAAAGGGAGGAGAATGTGAACAAGAAGATAATGAAGTCACATACTTTGAGAAAAAGAGAGCTATCCAGACTATCAGAGAGAACAGAACCAACCCAAAGACGACTATCACACTCTCGACCGGCAGGGACAGATAACTATTTTTCGACTCAGGACAGGGCATAACAAACTGAATAAACACATGCACAAGCAACGATTGTCTGCTTCACCACTGTGCACATGTGGATTAAACGAACAAACGACTGAGCATGTTCTACAGGACTGTCCTCTGTATGACCAGTTAAGAAAGATATACTGGCCCAATGACTCAACACTAAACTCAAAGCTATATGCAGTTAAAGAGGAACTTCAAACAACAGTCGAATTCATCATGAGAACTCGTCTGACGGTGTAAACATCAAAGATGCGATCGCAAGAAGAAGAAGAAGAAGGATGATGATCTTCCCATGACACGTAGCGACCAAGCTTTTGAGGCAACGATCCAAAAAAAAAAAAAAAAAAAGGTATCATGGGAGGGAAGGAAGGGAGAGAGAAAACTCATGACCGTGTTGGACGCAAAGTTTATGCTTCTGCCTTATGCGCCCCCGGGGAGTGCGGGGGAACTGATGATACTGATTATTTATGCTCAGCCATGTATGCCATGTATGCCATGTATGCCATGTTCGTGTGGTTACTGGAAGTCTCTGAGGAGAGAAAGAAAGAATAGAACTACTTCTCCCTCATTAAAAAACAAAATGTAATGATGAAAAGTATCCCATTCAACCTCTAATGGGTTATAATTAGGATATATAGTAGCAATAACCCGTCAGCATTGACAGGTTATTAATTATAGTGTGTTGTTTCTGTTACATGTATTACAGACGGTACTATCACTACTGTGTTCATTTCATTGCAGGCGACCGTCATTAGATATTTGTAGTGATAATTATATGGATGTATTAAATATGAAGACATGGAGTAACCTTACCTAAATGACATGGAGGAGTGATACTGATCTAATGGACCATAAATTGACTAAATAACTAACATTTCTTTTATGATAACTTACTTACTTACTTACTTAGTCGTTCCCCTTCTACCGTGAGGTGTAGAGGTTTGGAAGAGAGAGCGCCAGACTATCCTATCGGCTGTCTTCCTCCTGGCCTGGTTCCATTCTAGTTCTCGGTCCTTCAAAGATTGTCTAATGTTGTCCTACCAGCGGACTCTGGGTCGTCCTGGGGGTATGGATCCCTGGCTCTTTGTTTCCCATGCTTGTCGTGGTAGCCGATCTTCTCCCATTCTGCAGACATGGCCAAACCATCTTAGTTGGGACTGTCTTTTATGATAACATGTCTCGTAATTGTTCGCGCATCTTTTAAAATCTTGCCCTGGTCGACTTACTGCCTCTGAGAAGCCATGGTCGACTTACTGCCTCTGAGAGCAACGTTTGAAGTTTGACGAAACTCCGTGTCATGTACTGTTTATCAATCGTGTTGTTGGCTTCTTTCCATAATCAAACTGTTCATGCACACCTTCATTTGCGCACTTTTTCTATTTTCGGGAGAGTACCGCACATATAAGGGGAAACCGAACAATTATTGTCTAACTTTCAACCACAGTTGCACCCCTTAGCTGTGGTTGAAAGTTAGTGTACTCTCTCGAAAATAGAAAAAAAGTGCGCAAATGACGGTGTGCAAAATGTGACTGACCGACCGACCGACCGAAGTACTTACGACGGGTATTATGGTATTGAAGATTGTTTTCAAGTCCAAAAAATACGAATAACTGCCGATACGGGAAAGTGGCATCACATCTGTCAAATCGTTGTAAATATGACAAATCAAAATGATCAATTTTGCTTGTGTGTTAAAAAAAAAACATCCAAACCAAAAAAAAAAAAAACGAGATAAAACCAAACAAAACCCCAAACAAAAATATTGTTCAGGGTGAGAGGTATAAAGGCCTGGTATTTTCAGTTAGATATTTAACTGACTTTCACTTGCCATTGGAGCCGCGGTTGCACAGTGGTTAGTCCACTGGCTTCCTAGCTCGGTGGTCGATAGTTCGATCCCCAGTTGAGGTGGGATTTTTTAGATCGCAAACGGCTCCAGGGTCGACCCAGCCTCAGGAATTGGGTACCAGAGTAACTCTGGGAAGGTTAAGGCGGCCGGCGTGATGCTGACCACATCACCCCTAGTGTGCCGATGGTCAAGAAAATATGGGCCTAACACCATATTCCCAATATGCCTCAATGGACGTGTAACGGGATCCTTCACTTGCCATAAGCCATATGTTTTGTAAGAACAGTATCAGACCTTCACCTTCCCATTTACTATATATTAACCTTTGTTCGTGTTAAATACTATTTGACTATATTATGCAGTTCCCTAGGTCTGTCTATTATTAACACATCTTCTATATTTATAGATAAATATGATGTCCGCAAATAATCTATTATTGGGATTCTCATTTGTTCATACCTCTTATATTTTAACAAGAAATGTTCTATATTATTGTCTTGAAGACATCCTGCTTCTCCCTCATGTAAGAGGCGACTAGTATCAGGGTGTGATTTGGGCTGGCAGTCTCATAAAGCAAAAATAATTGCTCCAGAATCCACCAGTGTAAGAGCTTGTGCTTTGATGCAGGCTTCCTCAAGGAGGCCATCTGTAGTTTTAACTCCATGCTTCGTGTTGAGCGAGAAAGAAGTTTAAATGTGCACCACAGTACCCGGATATTTAGAATTGAAGATATGATCACTGTGCCTTTTTTACGCATGTCGTAAAATACGACGAAAGATGTCACAGAGTACACAGCCGCCTAACCTTCATGTACAGTCGTTGATGCAGAAACTACAAGCTGATTGTAGTACAGTAATGTCAGACTTTAATAAATGGATGCTTGCGTGGAATAGAAGGATTCGGTATGGCAAGATCACCAGCGTGGAATTGATAGAAAAACCAGGTAAGTGCCAGTGGAATATGAGATGAGAAGAAACGCTGGTGTTTGACAGAGCACCCACAAATGAAACATGTTGATAGCAGCACTACTAGGCAGTCCTTGTTCTGAAATCCGCAGAGTAAGACAAATAAAGAATGACTTTAAAACGCACAGAAAAAGGATGAAAAAGAAGATATGCAAAGACCTTGACCTATGACACGCGACAGGAAGAAATTGGCAGTCACATGTCAAAGAGCTGGAGGGTAATGATGACGAGTTAGATCAGTTAACTGAGAAAGATGATGGCCCTGCTGGAGTCAAGAACATCTAGAGAGATCTGCTTGAAGACTTGTTCTTCATAGGGAACAGAAGGTGGAAGAAGAATGATCATGGGGTCAAACGACGTTTCAAGGCTAGCACTTTTCTGTGCTTCACCATGCTTAGCTCCTAATGAACTGGGTACCAGAGCAACTCTGGAAAAGTTAAGGCGACCGGCATGCTGCTGTATAGTAGATCTTTTCGGGGCTTGTTATTTATCAACACTGCACTTGAGTTTACAGGGTTTACTTTAAAAAAAAAAAAAATACAATTTAGCTCTGACAAAACCAACGAAATTCTGTCTAGGTTCAAAAGAACAAGACTCGCCAAAAAAGGAAAAACAAAGGCAAAACCTGAACAAAATGATGGTAAGAGGTTAGGAAAAAAAATAGAGTGTGATACAACTCGGCATTAGCAAACTCAGCTGTTTAGCATGATGCCGCCATGGACTCCCAGAGGTACGTTTGTGAGGCTATCCTACAGAGATATTTACATTATTTGCCGGCAGTAATCGATTGGGACAGCGTAGAATTGTGTCTTTTTTTTTTTATTCGTGACATTTTGATGCTGATCGGATCTGGGCTTGCTAGGCCAACACGTACTAAAATATTATAAACCTGTGGTATATTTGATGCAGAATAATTGGTTTGTGGCAATTTTCTGGCACAAAAAAATGAGTTTGTGTGCACGTTATAAGCTGTATTTGGTGCCACAATAATGCTTTTATTTTCTTCTTAACATTTCAGCTGTTACATGAATAAATGAACTAAATGAAATAATTCAAATATTATAATGGCTGAAGGAAACGGCCATAAAATATAAATGTTACTATATATTTTAAATTCTGTTATTTTGCTATATTCTATATTCTTTCATATTATAATATAAATTCTGCTATTCTGTTATATTATAAATCCTGTAATCTTGCTATATTATAAATTCTGTTATTTAGTCATGTCTAAATTCTGTTAGTTTGCAATATTCTATGTCGTTTTCAACTTTAACAAATGTCGTGGAATATTCTAATCCACATATATAAATTATTAGGTAAATATGAAGCCTAACAAATAAAATTAATAAAGAGAAGAGCAATGGTAAATAACAGTGCTGTCACAAAGAAGGTAATCGAAATTCCCCTTGTTTTCTGCTACGTCTGCAAATTGTAACGCTTTCACGTTGATATAAAAACCTACTATATTATTACCCGCGTTCTTCAATGAAACGTGTGCTGTATTTCTTGGAAAAACATTGAGATACCCAGCGGATCAATGACCTAATTTAAATATTTCATTCATTCCATTTTATACACGGCGGAACGAACGAACAGATGGCCAAAAGGATAAAGAGAGAGGGAGGGCTGAAAATCAGGAACGCATGCAACACGCGTCGCGCGATACACAAATGCTGCCATCACGCGTGTAAGACTACATGCACTAACTTTTTTTCAGACGGACAGTGATAAAATACATTACCCTTCCCAGAGTTAGGTTTTAAAATCACAAAAAACGCTTATTAGGAAAGATAACAATAGATGGGTTTACGGTTGAAAACATAACAGTACCCAGACAGCACATCTTCGAAACAGGAGGTAGAAGAAATTGCATATTTTGAACGCAGCCACTTAGCGCTTTTAAATTTGGATATTTGGGTTCCTTAGGGTTTGCTGACAAAGAATATGTAAAACGTTATGCAAATAGTCCAGGAATTAACAAGTTATAACCAAAATAAAATATTGGGGATGCCTGACAGCATGAAATCATTTCTGCTCATAAAATTTTTTTATAACGTGTTTGAAAAAACCTTACGTTACATAAATAGCCTACCATGTAAACTCCAAATTGATTGGAGCGCAACAAATGAAAGACTAACCCCGATTGGTCGGGCTATAAATACTATCTTGGTTGTTAGGGGAGACGGGGGAAGGTAACATTTTTTCAAACACTTGTCGAAACGTGGCCTCATTGGCTAGACTCGCTGATATACTCACTTAGGAGCGTTAGTTCGAGACCACTAGTGCAAATAATCTTGATAAAGCATCAGTGCGTTGAAGCCAGCAACGGCATGGAATGGCCAATGTTTGTGTTGTGTTGTGATCAGTGTAAAAGAGAGTATAAGTTAGTTATGAAGTAGAAGGTACATCCTTCTTGATTTCAGGGACCGTGGTCTTGATGGTACTGAGCAGCACCTGGTCAGAGCTTTGCTGAATCCAGAGTCGGACAGCATACTCCTTGGTCCATTTAGCTATCAGTGAGGTGTCTCCAGAGCCCAGAGGAGAATTCGAGCAGAGGAGTCCTTTCCTGCCGCCATCACTCAAGATAAGCTGTTTTGGCCAGCTGAGCTCAACATTATGTCCCCTCATCTTGAAATGACTTTATAAAAATAACATTCAGAGGGGAATTTAATTGTCTTAATATCAGGAACTGAGAACATCTCCAATACTAGTCCCTAAAGACAAACTATTGAAGTCATGATGACACATACCAACAGAGCTTGAACAAAACAAAACCAGTATTACCTCATTTTACTACTACACAACTGACACACATAGGATATTTGTAATAATATATGTCACTACTATATTCATATTGGTAAATTCTGTACATATAACTTGTAAGTTAAATTGATTGTGATTCCTGGTTCCCTTGTAGTTGAATCAGGACACATATTCATTCATGCCAGTAATGAATACATATTGTTATTTGAACAGTTATCAGTGACTCTTTTAAGATATCCTTGTAGAGTGTTATATGTATGTGAGTGTCACAGTGTTGTCAAGTGTAGTGGATTAAATTAAATTGTTTATCTGTCTGTTGTTGTGACTTACACTTCATCATACACATACCCTAGACACATAACGTAGTCATCACACTATTCCAGAATAATTCTGACTGAGATATATAGATATGTGGTAGCAAGTAAGGTTATCTATAATACACTACTCTTAATAGATATAGATACCTTCACAGCTGATCTCAGTCAGTACACTAAGTCTCCTATAAATATTTATAACATCCCACTTCACCACAACAAACACTATGGATAAGTCAAATATATAATATAAATCAACTCAGCCGCCAAAGGCAGAAGAAGGTCCTCTGGGAAGGAGGCGCATGAAGCAACCCAGATTAAGCCGAAAGGGGTATGGGTTGCCGACTAACCTTTTTTATTCTAGGAAAATTTCCAGGATTGGCACCTGGAGCTTTCGCACTCTAAACGAACAAGTAGCAGCAGAAAAGAGGAATTACAGAATTGATATCCTGGAGCTCTACGAGACAGCGTGGAAGGGCATAGAGAGGAAGAAACTGATCACATGACAAATGGTGTTGTTCTCAGGAATTGCGGAAGAAAGTGAGTGCCAACCACAGTGAAGGGGTAGCTCTATTGCTGTCCAGGGAAGCACAGAAGGCACTTATAGGATGGAAGCAATGGAACCCCGAATTATAACAGCAATGTTCAAAACAGAAATAAACATAAACGTCATCCAAAGTTATGCACCAACCAATGATAAAGAAGAATCTGGGATTCCAGCGCGATACACGAATAATTCGTATTCATACACTTCGACATTTGCTGAGGAAGACTGAGCCCCTAAAGGTTTGCCCGGAGTGCAATGATATAGATTCTGATCAACAATAATGTGAAATTATAATAGTGGATCACAGATCAAATCATTTCAATATTGATGTTATTTGGATTTGATTGAATTCGAAACACTGTTGTTGCATTAATGTTTCTCTAAGCCAGGGGCGCATGCACTCCCCAGGGATGTAGACCAGACTTTTGGGGAAGCAAGACATGTCATATATTCTAGAAGGCGAATTTTCTTAAACGCAACAAAATACACAGAACTCAAATGCATTTGAATACAATCTAATATGCGGTAAAAACAACACGTAGTCACGTTTAAAAAAGAGTATTTTCTCAAGCACAGTTTGAAAAGTCGAAACCCAGCCCCTGCAGACCCGAATGGAACAGTCCCATTAATTAAGGTTACGCAATGTCTACAGAATGGGAGAAGACCGGCTATCACCACAAAAATGGGAAGCGAAGAGCCAAGGATCCTGACCTCCAGGACGACTCAGAGTTCGCTGGGAGGACAACATCAAACAATCTCTGAAGGACCGAGGACTGGACTGCAACCAGGCCAAAAGGAAGACAGCAGATAGGATAGCATGGTGGTCTCTCTGGTTAACCTCCACACCCCAAGGCAGAAGAAGAACGATTAAGTAAGTAAGTACTAATGAAAAGAAGGTTCATTAATCTTTGTAAAATTATGACCAATAGAAGGTTCATTAATCTTTGTAAAATTATGATTACCACCAAAGGCAAAATGCTTAGTTTTCAAACATTCTAAAGTTTATTACAAAATTTAAAACATATTTAATTTTGTCCCTCGTCATTCTTTCGTTATGAATGTATTGTACTTAAAATATAAACATACTTCAAATAGCTTAGAATATTGATGCGGGGCGTATTAAAAAGAATTATTTTCGCTTTCTACAGCTTTTGAAAAAAAAAATCGATGGAATTTACTCATCAAAGCACTCCTAGTTCATGTACCTCTAACGACCACTTTCCCACAAGAGCACCACAAGAGAAAGAATTTTAAAGCTATAGAAATGTTGGATAAGTCCACTCTCGCCGACACTGAAACATCGCGGTACACTAAAGGTTAAAGATACTTTTTTTTTTCTCATTCCCAGTGAAAACTCACAAACCAGCTTACAAAAATTAACTTTAATTGTAAACTAAATGAGATTTGAGCACGATCTAATCTTTGAACTGTTAACATTCAGTAAAATGTCTTTTAGTTTGAATTCTCTGTTGAAGGCGTTGTAAGGAGCAGATTGTCGGGCAGAGATAAAAGTTACTTCTAGGCTAGACTTATTCAAGATACTCTGAAACCTGAGAACGATTTTGTCAAGGTAGGTCTTTAGAGCGTCCGATTGACAGAGTGGTTAAAGCGCTAGCCTTTCGCGGCAAAGGTACTGTGTTCGAATCACGGTACCGATATGCTCCAGTCTACCCAGCTGTAAATAAAAACCTGATTTTGAGTTAGGGAAGGAAAGAAAGGCAACGAGGAAGGGAAATGGTCACCCCCACCTCTCGAAGGTAGATGTATTGTTTAAGTCTCTAACACTCCACTTTCCTACGGCAGTATCTGCTATGGGACTACCTAATGTTGCACCACACTAGAACAATCTTTACAAAACGATACACATAATCTTATTACGTGGAGCAACGAGAATCGCATGCAAATAAATATTAGTAAAACAAAATGTATGTTAATATCAACCAGACAAAAACTACAAAACTTGCAGAAAACAACACTTCAGCTCTTCATTGGAACATCACTAATTGAAAACGTAAATGAACACAGAACTCTAGGTATCACTGTTGACCAACACCTAAGCTGGAACTCACATGTACATGCACTCACAAAGCAAACAGCACAAAAAGTTTACCAATTAGCCAAAATTAAACATTTCCTGGATGAAGAGGCAAGGAAAATGTTCTACATATCTCATATACAAACGCATCTAGACTATTGTTCCACAATCTGGGATGGTTGTTCTGTCTCCAACACAAGAAGGCTCCACTCGCTTCAAAAACGCGCAATGCGCCTTGTTGCTGATAAACACCAATCACATTGTATAGATTTATATAATTATCTTCAAATATTACCCCTCAGGAAGCGCTTCCTCTTTAACAAAGGGAAATTTATTCACAAAATCCTGTCACAGAATGCTCCAAAGTATCTTTGGCCGCTTTTAAAATACAATGACAGACGTAGTCAGCGCTTAAATAAATTACAGGTACCCAAGCCCAGGCTTGACCTATTTAAACTAGTTTGGCTTACTCAGCTGCTCATCTTTGGAACAATCTTCCCAATGACCTGAAAAACACGCACAGTCCTTACTCATACAATCGTATACTATTCAAATACTTTATGAGTGCTGATTATATGCCACCCTAACTGATTGTGTTGTACTTTTATCTAATATACTGTATGGAGGCTCTGATGATCTAGTTTTCATTACAATATACTTATTCTTAATATTATATTCTTAATAACTTATATTCTTAATTTTATGATCAGGTACTGTTAATGTGTGCTGTTATACTTCCTTGTAATGTTGCACTGTCCTTAAATTAATACTTTCAGTACGCTGGAGAATGTTGAGTAACAGTAATAAAAGATGAGCAAGAGGATGGAAGAATGCAAGAGGGGACTGTGTCCGATTTTCAACCCTTGGCAAATTAATTGCTTTCGTATATGTCTATCTAACTATCTACCTAGTCTGATTCTGGTCTTGAGTTTGGGACGCAAAGGAAATGGAAAGGAAAATGGAAAGTAACTGTCTACCCACCTCATCTTGATGAACCTAAAAAAAAAAAAAAAGATAAAAAAAAAAAGTCCCTGAGTCATTCAGTTGAACACCGTATGAACATTTTACAAGTTCTCATAACATACCTCTGAATATGTCTCAAATCACTAATTTACAGTAGGAAGAATTCGATTCTTTTTTTTTCTTTTTTTTTTTTTTTTAAATTTATTTATTTATTTTTTATTTATTTATTTATTTTTCAAATTCATTATTACTATTAATTTTTTTTTTTTTTAATAATTATTTTATTTTATTTTAAAAACACTTTAATTATGATGATTATTGCAAATGTAATATTACTTTTATAATGATAAATGCCTTAATAATGCTTAAAGTAAATGTGAGGATGAAAGGATATTAGTATACATGATGAGAGAGAGAGGAAGGGCAGAATGTCAGACGGGCCTGCGTGCCCAATTCTTAACCCTTTGAAAATAAAGTTCGTTCGTTCGTTCGTTCGTTCGTTCGATCTTTAGAGAGGTCAGTGTTTCTAAAGAAGGTGTTCACCATAGCACCCGAGTTACCTGCCTCTGCTCCAGCAGATCTAATAACAAATATGCACTACACTTTAGTTAAATGTGTTCCTCAAAGATGCGCTCCCGATTCGAGTGCCCCATAATTAATAAGTAGTTCCCTGCCAGCCCCCCCCCCCCCCCCATCTTTCTGCTAATCCTGGCAGACGATCTAAATATAGACTGTCCTAGACTTACGACGACTCCGTCGTTAAGTCGACATGGTCTTAAGTCTAAAATTTCTATATGAGCCTTATGAATATTTTAATACTGTCGCTTAGAGATTTATGATCAATTAATTTTCTATATTCTTTTCTTTTCTACTCGTGTCCTCTACTTTATTATCGCTCTTTTATCCTTTTCCTGTTTTTCGCATTCGTTCGTTTGCGACAAAATATTACTTTCCCATTCTGACTTTTGCCGTTCTTTTCTCATACTAGTAACGCATTTTATTGCGTAATATGTCAGTCCCTGGATGTGAACGAAATAGTGTGAGAATTCGTCTCGTCAGACATAGAGAGCAGACATGTGTCTACATTTTCATCTGACACGAGTTTTTCTTCGGCTAGATTCTCGGCGTGAGGTGTGGAAGGCGCTAATCTGCATCGCTCAGAAATGAGACATGTCGTAGTAGGTGTGAAGACGCGTTTTGGCAGTTATGGCCAGCGTCTAAGTTGATGTGAATTGTTAAGAGAGAGAGAGAGAGAGAGAGAGAGAGAGAGAGAGGAGAGACCGGCGCTATTTTGGGTTTTCGTAATAGCGTGGGATCCTTTGTCCGTTTTCATATATCTACACGAGTAGCTTAGACTATTCATTCAGTTCTCCAAATTTTGCAGTAGACAGGTTGCTCGTGCTAGGAAATAAGCTTGCATAGCGAAGTTCTTAGTTTCACTCGACATTTTGCCGAGCTTCTAGACTAACTATATGAGTGAATAAATTCTAGTTTGTGCGATCGCCTGTAGTTCTGTCTGGAGGTAAATATATTATATGTCTAGTAGTGTTGAGTGATTCAGTGATAATCGCTTATTTCATTTCACTAGCTAGATTTCTGTGCAGAAGAAATTAAATTTATAAGTCTGTTATATTCTCTAGTTGACATGTTACAGTGGAAAGATTTAATTCTTCCTGCGAAAAACCTCAAGTACATTTCAGCCCTTGTGGCAAGTAAAATATTACTATCAGTAACATTCCGACGGAGTTCTGACTAGTGGTGGTGTGACCAAATAAAGTCCTATACCGAGAGAAGGCACCGACCTGACATTCCTCGTTACTAGAAACCTAAGCTATTGACACTGTGCTCGCTGTTAACGTTCGTGCCTGAACAATTTTAATGGGACCTAAACAGACATCCAAAAGTAATAATAACCAAGGAAACGTTCTCTGAAGTAGTGAACTCAACCTGACTTTGCGGAACTGGGGTTCCCTTGGCCAAGACTACCACTGGAGATTCTGTATGTGCATGTCCTAAAAATTGTTTTTTCCAGAAGTTGCTACCAAAGCTGTAAGTACGAATGCAAGCTAGTGATCACGGCTGACTGAATAGAGTGAATGCAGGACTGGGTGATTCCTTTATTGTTGTATTTTTGGCACCCATTTTGCTGTCTTAAATTTCTTTATGCAAGTTTTTTGTTGTTAAAAATATTTTCCTTAGGATAGATTAGAGTACCAAAGTCTGTTCCTACTTTTTTAAAGGAAAATCTTAGACTATAGCGTTGTGATGGACGAACTCGGCTGACCCTGAACTTTGTTGTAATTCTTGTAAAACGGAACTTCTTTCACGTGGATTCATTAGCTATGCAACTGTTCCACACAGAGGGCAAAACACGTTTGCTGATTGATATGCGGAAAGTTTACCTATCGTTCATTCTGGTCATCGCATTGATTTGAGGAGAGATTAAATCACGCCCACTAACATCTCTTGAACAATCATAGGCAGTTATTTTAATTAACTTGGCCGGTGGGGGGCGTCGCCAGAATCAAACAGATACAGCGACCACGATCAAAGAGACAGACTGAGGGATTTCAGGGGAGACTATCGGCGTTATCAAAGACAGTAGTGGTCCCTGCTACGAGACGCAGTTGCTTGCCGCTATTTTTCGCGTCTCGGTGTCAATCGCAGAACCGAGCGAACGGGGAAAGCCGAAACGGGCAGCAGCGAGCGGATACGAAGACCAGGGGGCGGCTTCTTCCCTTGATTTGGCGGTCAGATCCCCAAAAGTTCATGAGATCAAATAAGCTGTCAAGTTTATCATGTCCCACTCAACTTACATTCCATTTTAGATAAATAGACCATGAAGAATAGACATTTTATCACTCGCTGGCCAGACCTTTACAGAAGCACTAGCTTTATTGAAATCTTGTTATAGATTTTCCCCTGGATTTTATATATATATTTGCAGTGATTTCTATTCTGTGCAAAGCGGTATATATATTGTGTAAAGTGATCAGTGGTCTAGTTCAGTCATTCTATTTCAATGGATTTTGTGTTAATTTAAATCTATTAAATTAAACCATCTCAATAGTTCCAGTTGTGATCTATTATATTATTTCAAAAGATAATAGATGCTTAAATTAACTTTTAAAGTCGCGAAGGAATTTATAATTAATAAATTCAGTTAAGTCCTAGTTTTATAGATGTGTGTTTTTAACCACTAGAATTCGCGCAGTGTTTATTAAATACATAATTAACTTTTAAAGTCGCGAAGGAATTTATAATTAATAAATTCAGTTAAGTCCTAGTTTTATAGATGTGTGTTTTTAACCACTAGAATTCGCGCAGTGTTTATTAAATACATAATTAAATACTCGAGTGTATTATAGGCTTAACGGGAAATTTATCGCGCTTGATTTTTCGGTATGTTACATGCTTTTTTTCTTTCATACAGAGTGATCGTAACCTGCGGTCCCAGCTAAATAAAGAAAGAAATAAAGAAATCATCCTATAAACTTCCAGTCATATTGAAGAAACATTTCTTTTAAATATAATCTTGTGGCGGTCCTTTTGCGACCTAGCTGTCAGAATTAAATGAAATAAAGCCCACCCAAGAACATTTTAAAGAACAATCATCAAATTACCCTTACAAACCTGTAAGATAAACTGGAAGGCAATCATCGCCAGTAGCGATATTATATTTACTGTTTACTGTGAGAGAGTACATATTTTCCTGACTGTGACTGAGCCTAGTTTTTCCTCAATTGGATTTAATAAAACTATCATCACGCATTGAAGGAATTTTACCATAGCGGAAGATTAAAAGAGACCACTTCATTTTCACCCCTGTGTCGAACTGTGTCAGTGCCATCCCATAGACTCGTTTCTTTATAATAAACCACAAGAACTCTTAGAACTTCAAGTCCGGCGATAAGCGGGAATATTTGCTCTCAGTAAAATCTCGCAATATCTGGGGCGGGGCATAGAAGTGCTAGACAGTTACACGTGTCAAGAGTTTAATCAGTGTGTTTATCATTCTATGGAGTGACTGATGCTGCAACTCGGTAAGTGTGTGGTGTATATGAGTGTGGATCCGCACAGAGTGTATGAATGACAGGAAATTAATTCTTTTGTGTAACCATTTTGTTAACTTGCTTACCTGGTAATATATATCTTTTCTGTATACCCTACATTGTTCCTTTAAGTGGGATAGTTGATAATTTGTTAACTATGTTTAAAACCCCCTCCTTTTCATTTGCTTAGTAAAGGGAAGAACAATTGGGAAGAACAGGATTTCTTTCTACCACCTATACCTAATTTGGTAACACCTCTTTTCAGAGTACAGTAGAACTCCATTTATCCGAACCCCATGGGACCGAGCATCGTTCGGATAATCAAATGTTCGGGTAATTGGATTACATAATGTATCGAGTACATGTACACATATTTCTAAAAATAATTAACCATCACAAGGAAAATACACTATAAAACATATTTACTTGTACTGTAATAATAATACCCACACTGTATTAGATCACTGTATCACCAAAATCTTTCATTACACTGCAGTGCATGTACTACTTGTATTAATTTTTTTTTTTTTTAAGAAAGAGAAATGTTTTCAAAATAACATTACAAACGATTCAAAACCAGGCGCAACTTACGTATACATGTACTTGCACAGATGTAGCCCACTATTTAAAATAATGAGGAATCCTCTTTTGCACCAAACTGGATAGTCTCCTTTTGGCTGCTAAGTCCCGCATTCTCTTCAACAGCAGAAGCTGTGTAGGACAGCTGTCATCTTCTTGCTCGTACCAAGCCATCGCGGATTTTAGTGCTATAAAGGCCTCTTCAGGACTTGGTCGACCTTTTGGGTTTTCTTCATAATCTACAAGTACATCATGTACTTCTGAGGAGTCTTCGTCATCGGTCACTACATGTATTTGGTTTTCTTCTTGCACAAAAGACAAAATTTCTTCGTCATTCAAAAACTGAAAACCAGAATCATTATCATCTTCTAGCCATATGTGTGCATCATCTTTGTCACAGTCCCAAAATCCGGGCATTGAAACAGTTCCACAACTTCATTTATACAATCATCATTTGTGGCCACTGCAGTAGTTTCATTTCCTTTTTTTTTCCCAAGCAATCTATTCCAAGCCTTGTTGAGATTATCTTGTGACAGGGTGGTCCAAGCATCAGCTAACATATAGCAGCAGTCTTTGAGATTAAGCTTTTTAGAAAACGCCACCACACTTTCTTCATCTTCAGCCAACAATAATCGACGCAGGACTTCCTTCTTGTACATCTTTTTAAGCTTTGCTATAACACCCTGATCCATTGGTTGAATCAGTGCTGTTACATTGGGAGGCAGAAAAATTACTTTAAAATTTGCATCAACTGCATTCAATGTATCCTTCTCTGGATGAGATGGTGCATTGTCCAGTAGAAGAATTACTTTTCCAGTTTTCTTTTCTTGTTCTCTCAACCTCTTCACATTTGGGATGAACTGATTTGTATACCAATCAAGAAATATTTCACTATTCATCCAAGCACTCTTCTGTGCTTTGTAGCACAATGGGAGACATGTCACATTCTTTAAACAACGTGGTTTTTTGGCTTTGCCGATCATTAGCACCGGTAAACGATGACTTCCACTGGCATTCGCGGCTACCAAAATTGTTACTCTCTCTTTGCACTTTTTAAACCCGGGGGCAGCTGCTTCGCGCTGAGATGCAAGTGATTTTTGAGGCAATGATTTCCAGTATAAGCCAGTCTCATCGGCATTATACACATCATCGAGTGAATAACCTTCTTCTTCCAAAAAAGCCAAGAATGTTTCTTTAAAATTTTCAGCGGCAGTTGCATCGCTAGATAAAGATTCCCCTTGAATCTCCAGTTCTCGTATGCTATGACGAGATTTAAAGTTTCTTAACCATCCCTGGCTAGCCTTAAAGTCAGGAGGACCGTCAAGTTGACCGTTGAACTGAAGTGACTTTTCACACAATAGAGAGCCAGAGATAGGTTCCGATTTGCTTCTTCTTTGCAGACACCATATATACAAAGCCTCTTCCAATTTCAAATATTTCGCATTTCTCATGGTTTTACGTTTCTTCGACCCATTTTCACTATCCAATTTCGATGCAAAACTCATAATTTTATCCTTGTTACTTCTGATGTCAGAGACGGTAGCTTTCCCAACATTGAAAATCCTCGCAAGTGAAGACACAGTTTCATCTTTTCCTAGTCTCTTGATAATTTCTGTTTTCATTTCAATTGACAAAACATTGCGGTTCCTTTTATATGCTTTAGGCCTACTGGAAGATGCCATATCGCACAGAGAAATACTTGTACACCAAAATTATTCTGCTGTAGTAGCAGGACAATTATTTTAAGTTGAACTGTCTGTTTAGCCAGTGTTCTGCCTAGAACGCACACGTACTATGGAGTGGTAAACCAGATATTAACTGACTTTATGATCTAACTGACTTCCTGTACGTAAGCGACCGACCATTACCCCAACCCATCCTCTACAAATTGTTCGCACACATTTGAAGCTTGCCGCATGAAAAGATTCAGAAATGTAGTCTAACGTGACTGGTGGCGATTGATTTTTTTTTTCTGGAAAAAGTGTTCTGATAATTGGATGTTCGGATAATTGGGGTTCGGATAAATGGAGTTCTACTGTAATTAACTTTACTGTTAGGTTAACGTACCCGTGTTCCTGATATTATCTATCTCTGGACTGGGTTTATCTTTATCTAATAAGCGGGAAGGGCTTAGTCGATACCAATCTTCTTCACCCCTCCCAAATTTGTTATTTGCATTTGTGTACTTATGATAATTTATGTAATACCTGATATTTGTTAGTGATTGATGTTTAAAGTGAATAAAATCACATAAACTCATTTAGGTCTGTGTGTTGGATATACCCAAAGCCCAACTTTTCCCCTATTCGTTTAATATAGTTTGTATCTACGTCGTCTGTGTGTTTGAAAACACCAAATCGGTGTGCGTGCAGATGCGTGACTGGAAAACTGGCAAATAATTGTTTGACCAGGAGAGTGGAAGAGAAGATTGAGAGAAACGATTTGTCGTAAATAAGTCTGTCTTTACTCTCCTCCAGCACGCCGTGAAGCAACTATTAAATCTCTACATTTTCTATCACTGAGCTTTCCATCATCATTTTCCACTCTAAACCGGACCACTATTTCTAAGACTCTTTTCTCTCAAAATAAATTTACGACAATATTTGGGGGCTCGTCCGGGATAATTTTGAGATACATTTGATGCACACATATTTGTGGGCTGGTTCTGGGATCTTGAGCTACATTTGAGGCAATCGCATAGCCGGGATAAAGATATTTTGAGTCTGATTTAGTCTGGGTCTAACTAGGTAGAGTGTGAATGATTTGTCTTTGTGAATTAGGGAAATGAATAAATAATTACACCCCTAGACAAACGTTCTTTAAGTATTTGGGTTGTCCACACAGCATATTTACAGGTTGTTTTCTCTCCACAGCAGTAGAAAGTACAGATAAACAAAAATATTTGCTATTATAATTATCCTCTGGCGGAGATAATTCAATTTCTTTCTTTATAAGAGTTGCTGGGATTGCGTGATTGTTTTACAGTCACTAAGGTTTTTGAAGTTAAAAAGAGTTGAGCTTAGCTAAAGACGGATTGTTCTGATTTTTAAAAATTAAGTTAACAACGTCTCATCTCAATAATTGACTTTAGGGACGGAGTTTGTTGTCAGAGATTTAAAATTTAGGGGAAATTTTTTTTTTCCTTTTAAATTCTTTTAATATAAATTTTTCTCTACTGTTAGTAAAAGTAGATTCTTTTCCAGTGTAACTTACCATTTAGTGGCATAGTCGCTTGCGTTTAGAGCCTTAATTGCCAGATAATAGCAGCGTTAAGTTTGCACAGTACAGGTAGGAGGTAACACAGGTAAATTTATACTTGTGTTTTTTTCTCGTAGCGGTTCAGAGTTCCTCCCTTTCGCGTTTCTTCTTACTAGTTCTCTAGGCATACTTCATCTTATTCTTTAACAATGGCAGAGAGGATAAAGATGAGGTCCATCTTGAGGCTGGAAGCGAAAGAGGCAGGATTAGATGCAGAAGCTGCAAACGCGTTTATTAACCAGGAATTGGAAATATATGACGCGGAGCAACAGAGAGCAGAAGCTGAGAGGAAGGCGGAGCAACAGAGAGCAGAAGCTGAGAGGAAGGAAGAGAAAGAAAGAACAGAGAGGAGAGAAGCCCAGGAGAGGGCAGATAAGAAAGAAGCGGAAGAACGTCTTTTGGAACAGAAGAAAATTGAAGCAGAGATGGAAACTCGCAGAGAGAGAGAGAGAGAGACAAGGAAAGACAGCATCAACTGGCGCTTAAGGCTCTAGAGAGTCGGGGCGCCTCTACTTCGACTAACGGAGAGCCGTCTTCGCCCCAGTCTCAATCAATGGACCTCTCCAGTACTCAATCTGCCCAATTAACTGCTATGTCGTTTTCTTTAGAATCTTTTCCTAGCCCTAACGAAAAAATTGACAGCTACCTAGAAAAATTCGAGAGACTCGCGAATCTTTATGGGTTAGAGAGTACCCGCTGGGCGCTTAAACTCTCAATGTCACTGAAAGGCAATGCTTATGACGTGTACACAAAGCTGGGACCGAATCAACATGATTATGACCTGTTGAAGAAGGCCTTACTACAGCAGTTTGAGATGACTGCCCGAAAGTTTCTGCAGTTGTTCAGAAACAGCCGAAAAGAGAGCACGGAAACATTTCCCCAGTTCTCTTCACGTCTCACGGGTTATCTGACAAAGTGCATTGAATTATCTGACCTACCTCTTTCATATGAGGGACTCCTCGAACTTGTTCTTGTGGAGCAGATAAAATCCACTTTGTCGAATGAAACTCGTAGATTTTTGGCTGAACAGGGGGCAGTCAGGCTTGAAGACATACTCAATAAAGCCGAACGCTATAGCAATGCAATGGCCGAACTTCCCAGCACTAAACGTAAACCCACCGATGAGCCATCTCGAAAACAGAATCTAGAGCAGGCATCCTATTCTTCCACTTCCTCTCAACATTATAACCAACGAGATAACAATACCCAGAAACCTCCCCAGGAAAAATCGAAATTCTACAAAACCCGATACCCCCCCAGCAACAATTCTGATCAACCCAACAAGCCTACGTGGCAGCGCGGCCACCAAGGTCAAGGAAAAGGGAAGACCCCTACACCAGGAACGTCTGATCAGGGCAAACAAACCGGTGCAAACCGCATTGGATGTTTGCATACAGCCTCGAAAGGTAGAGAAAATGTCAGTGATTCTCAACCTGAGGGGAACCGACCCTCAACTCGAGGAACTGTAATTTTGAACGGTACCTCTACTACTTGTCTTTTTGACACTGGATTAAGTTTTGATTGTATTGTTGCTAGACACCTAGTCAAACCAGGTCAGGAGACAGAGGAAACCGTCAAACTTAGTGGAGTTTTCACGAGTGATGCACCCAGGACGCTTCCTATCGCATTGGTAGAAATACACTCTGACTTTGTCAGAGGAGTTATTAAAGCGGCCATAATGGATGATCCGATCTACCCAGTTATCCTGGGATGTAGATATGTGTTCATTGGGAGACCTAAGGAGCCGATTGTGGCAGCGGTAACCACAAGAGGGCAAGCCAAGAAGGAGAGGGAGCCTGCGCCAAACTTGTTGCCGAATGAACTGAAGGAGGCGCAACAAAAGGACCCTACTCTGGCGCCCTGCTTTAAAAAACTGCCCATGGCTAAGGACCCCAGACACAACGGAGACATCTTTTCTAAGGATGGTGTATTGTATCGTAGAACGGGCAACCCGGACACGGGGAATAACCAGCTCCTAGTACCGACGCAGTACAGAAACCAGATCTTAGAAATGGGGCACTCTCTTCCCTTTAGCGGACATATGGGACAAAACGCCACTATTCAGCGAATAAAAAAACCACTATTGGTGGCCAGGAATGAACTCTGACATTGTCAGGTATGTGAAATCCTGTGCCCAGTGCCAACGGGTAGCACCCAAGCACTTGACACCCCCAGTACCTATGGGGCAAATGTCAATAGTAGGGACTCCATTTGAACGGGTTGCTGTCGACATTATTGGTCCCCTGGAAAAGACCAAAAGAAGGAACAGGTTCATCCTGACCTTAGTCGACACTTGCACAATGTGGGCCGAAGCTGTACCGCTACCATGCACTAATTCCAAGCATGTCGCAGAAGCCCTTGTGCAAATTTTTACACGGTTGGGATTCCCTCAACAAGTTTTGACGGACAATGGATCCCAATTCCGTAGCCTGTTAATGGAGGAGATCTTTAAGATCTTGAGGGCCAAACATATCCACACAAGTCCCTACCATCCGGCCGGAAATGGGCTCGTGGAACGTTTTAATGGTACCCTCACCACCATGTTACGTAAGCTGGGTCAGGAGAAACCGGAAGACTGGGACCTATATATATCGGCTGCCTTATTCGCCTACCGAGAGGTACCCCAAGCGTCTACGGGATTCGCGCCAGCTACACTTTTATTTGGCAGACCTATTAAGGGGCCACTAGAAGCCTTACTTCGGTCCCTGACAGACCAGAAGGCTGACGAGACAGTCGTCTCTGCAAGCAAGTATGTATCTGAGCTTAAGGAAAGGCTAAAGCTAGGATGGGATCTAGCTACTACCAACCTTAAGAAAGCCCGCGCTAAAATTACTAAAAGATACAACAAAGCTGCAAAAGAGAGAGAACTACAACCAGGGGAGAAAGTCTTATTGCTACTTCCAACCGGAAGCAATAAACTTCGCATCGGATGGCAAGGACCGTTTACCGTCCTTAAAAAGATCTCACGTACCAACTACAAGATCTCCATCAAAGGAAAGGAGAAGGTCTTCCACATAAATCTGCTAAAGAAATATTTGGAAAGACCGGTGCCATCCTCCGAGCATCTCCTGGCTGTCGCCATAGCAACGGAAGACGAGGAAGATGATGATGGTTGCATGGAGTATCCATTGCAACCCACAGAATCCTTTAAAGATGTCAAGTTCGGCGACAATCTCTCACCAGAACAACAAACAGAAACCAGGGCTCTACTAAAACAGTACAGTGCAGTCTTAACGGATGTACCTGGTCGAACAAATCTCATTGAATTTGATATGAAATTAACAAACGAGACCCCTGTTCGAACCAGAGTTTACCCCATCCCGTACGCTAAAGCGGATGCACTTCGCAGAGAAATAGACAAGCTGCGTCAGGCAGGAATTATCAGTGAGTCTACATCTCCTTACAGCTCGAGTGTAGTGCTGTTGCAGAAGCCCAATAAGGAAGTTCGGCTGTGCATTGATTACAGGTTGCTAAACGCTGTAACGGAATTCCAGCCCGAACCTCTCCAAACTGTTTCTGAGTTGTTCACCAAGCTCAGCAAAGCAAAGATCTTCTCCAAGATAGACCTCAGTAAAGGTTATTATCAAATACCAGTCAAGGAGGAAATTAAACCTTTGTTAGCTTTCAGCACTAGTGAAGGACATTACACATTTAACGTGATGCCGTTCGGTTTGCATAACGCACCAGGAGTGTTCACCAGGATGATGAGGAAGCTTCTAGAACCTTTGCAAAGTCCCCATATCCATAATTTCATGGATGACATATTAATTGCATCGGAAACCTATGAAGAACATATTGCTACGGTTGCTATGCTCCTCAGGAGACTACAGGAAACGGGTCTCACAGCCAGACCTAGCAAATGTCTCATCGGGTTTGAACAGTTAGACTTCCTGGGGCACACTATTTCTCACGGATGCAGTTGGCCTATTAAGAAGAACGTGGAGAAAATAGTGGCAGCAAAAAGACCCCGAACGAAGAAAGACGTACGTTCCTTCATATCGCTATGTGCATACTATCAGAAGTACATCCAGAACTTCAACGGACTGACGGCACCTCTGACTGACCTCACAAAGAAAGGTTGTCCTGATAAGGTCATATGGGATCAAAAGTGCGAACACGCGTATAGCACTTTGAAAGGACAGTTGTCTGCATACCCCATTTTGAGGTTGCCTGACCTCAAGAAACCTTTTGTACTGAGAGTCGACGCGTCAGGTCAGGGCATCGGGTCAACACTGCTTCAAGCCGATGACAGTGACCTGAACATGCTATTTCCAGTTGCCTATGGCAGTCGGAAATTAAATAAAGCGGAACGGAACTACAGCGTAGTTGAAAGGGAATGTCTTGCTCTGATTGACGGTATCAGACGCCATCATGAGTTTCTTTATGGTACATCTTTCACGGTGCAAACAGACCACGCTCCGTTAGCATTTCTTGGTGCCAATAAAGAATTTAACGCTAGGATCATGCGTTGGGCCCTCCTTTTAAGCGTTTATTCTTTCAAAGTGGAATATATTCCGGGAAGACAGAATGTCGGGGCTGATTTCCTGAGTAGAAACTGGACTACAGAGGAAGAGGAGGAAGGTGAAGATACCAATCATCCAAAAGTTACCGATCAGGGCAGCTTCATCGTCATAAATCAAACATGAAAACACGTTTTCACGTCTCAAAAGAGGGGACGATTGTGATGGACGAACTCGGCTGACCCTGAACTTTGTTGTAATTCTTGTAAAACGGGACTTCTTTCACGTGGATTCATTAGCTATGCAACTGTTCCACACAGAGGGCAAAACACGTTTGCTGATTGATATGCGGAAAGTTTACCTATCGTTCATTCTGGTCATCGCATTGATTTAAGGAGAGATTAAATCACGCCCACTAACATCTCTTGAACAATCATAGGCAGTTATTTTAATTAACTTGGCCAGTGGGGGGCGTCGCCAGAATCAAACAGATACAGCGACCACGATCAAAGAGACAGACTGAGGGATTTCAGGGGAGACTATCGGCGTTATCAAAGACAGTAGTGGTCCCTGCTACGAGACGCAGTTGCTTGCCGCTATTTTTCGCGTCTCGGTGTCAATCGCAGAACCGAGCGAACGGGGAAAGCCGAAACGGGCAGCAGCGAGCGGATACGAAGACCAGGGGGGCGGTTTCTTCCCTTGATTTGGCGGTCAGATCCCCAAAAGTTCATGAGATCAAATAAGCTGTCAAGTTTATCATGTCCCACTCAACTTACATTCCATTTTAGATAAATAGACCATGAAGAATAGACACGTTATCACTCGCTGGCCAGACCTTTACAGAAGCACTAGCTTTATTGAAATCTTGTTATAGATTTTCCCCTGGATTTTATATATATATATTTGCAGTGATTTCTATTCTGTGCAAAGCGGTAATATATTGTGTAAAGTGATCAGTGGTCTAGTTCAGTCATTCTATTTCAATGGATTTTGTGTTAATTTAAATCTATTAAATTAAACCATCTCAATAGTTCCAGTTGTAAATATAATGATCTATCTATTATATTATTTCAAAAGATAATAGATGCTTAAATTAACTTTTAAAGTCGCGAAGGAATTTATAATTAATAAATTCAGTTAAGTCCTAGTTTTATAGATGTGTGTTTTTAACCACTAGAATTCGCGCAGGTTTTATTAAATACATAATTAAATACTCGAGTGTATTATAGGCTTAACGGGAAATTTATCGCGCTTGATTTTTCGGTATGTTACATGCTTTTTTTCTTTCATACAGAGTGATCGTAACCTGCGGTCCCAGCTAAATAAAGAAAGAAATAAAGAAATCATCCTATAAACTTCCAGTCATATTGAAGAAACGTTTCTTTTAAATATAATCTTGTGGCGGTCCTTTTGCGACCTAGCTGTCAGAATTAAATGAAATAAAGCCCACCCAAGAACATTTTAAAGAACAATCATCAAATTACCCTTACAAACCTGTAAGATAAACTGGAAGGTAATCATCGCCAGTAGCGATATTATATTTACTGTTTAATGTGAGAGAGTACATATTTTCCTGACTGTGACTGAGCCTAGTTTTTCCTCAATTGGATTTAATAAAACTATCATCACGCATTGAAGGAATTTTACCATAGCGGAAGATTAAAATGATTCTTTTGTGTAACCATTTTGTTAACTTGCTTACCTGGTAATAAATATCTTTTCTGTATACCCTACATTGTTCCTTTAAGTGGGATAGTTGATAATTTGTTAACTATGTTTAAAACCCCCTCCTTTTCATTTGCTTAGTAAAGGGAAGAACAATTGGGAAGAACAGGATTTCTTTCTACCACCTATACCTAATTTGGTAACACCTCTTTTCAGAGTAATTAACTTTACTGTTAGGTTAATGTACCCGTGTTCCTGATATTATCTATCTCTGGACTGGGTTTATCTTTGTCTAATAAGCGGGAAGGGCTTAGTCGATACCAATCTTCTTCACCCCTCCCAAATTTGTTATTTGCATTTGTGTACTTATGATAATTTATGTAATACCTGATATTTGTTAGTGATTGATGTTTAAAGTGAATAAAATCACATAAACTCATTTAGGTCTGTGTGTTGGATATACCCAAAGCCCAACTTTTCCCCTATTCGTTTAATATAGTTTGTATCTACGTCGTCTGTGTGTTTGAAAACACCAAATCGGTGTGCGTGCAGATGCGTGACTGGAAAACTGGCAAATAATTGTTTGACCAGGAGAGTGGAAGAGAAGATTGAGAGAAACGATTTGTCGTAAATAAGTCTGTCTTTACTCTCCTCCAGCACGCCGTGAAGCAACTATTAAATCTCTACATTTTCTATCACTGAGCTTTCCATCATCATTTTCCACTCTAAACCGGACCACTATTTCTAAGACTCTTTTCTCTCAAAATAAATTTACGACAAGCGTATGTATCCGTGACTCTTTGGGGCTATCACTTTTCTTCTAACAGGACTGTGGGCTATACATCGAGGGAAAATATCATACCAATGGGTCTCTCATTCTTGTAGCAATTCATTGACTTTATGACTGTTTGTATATGCTTGATGTAATTTTTATGTGTTGTGATGGAATTTTCTTCTGATATTTAAAATTCACTTAAACTTAATCAGTGTGTCGGTCAGCTCGTTCCCAAAATATCTATATTTACATTGTCATAGTTTCACGTCTGTGTGTCTATTGTAGTCACTTAGGTGTGTGTGTATGTGAGGGATATATATATATTATATATATATATATATATATATATATATATATATATATATATATATATATATATATATATATATATATATATATTACAAATATTATACTAGACGGTCTGACAAATCGTAATCTGTTGTAGATGATAGGCTGACTGAGAGAAATCATCTCGAGGGTCAGAGACCGACTATAATATATTTCCTCCATCTCACTCGTGAAATCTATTTCTATTTTTTCATCTCCCACTGAGCTATCATTTGTTTCTATTGCTATTCAGAAGGGACCAAACCAAGTCTTAATTCACCTATCACAAATCTACGACAAATACTTAACATGACTGAATGCTAAAACACATAGGTGTGTTTTGTTATATTTTTAAAGCTAATTTTGTTCTTTGTTGATAGCAAAATAATACAATGCACAAACAAAGTTACTGTACTGTAAGTATTGTAATAAATACATGCATGTAATTAATGAATCACATTTACAACAAGAACGTGGGGAGTCGAACATAATCGAAACAAAATTTTAATAAGTTTATTTGGATGGTCGTCGTAAGTACGAGAGATCGTACATTGCATACGTTGTAAAGTGGAGGACTGTCTAAATAGTGATAATTTTGTTTCCTCCACCTGTTTCCCTCTCTCTTCTACCGTTTCATGTCCGCTTCTCATTATGTTTTTTTTTTCATTGCTGAACAGACATGAGAGGGTGCGATGGTTTGGGTTTATGGTCTATGCCCAGGAAAACTGGTGTTTATCTTATGCTTGGGATACCTAGTTGAACCCCACGTGCTGTAAAAGTATACTTAAGATAGTGAAGAAAAATTGACACAATTCGTGATTGGATCGATACATCTGCAGGTCGGATTGGTTCTGTACGCAGAAATAGAGTTAGTGTATATGTTTGTATGACAGAGATAGAGCGTGTGTGTGTGTGTGTGTGAAGAGGTTTCATCATTGAATGTAATGAAAGATAAGTTACTGCCGTTGGGGATTGAAGTGTTACAGACTTCACTGTACTAGGTGCAGCTTTATGAGGTGGGGTGACCAGTTCTTTTCCCAGCTGCTTTTGCCTTCCAAAACTCAACAGCGGAGTTAGAGCCGGGATTATACTCACACTGCTTTGACAAACGTGGTAGCTTGTGCCGTTCCTGTCGGTGGCTGAAGATGCACGTACTTCTTTTGTCTTAGGGAGTCGACCTTGAACTTATTCGCTCCGTTGACCTCCACCCCAGCCGTGTCTCGCTTCATATATTCGTCATATGTCTGTGTTTGACAGGAAAATGGAACAAGTTTTGTTATAGGAGAACAAATAAAGGAAAACACTTTTTAGGCTACATACTTTAATTTTAAAATGGAAAAGTTCCGTGATTCTGTTCACAGGTTTTGTTACTCACCAAATTATGTGATCCAGTTCGCAGTTTTGTGTACAACGTCACCAAGTTCTGTGATCCTGTTCACATTTTTGTGTACATTGTCACCAAGTTCTGTGATCCTGTTCACAATTTTGTGTGCATCGTCACCAAATTCTGTGATCCTGTTCACAATTTTGTGTACAACGTCAGCAAGTTCTGTGATCCTCTTCACATTTTGTGTACATCGTCAGCAAGTTCTGTGATCCTCTATATAATTTTAAGTACATCGTCACCAAGTTCTGTGATCTTGTTCATAACTTTGTGTTCAACATTCACCAAGTTCTGTGATCCTGTTCACAGGTATTGTTTATGTCACTAAGTTATGTGATCCTGTTCACAATTTTGTGTACAATGTCACCAAGTTCTGGGATCCTGTTCACAATTTTACATACAACGTCGCCAAGTTCTGTGATCCTGTTTACAATTTGGTTAATAACGTCACCAAGTTCTGTGATTCTTTCACAGCTGTATCTTGTTAACATTTCTATGACTTTTTCTGCTTTACTTTTGGTACAGCGAGCCAGGGTCACTAGATGTTCCTTCCAATGTTGATAGTTTAGAATGTACAACGATATAGGGTCGTATGCGTAATTTCAGCTCACTATGTAATCTGAAACCTAGTGGACCAAAGGCTCAAAGATTTCAAACACACGCTCATATCAAATTAAATAAAACTGTTTAAAAATGGTATGGTTACAAGAAATGTATCTTGTCATTAAATATTCTTTAATGCCTTCAGTACTTTGGTACACTCTAGTATCTCAGTGGAGCTATCTTCACAGCCCACTTCGTATGTGATCCAAGAATCTGCATTAAATAAAACACAGAAAAGAAATTTGTATCCTGCGAAATATGCTGACTTAGAAAGGTTACCAAACAGAACAAGAAAAAACACGGTTAGAAATAATAATAATAATACTAATTCTAAATTGTCCTTCCTAAAGATGTGTGCATTTCAATGTCCCCAAAACATATTGCGATGATCTTTCTTTAATGTGTGTCTTCACTACGTTATTCCAATAATCTTTTGTCTTCCTTGAATGTCCTCACAACTTTGTTCTGATTATCTGTGCATAGAAAAATTCTTGTTGGCAGTAAAATATAACCTACTCTAGCCGTATTACTATATTTCACTCGTCCACTGTCAATAGTCAAACTCTTTAAAAAATATTTTTTAGTAAGTATCTCTCTACAGCTTTTATATTTGACTTTCTGCAGTTGTCATATTTGTTTGAGGTAGATTTTGTTGACTAGTAGTTAGGTATTGTTGTTCCTTTTGGTTGTGTCACATTGCACTGTTTACATTTTCTTACGATTTAATTCTACCAGATCTCCTTTCATTCTTCGTACACGTTTTTGAATTTTTTTTTTTAAAACATTTTTACGTTATCGTACTTATCTTTAAACTTCTTAAAAACAATTCATCAAAATTTAATAAATGGCAATAGTCTACTGTAGATGTACATACATGTTAATTTACAGTTTCAATCACAATTTGGACTGGATTAACTCGAGACCTGGCGAGGACATTTGAAGGAGTGTCGTCGACCAGGGACTGGCGGCTCCTGAGCCGACCCAGCTGCAATGGGTACCTCCGAAATCGGCGAGTATTTGCCTGAATGGCGAGGGACACCTGTCTCTGTACAAGAAATAAAGGGATACTCACGTAAAATCAATGTCAGGTTAGACAGAAAATAATAACCTGAGATTTCGCCTCGAGTATTAGCGGGCGAACGAAAAAAAAAAAAAAAAAAAAAAAAAAAAATCACAAAATAAATAAAGTTTTAAAAAGTGCCTCGTTCACTAGTTAACATACACACTTTTAATTTCAGACGGGTACGAATCCACTAAATTTATCCGCTCACAGCTAGCCCTAGGAATTTTTGAAGCTGGTGCATGGTCTCATGAACGCCCCCTCCCGGCTTTGCCATCCCGTGCAGAACTGTGTGTACTCTTATGATACTGAATTTGGAGCCGCGCTGGTGTAATGGCTTCGGCGTTGTACTGGCGACCAGGTGTTCATGGTTCAAACCCGGGCGTCGGCGTTTGAAGAAATGTTTACGGCCGGAAATTTGACTGAACAGCCTGAACGGCTCCTGCGATAAACCCTCTGTGGATGGGAAGGAGCGAAGCTCCTGACCGGGTTGGAAGGAAAGTCCTCGGGTTCCCCAGCCTCGCAATGACATGTCATTGGGCCGAAGGGCTGAAAGCCTAAGTGCCGCTGGTTAAGAAAAAAAAAAAAAAAATGATACTCAATTTTGCGTTGTTGAGTAAGATTTTTGTTTTCACTGTAAGCGATGTTCACTGAAGTATTATACAAAAACATAGTACATTTATAATGTAAAAATCTTACTGAATGTAATTTTTTTTTTCTTTACTCATGTTGAATTACAGATGTCGATCAATACGTTGTTTTTGAAAAAAAAAAAGGAATACTATAGACATATTGGAATACGACCAGTTTCATATGCCCGTAAGCAAATATTTCTTTTCTTGGAAATTTTATATTTTATTTATTAATTTTTTTATTGTTCTTTAAACATGTTTTTTATCTTGTATTCATGTCGGCGCCACGTGCGGCCGCACCACTCGCACAGTTCAGGATATTTGCTGATGTTTATTAGCCTACTAATTGTGTTATTTTAATTAGCTTTTAAAAACTATGTTGCCTATATATTGCATTTATTGTATCACGTTTATTATATATCTTAATAAATCAATAGTGTATATTATATACGAGAAGGTACAGAGCGTCCGATTGACAGAGTGGTAAGAGCGCTGGTCTCTCGCGGTAAAGGCGCTTGGTTCGATTCGCGGTATCGCCACGTTACAGCCTACCAATCTGTAAATGGGTATTCTCTTGAGTTCGGGAAGGAAAAGGCAACAGTGGAGGGAACTGTCCATCCCACCTCTCAATGCTAGACACCAGTATAGTGAATTCTCTAACACTTCACTTTCCTAGGCAGTATCTGCTATGGGACTACCGTTTGTTTTAGTGTAGATAAATAATATTAACCCCCCCCCCCCCTCCCCCCCTCATATATCTTCGTTCGAGAGGGATAGGCCAGTAAGACGCCATTGCTGTTATTCTGTAATCTGCAACATTCTTCTTCTTTGATCCATAGCCGCCGTTCGTCAAAGCAGTCAGTGGTCATCACGCCTAGTGGCGTCTTGTATAACAGCAACAAATTGATTCCACTTTGTTCGGTCGGCGGCCATCCTTCGTACAGTGCCCTAACTCTGGTTCATTCTTTGCATCTCGGCTTCCACAGTTCTTCGCCAGGTTGTTTTTTGGTGAGCCTCTCTTTCGCTCTCCTTCGGGGGTCCATAGCATAGCTGTTCTTGTAATGGTATCAGGGTCCCTTCTGAGGACGTGGCCAACCCAACTCCTGCAGGTTGGTCTGAACATCAATCTGTAATCTGTAATCTGTAACATTGATACCTACAATTTGAAGATTAAATTTGGCTAGATCTCCCTGTATTCTTCGTACAAGTTTTTTTCTTTTTTTTTCTTACGTTATCTTATTTTTTTTTTTTTTTACCTTTCTTACTTAGTCGTTGGGGTGTAGAGGTTTGCCCCAGAGAGAGAGAGAGAGAGAGAGAGAGAGAGAGAGAGAGAGAGAGAGAGAGATCACCATTCTATCCCAACGGCTGCCTTCCTCCTGGCTTGGTTCCAATCTAGTCGTTGGTCCTTCAGAGACTAATTTTGTCTTCCCAGTAAACTCTATGTCGCTCTGGAAGTTTGGATCCCTGCCTCTTGGTTTCCCATGTTTTATGTGGTAGCCATTCTTCTTCCATTCTGTTGGACATGGCCAAATCATCGTAGTTGAGACTATTCCACTGCAGGGGCTGGATTTTGAAGCTATGACGCTGACTTTTTTTTCTTTTAGCTGCTGGAAACTATTCATGACAATTTCAGAGACACGTGATAAATGTATATTTGGATAAATCGCTCACAGAATCCAGAAAATACATTTAAAATAATTTATGGTTACAACATGATCATTTTTCCACGTTATTTGTCTTGCCCGGAAATCAAGCATACAAAGAAAAGAATTTACGATTGCATAAGCTTAAAGAAACAAAAAGGCTTAATGTCTATCGCCAATAACGAATAGGTTTCTATTTATGGACATCGGTAAAATTCCACTTACAATTGAGTATTTTACCTTGTCACGGATGCTTATTCGAAATAATAAAAATAGAAAAAAGTAATTATATTTATACTTGTGATGACAAGAATTTGTTCTTAAAAAAATAATAAAGCAGAAACCAATAATGTATTATTTGGAGTGGCCTAATGAGTAAATTTAATGGAAGAACAAAACATGAAAGAAGAAGAACTGGTAAAAAGCAGTTCTGGTACTACAAATAGAATGAAGTTTTAGATCGAACGAAAGAATTGCAGAAAACATGACGCGTGAATATGGCATTAGGCTCATAAATATGGCATTATGCGCATGAATATGACATTAAGCGCGTGCTGTCGCTGTCTGCACTAATTTAACTGGCTTTACGCACAGGTGTGAGCATGGCGTGACAGCCGGTAATACATCTGCATAATTATCATTATAATCATTTTCCTTAGAGCTTCTTACGAAAGCGTGCCCCATCAGTCACATGCTTTTGCAGCAATGATTAAATAATACACCCACCTTAAAGGTATGTTTTCAGGCACTCGTGAGAAATAAAGAAGTAGAAAACTAGACAACAGAAAAATAACAGACGTGAGTGGCTTACCGGGGAATCGAACACAGGACCTTCCGTGCGGCACCACCGCCTAGCTACGGAAGCGAATCACACTATTAACAATTTGTTTTTCATAATAAGGTTGCCAGCCTCATGCACAACCGCATATTAGTCGCCTCCTACGACATGCTTTATGGTGCAATAGGCCTATTCTTTCTTTGTCTCTTTAAAGACCTCTCTCTCTCTCCCCCTTTTCCGGTGGACTGCACGGGGCACAGACATTCGATATGCAGTGGATGTCACGAACAATTGTCCTTGATTTGTTGACTTGTGTAACAGTAATAAATTTAATAATAATAACAAGCTATGGCTTCATAGCAGATACTACAGTAGAGGAGCTGAAGTGTTATAGACTTTACTTATACTAGACTCTAGCTTTATGAAGAGAGTCGACCGGTTTTTTTCTTGGCTGCCTTCGCCTTCCCTAACTGAAGATCAGATTCAGGTACCCATTTACGGCTGATCTGGTTGGAGTGTGACAGTACTATGTTTCGAGACAGAAACCCGGTAACTTTACCACTAGAGGCACGCGATATTACTATTCTGCCAAGCGGATGCCCATTATAATGTTAGGAAACACTATACAGAGCATTACAACAAGAGTAAATCTGATCGTCAGAAGTGGTACCCCCGTCAGACAAGTGGTTCTACACTTATACCAGCTTGACATTCTAGGGCCAGAGTCTCTTTGGACACGACTCTCAATTACACTGACAAACAACATTTTTCTTTCTTATATAAGAATAAGTGTTCTTATGTCAGTTTTTTGCGCTGATTTCAAATTTGAAATCCGTTTATCTCTATCACGTCAGGTTTTTAAGATATTTGTGAATACATATATTTTTGGGAAACCGTTATGTGCTCCGTTTCATTTTTACTACATAACTTATTAAAAATTAATAAAATGCAAAATAATTCCACTTTTTTATACTGCTAAAAGATGCATGACATATGTTACGCTATTTTTCCAATAGTTACTGTATTTTGAAATAATTCTGAGCGAAATATGGCTTCTAGAAGTTGTAGAAATTCAGCTGATCTGTTCTGTTACGTGTGCGGATATTTTACCGATCGTGTTCACCAGAAAAACTTTAAACCATTACTAAAGAAAGCATATGAACTTTATTTCGATTCGAAAGTTGATGATGCAAATAAATCTTGGAAGCCAAATGCAGTTTGTTCGACTTTGTGCAAATACATTGGCAGGTTGGTTACGAAAATCGCCGAAGCATAAGTCGATGCCTTTTGGAGTGCCAGTAATATGGCATGAACAAGACAAATCACGCTACTGATTGTTACTTCTGCTTGACAAATATCCATGGTTTCACTTTTAAAACTAGAAAGTCTGTGGTTTATCCAAATATTGAATCGGTTTCGAAACCAGTGTCTCGTGATCCAATCACGTGTCCGATCCCAGTTCCACCAGAACAATATCCGTTGGACGTCAATGAACCATCAGAAAGTGATAGTTTACCTGCTTTAGAAACTAATTCTGACTCGGATTATATACCGGTGAATGATGGTGTTCACTTAATTAACCTTTCAGATCTAATACGTGATCTCGCTCTTACCAAAGGACAAGTGGAATTACTCGGTTCGCGACTCAAAGAATGGAATCTTTTAGCGCCCAATACTTTGATATCTAAATTTCGTCATAGACACAGAGAACTTGTTCAATTACTTTGAGATGGATGATGACATTTGCTATTGCAAAATTCCAGTCGCCTACTCTGTTCATATGAAAGAAACTTATGACAATATGGCTATACTTTTGGCAAAAATAAAGTACAATGACTACCAATGGCGGATTTGTGGAGACCTAAAGGTCATTGCAATTCTCACGGGCATGCAGACTGGGGTATACTAAATTTTGTTGCTTCCTATGTGAATGGGACAGCCGCAACAGACAGGAACATTATGCAAGAAAGGTGTGGCCTATCAGGGATCGTATGCAGCTCGGGCATAAAAATGTAATACACGAGCCATTAGTTAACAAAGACAGCATCATTTTAACACCGTTACATATAAAGTTGGGGCTCATGAAGAATTTCGTAAAAGCATTAGATAAAATGAGCAAAGCTTTCACTTATCTTCGAGAAAAGTTTCCGCAAGTTAGCGATGCAAAGATAAAGGAAGGTATCTTTGTAGGACCTCATATTAGGAAAGTTATTGCAGACAAACAATTCGAGAACTTGTTACATGGTAGTGAACTTCACGCATGGATGGCATTCAAATCGATCGTCGATAACTTTCTGGGAAATCACAAATCTGTCGACTATGTGCATATTGTTAAGCAGTGCATAGATGCATACAGAATTATGGGCTGTAACATGTCCCTCAAAATCCATTTGCTCGATTCGCATCTTGACTTTTTCCCTGACAACCTTGGCGAAGTCAGCGATGAACATGGAGAACGATTCCATCAAGATATCGCCGTAATGGAGTCACGTTATCAAGGACGGTGGAGTGTGACCATTCTTCTTCTTCTTCTTCCATCCTTAGCCACCGACCGTCAAAGCAGTCAGTGGCCATTACGCCTAGTGGCGTCTTAGGGCAACAGCAGATAGGTTTTCTTTGTCATTGTTTCCCATCACGCCTATTGGCGTCTTTAGGGCAACGGCAAATCAATCCATTTGCTGTTGTTTCCGTAATCGAAGTGACTGGCAAACGGATGAGCCCGTTACGCCATAATTCTGCTTAATTTAGACGTTGATGAAATTAACAATTTAATGTTCTGAATTCCAAAGCCCATTGCGGTTGTCCCACAGCCAGCACGATACCTCGGCCGCAGTTTAGCTAAAGTGCAATTGTTCTTGATTGTCCTTAAAGGGCCAGTTGTTATAGTGGATCATGAGGCTGCCACTAAACCTCTTGCGCGTACTTCTATAGCTATGGATTTAGCTGTCAACCTAGAGCATATATTGAATCCCCAGGACATGCCAGATAGAGGAAGACCGTACAAATATGGACAAGAGAACTGCAGACAGAAATTAAGGGACTAGGAAGACGCGAAAAGATCTTCTGCGGATGGCATAGGACAGGAGAATTTAGCATTAATTTGTTGAAGGCCTATGATCCTTGAGAGCCGCGGTAGCTCAGTGGTTAGTGCACTGCCCATAGCTCGGTGGTACATGGTTCGATCCCCAGTTGAGGTGGGATTTTTTAGACCGCAAACGGCTCCGGGGTCGACCCAGTCTCATGAATTGGGTACCAGAGCAATTCTGGGAAGGTTAAGGCGGCCGGCGTGATGCTGACCACATCACCCCTAGTGTGATGGTCAAGAAAATATGGGCCTAACACCATATTCCCTATATACCTCAATGGACGTGTAACAGGATCATTTTGTTGTTGTTTACCTATGATCCCTGGTGAGCTGAAGAATAACGATGATGATGAAAGTATATATTATATATACAGTAATATTATTAAAACAAAAGAGCTAATAATATAAATAGTGTATCAGTTTTGCAATAGAACGATTACAATCAAAACACGTCATGTTTCGGGATTTACTCTTCATCAGCCATAGTCACATACAGAAGACACAGAGAAGAAATATAGACAGATTAAGAGAAAAAGCAAAGGACACTACAAACTTCTTCTTCTTCTTCTTCAAGTACCATGCCTTGTGGCGTAGGAGATCTTGTCTCTCCACAACTTCCTGCCTCCAGTACAATTTATCAATTCTGCTGTTGATTTCTTTCCATGCCACGATGTCAAACTGTCCAGTATTTGCTCTCTTTGTCTTCTCCTATCTCTTTTTCCTTCAATCTTACCTGTTGTTACGATATATTCCAGCTTTTCTCTTCTCATATCATGACCCAAAAAAAGTGGATTGATTCTTTCTAACTTGTGAAATATGTTTCCTTTGTGCATTGGCCTCTTTCAGGACATCCTCATTACTCTTTTCGGCTGTCCATTGTATTTTTAACCTTCTTCTGTAAAACCACATCTCTGTGGCCCCTAGTGCCTTCCCTACTTGTTTACTAATTGTCCATGACTCACTCCCATATGTCAGGATTGGTTCTCTATAACACCGAAGAACTCTCTGTCTTACCTCCAACGACAAAGAATTGTTGCATAAAATACTCTTCATTTTATAGATTGCTGCTTTTGCCTGAGCTATTCTGCTCTTCACTTCTAAGATGCATCTTCCATCCGTTGTTATTAACATTTCATTTTCCTCTTGGCATTAAAAAAATTTTTTTTTGCTGGTTTAGTTTTTGTGTTGATATTTATTTCTTTCTGTTGTATTATTTTCACTGGTTTATTTAGTGCTACAGTTTCCTCGTGTAACCCGTTTTGTTCCCTTAATTTTTTTTCCTTTTCGCCTTTCTGTATTGCGCATCTTATCTTCTATTGCGTAGGTGTAAATGGTAGTGTCCTTTGTCTTTTTTTTTTCTTTACATGTCTATATTTCTTGCCTTTATCTCCTGTTTGTGACTGCGGCTGACGAAGGGTAAACCCGAAACGTGCCGTGTTTTTATTGTATCGCTTCATTGTAAAACTGACTTACTGCTATGTCATTTTTATATACAGTATTCTGCTTTATCTCTTAGATATATATTTTTTTTAAAAATAAGGTTTTGGCGAGACGCGTCCCGTTCAACCTAGTCGGTTATATTAGGGCGCATGTACAAATATAAAAGACCCTTAGGAAACATATATTATCTCTTAGGTATGTTTCATTTTTTTTTTTAATTTTTTTTTCAATAACCAGCGGCACTCGAGCTTTCCAATGCGGCCCAATGACATGTCATTGCGAGGCTGGGGGGTCAGTGGACTTTCCTTCCAACCCGGTCAGGAGCTTCGCTCCTTCCCATCCACACGGGATTTATGTGCAGGAGCCGTTCAGGTTATTCAGTCAAATTTCCGGTCGTAAACATTTCTTCAAACGCCGACGGCCGGGTTTGAACCATGAACACCTGGTCGCCAGTACAACGTCGTAGCCATTACACCAGCGCGGCTCCCGTATGTTTCATTACTGACTCCAATTATAGATACAGTTTTTCTTAATTGTTTTTGTGAGTATATTCTTTCTTCTTTGTTCTTTAGCCGCTGACTGACACAGGAATCAGTGACCGGCACGCCAGGTGGCATCATGTAAGACAGCAGCACACTGTCTCCACTTGCTCGGTCGGCAGCCACCCTTCGTGTGTTGTGGTGTCCCAGCTTTGGTTCATGCTTTGCATTTCTGCTTCCAGTGTTCTCCTCCAGGTTGCTTTTGACCGACCTCTCTTTTGCTTTCCTTCTGCAGCTTATAGCATGGCAGCTGTGGTGACGGTGCCAGAGTCTCGTTTGAGGATGTGACCAACCCATTTCCAGTGTCTACCCGTTATGATGGTGCGATATATAAATCGTAACACATTTCATAAAATGCTACTTTGATACGGATGGTACAAACTGTATGAAGATGAGGGAAGCTTGGGCAACAATTTCATCGGAACCAACAGAAGCTGGTAAATGAGAGCAAAGTAAAAAAGAAGAGAAATCCTAAACATTTAAATGACCAATCATCATCACCATCATTTTTCTCCTCCCTGTGTAGCATGGATCCACAACAACAACTGGTCTCCTAGCAAGAAGTCGGCGTCAAAGCATTCGTGTGCTCTTGAAATAGGGTTTTCTGTACCAAGTTCTCAGAAACCTCCGGAACTACAAGGCAAGTAACGATTGTATTACCAGATTTACATGATCTAATACAATACGTGTTTGTTTCGCTTACGTACCTGAAATTCTGGCGTGGAGAACATTTTTATTGTGTGCTGAGGAACTGGATATAGCAATCTTGCCTTGTCGCTTTTAAGAAACATAGCACCTGTGTTATACAAATTATTCTGGCGACTTTTATTCCTGGAAGCAGTCTCTGAAGTTTCATAGGTTAAGTTTTGAGAATTTTTGCTGCAGGAAAACGTACAGGTAAAAAGTGGTTTCTTCTGTCTATGCTGCCGGTGGATATACCATGACGCTAAGGTGGTCAAAACACCCATGATGATCAGCCCAAGTCCGAATACTTCTAAAACCACAGGATAAGGTGTGGCCCGTTTAAGTGCGTATACCACAAGAACAATGCCTATGTTCAGAAACAGAAGACCAGACAAGGCAAAGTAGGACCATAATTCTTCTCGTACGTTTTCAGCAATACCTCGAGAACAGCTGGAACCCATGAAGGTTTTCAGTGGAGAAACATCAGCCCACTGATCCAAGTCTTAGAACTGTGCTGAAAGGTCTTTGTAAAGAAGTGGAAGCTTTGAAATCTGCTGCTCTTAGTGCAACTGGGCGTCATCAATTTCATGGATCTGGGTCATCTGTAGTTCCTGAAAATTAATTCAACCTCGTGAGACAAGGAAAATTGAACACAGGGGGACAAGGAAAACTGACCAAAGAGAGACAAGAAAATTGAAACAGAGATACAATAAACATAGATACATAAGAACAATTAAACATAGAGAGACAAGAGAAATGAAACATAGAGACACAAGAAAAAACACAGACAAGAAACATTAAACATAGAGACACAAGAAAAACATAGATAGTTAAGAAAAATCAAACAAAGAGACAAAAGAAAAAACATAGACAGATTTAAAAAATTAAATTGATAGACAAGATAAATGAAATAGACACACAAGAAAAACATAGATAAAATAAAAAAAATTAAACATAGATAGACAAGAAAAATTAAACATAGAGACACAAGAAAAATTAAGTATAGAAACACAAGGAAAACATAAAGAAAAAAAAATTTAAACATAGACAAGAAAAATTAAACATAGAGACACAAGAAAAATTAAACATAGAGAGACAAAGATAATTAAACACAAAGACTCGCACCTATTTTTATTTATTTATTCATTCATTATCTTTTTAGTTTAGCTCCCCCCGGAGTACAAGCCTCCAAAAATACAGACCAAACATTCTTGTCCTGTGCCGTCCATTGAGAGTTTTTCAATAACTACTTCATCACCTTCATGTCTATACCTAAGGCCCTCCTTCGTGTGTTTTTGGGCTCCCTCTGTTTCTCTTACCTTGGGGATTTCAGAGCAAGGACTGGCTTGAAATGCTATCAGTTGAGTTTCTCAGTGTGTGTCCTATCCAACACCAGTGGATTTTCCTCAGCTCTTGTTCCACTTGTACTTGTGTGTGTGACGAAAAAACACTGCTCTCTGTTAGTATTCATTTGATCATTCCTTTTTTTCCGTTTCACCCGCGTATTATCTTACTTATACGCCTCAGTCTACCGATATTATCTTATCCTCGGGGCACACACTTCGACAACCCCCACACGTTTTAGGCTTGAAGCCCATGACGTGTTATCCTTTGATTGCGGACAGACAACGATTAACCATGCGAGAAAATACGGCCAAATCAACATTTGATTTGCGGATTGTCGCCGGTTTGTTGTTTAGATTGACGGGCGATTGATAGCGAGCAAGTGATTTGCTAAGCCTAGCCCGGCTGAAACGTCTAACAAGCGATGGAGGATTAACCAGAGACGGTGATTAACAATAACTTGGGTTTAAATGTGTAAGCATGATTGCACCAATCGCCCATTCTTAGCCCTATTTTGGTTTTAACAATGCCGAACACCAGACATATCACGTAATGATTTCCGACAGGCCTCTTAACAATCTTGAAGTAATAGGACACAAGAAGATGATATAATCAGTTCCTGTCGTAATAAACAGGGATGGGAAAAGAGAGTGCAACCTTTGAGAAGAGATTATCAGATTTAATAGTTAGGGCAGGTCGTACGACATATTTGTTCCGATGAATGTAAAACTTGGTTCCAATACCTTATACGGTCATGTCAATATATCGTGATGATGGGTAGAGTTAGGTTTTACTGGAAATAAGATGCTTTACCTTGAGGTTGGGTTAGAATGAGTGTCGTGCATGAGTAAGAAAATTCTGGCACAAGTTAGTTTCGGACCGCCCCTATCTCATTTTATGATTTTTGTCTCCACCCAATTTTCTCTATAATGGCTACGACAAGCGTAATTCTTGGATTCAGCATGTCACTCTTACGTCTTCTTCTTCTTCTTTGATCATTAGCCGCCGACCGTCAAAGCAGTCAGTGGCCATTACGCCTGGTAAATATTCCTGCAGTACACAATTGATGGTACCCATGCGCCAGTGCCATAGAGAAAGCTGAGTAGCATTCCAAGTTCACTTACCACCGGGAACGCGCGTCAGTCTTACCCGTCCCACGAACACGCGCAGTCGCATTTTGACTGGCCTGCATCAATTGGTTATAGTAGGTCGCATTGTCTACACAAACCTCATTTCCGTCTCGCATAGCCCTTTTGATTCCAGGTTACCTTACATCTGTGTTACCTGTGGATAGTATCTCCCACTGTATTTCTTGGATTTACTTTAATTTCACAACTCTACGGAGAGGAGAAGGGGACGAGAATAATCCTCGGTTTGAAAGAGTAATATATCACAGTAGTAAATGCGATTCAGAGAGACTCAGGGACACAGAGACTTGGGTGGTGGTTACTTAGTTGTAGTTGGGGTTTGTCTGTATGAGTGTGTTTTTTTTTTGGGGGGGGGGGGGGGGGTTCAGGAAGTCAATTTGCTTACCACTTTACTTTGACTGCATGGCCTTGTCAAGGTCGTTCTGCCTTAAGAAGTGGGGACGTTAGACGGGGAGTAATCATTGTTATAGTAGGTAATTCTTGCTGTGTGTGCAGGTTTTTTTGCTGTCATCCTGGAGTGGCGACAGAAACGGATTGTTGTTTTTTTGTTTATCCTGATATTGTTGTAATTTGGATTTTTCTGACTTCGTTCAGGTATAATCTTTATTTATTTTCCATTTATACTTTATATATATATATATAGATAGATAGATAGATAGATAGATAGATAGATAGATAGATAGATAGATAGATAGATAGATAGATAGATAGATATATCTTTTAGTGGATGAGAACCCATTCACTATCTCTATCTGTTAGTGTTGTATGCGTAACAATTAATGGTGTGCTTCCTTACGCATTATAAAAGAGATATAGTGGGAGGAAGTGTTGGGAACAAAGATTAATGGGATAGAGTATCGCCACTAATGTCGCAGGGTTCTTTAAATTTTAATGTTGAGAAGGTGGGGTGAATCTTCCCGTGTTGTGTTAGTGAGTGGTCTGTAGGGTTTCTAGTTATTTGGTAAGGGCTTCTCTTGACTTGATGGTGTGTTAGGAGGTGTTCTGTGAAACTAGGCAATGCCTACGATACTACAGACTGCACAACACATCTGGAACATCACACTTAGATAAAATGTTCTCGGACGCCTGGCATAGGCGACTTCTACAATTTATTTACATAATGCATGATATTCCATTATACGACACATTACAGTTCCAAAACAGTTTACAATATATACGTCGGTTTTATCCAATATGAACGCTTGGCACTCCAGCAATCCTGCTGGTGATTTCTAAGAAGATATGTATTGAATTTGTGCGGATAGCACATGAAAGTCTGTCTTTGACTTGTAAATAACGAACTGGCTACCTGAGCCTCAGTTCCCGGGCTAATACGCTCCTGTAGTTATGAGGAATGTCACCAGACATGCCCCATGCATTAAGAACTCGTGGTTTCTCTGAAGATAATGTACTTCTTTTATATTTAACTGCTCTGTAACGAACGTACGTGCTGCAATCAGCCATCACTAAGTGAGTTACACAGCTCCTACTTTGAGCTTACATGTATCTATCAAACTCCAATAGAATTCTCACGTTGAGATGTACATAATCAATAATTATTCCACATACATGACATGATTGGCATGGGCCACACACACACACACACCTCCAGAGGTCAAAACGCACCAGGTTCGCTCAAAAGCGAAAATCACACTGACTTTGTTCTACCAACGTCGTCAAAAAAGATACAAGATCGTTGTGAACAGTCGTTAAACCGTGAATTCATGAGCCGTCATGTCGTGACTGTTTATAAACACTAATCTGAGCCCTTCTCATTTGTATTAAAACATCAATAATCATCATCAACAATGGTATGTGATGATGGAATGTCATACCTGAGCGGGTGTTTCCGCGGTGCATTAAAAAACTCGTACAATTTCAAAATATTCAAGATACGTACTTCTATATATATTTAACTGCTCTGTATACGAACGTACGTGCTGCAATCAGCCATCATAATGAGTTACACAGCTCCTACTTTGAGCTTACATGTATCTATCAATCTCCAATAGAATTCTCACGTTGAGATGTACATAATCAATAATTATTCCACATACATGACATGATTGGCATGGGCCACACACACACACACACCTCCAGAGGTCAAAACGCACCAGGTTCGCTCAAAAGCGAAAATCACACTGACTTTGTTCTACCAACGTCGTCAAAAAAGATACAAGATCGTTGTGAACAGTCGTTAAACCGTGAATTCATGAGCCGTCATGTCGTGACTGTTTATAAACACTAATCTGAGCCCTTCTCATTTGTATTAAAACATCAATAATCATCATCAACAATGGTATGTGAACATGGACTCATAGCTGAGCGGGTGTTCCGCGGTGCAAAAACGTCGATACAATAAAAAACAAAATATTCAAGCTACGTATAGAATATATATATATAAATATATATATATAATATATATATATATATATATATATTATATATATATATATATATATATATATATATATATATATATATATATAAAAGAATCTATTAGCCCAAAAATGCATTAACATGTACTTGATACCGTATAAAAACAACATATCACACAGGATAATCATTTAGAGTCTGCAGGTGTTGGAAAGTTCGCACAGGAGACAATCGTCAACCATTCACATTCCATTGACTTCCCTTTGTAAATAGTTTATAGGCTGACATACTGTCACAGGTTATCGCCACTGCTCTGCAGTAGTAGTTCACTAATGGTCAAACATGGAGTAAAAGGATGAGAGAGTTTTCAAAGCTCAAGATTACTCTCGGCAGAGACAGAAATAGAAGAATGGAGCTTCTACTTCAGGGAGTCTCACAGAAATTATAGAATGGCTTACTTACTTAGTCGTTCCCCTTCTACCGTGAGGTGTAGAGGTAACAAGTATAACAATTGAGCCATCTAAGTTGTCATAAACTTAGTTTCTCCGCTCACTTCTGTGAGACAATATATTGACTCGTATTTTATGAGCCACCAACTGAAGATGATTCAGCAAAATATTAATTAAATAGCTCTATGTATGTATACGCATTTAACAAAGTGAGTCATACGGGTGCAGATATCACGTTCATACAACTAATTGTTTAACTCAACTAATAATTTTTATTTACATGTAAAACAAAGAAATTTTAAAGTTGAATTACTTGGTTAACAGGACTGAAATGAATAAAATTGATTTTGTCAGAAAAAACAGTTAACTTTATCTTCGTGGGAAGATATGGTGGTGTGGAAAAAATAAAGTGTCCGTAAACTGAGCCGGTACTAGGACTTAGCTTGAAATCTAGCGACAATGGTTGTCGTTGACATCTAGTTCGGTCACTTCTGGTTCCCATTGGAGTTTTGACTGTTCATTCTCTTCAGGAGTCGAGTTGCTTTGGCAGCAGCACGTCCTTTGCAAGGACGGGGTAATTGCCCAGGTTGCCCATCAAGTGTACTCAAGATTTGTCTGTTGTAGGTGTCTAGAATCGACTTCTGGCAACTGGTACCGAAAACTGAGAGGAAACATATACCTCTTTTAAGCCTCATGTCTCCCTATGTGAACACCAGGCGTCCACGCTTCCCTCCACCATTTCATCTTTCTAAGAATTTTTCCAAATGCCCATGAGCATTAAATATGAACCCATCGATGCAGACGAAAGTGTTTTACTGGAGCAGAAGACTGCAATTCAATTATATATTGTGCAAAATAATATCGATCGTCACATTTACCTGTGCCATCCTGTAATTCATTCTGTGCTCTTCACTTTCTTTTTCTCACCTCTGACAGCATTTGGTATTTTAGATTAATTGTTTACATTCCTTTCCTCCAATTCTTGTCATGTCGGGACTTCATCGCCCATCCTCATTGATTATTGTAATCAATGACTTTCGTTTGAACTTGTCACGAGAGGGGTTAATATTGTTTGTAGAATAAGATATCCTGGACACAAAGTTGTATCAGGTGATACGAGGATAGTGCCAGATAAGGGACAAGTCTTCTAAGCAATAACACCTTCTCTGAAAAGAGTAAGGGTGTATAGACATCAAAGGTAAGATCAAGCTGTATAAGTTCCTAGGTATGATGATAGTGTATTATCCTAGGTTCCTAAATGCTCCTCTCCAGCTCCTCCTCTGTTTATAATGTTAAGCTCTGCTAAGGGTATTAAACTAAGTTATTTTCCAACAAGAACTGTAACTTAACTTAAATAATCCAAGTAAGTCTGTTGGCTAATATTTACAATTTATTTTATACAAGTTTTTCTTTTCTTTGTGAAAATCTTTTACTGAACTCAAAATTTGATAACAACATAAAATGAATAAAATCACTTGTAAAATGTTCACAACTAAATACAGTCTTTTAAATTTATAACGATAGTTCTTCTTTCCTGACTGATTTCAATCTGGCTGTAGACTGTCTTTATTTTAAGATCAATACTAGATCCTCACAGTTATTGAATTATTGTTAATCACTTGCTAAAAGTCTGCCTATCTAGCTGCAATGAATGGTCATCATTAGATATAACTGTCTTTGATTGTGGTAATACTGGTGTATACTGGACAGTAGCCTTGTTTGGCCACTTATCTGTCTTTATTGTATTGAAGCCTGTCACACTTCTGTTCTGGAAGGAAAGATCAACTGAGATTCCTCCAGGCAGTAGGTACTGGGTGGCTGTCCCTCTAAACTCAAAGGGCGCTCGCATCATTAGTTCCTTCAGTTGTGGCTGGCTCTTTAGAGTGTACTCTTATGACAGGATATAACCTGAAATACAATTGTTAACCACTGTATTGTCCATCTCTATCTCTCTAGCACAGATGTAGGGGATGAGAGACAGATTCAGACAGAGTGCAAGTAGACGCACAGGGCATAATAAATCAGTAATAACACAATCCAGGTCACTATGAATATAATCTTTCTCCAAATACTGGGTTACAACTATCTGTCCATGATTCGCCTCCATACAGTTATTAGGTTTTGTGGAAAATACTATGTGATATCTTAAACAATGCAGTGATACAATTCTTTTCATCCTTTCCTTTGTTCCTGGTGTGTGTCCCATTCCTTCAAGAAATAATTCTTTAATTGCTTTTGTAAAACTATGAACACACTTTCCGCTGCCATTCTCAAATTATTTGAATATACACAGGCTTGGTTTTGCCTCCAGAAATTACACAGTGGTTTAAAACACATCTACACTTCCTAACGCACAATTTGATTAATTAAAAGAAATATACGAGTTCTTTCTTACCCTCAAGTACATACAGTCGAGCTATTAATGGTCATACAGTCCTCTCTCAGATGCAGAAGGCAATGGAAGTTTGACTGACCGCCTGGCGCTCTTTACTGTAGTTTGAAAATTTTGTAGCCTGCTTTCGCAAGAGGGCAAGTCCTTATATAGGTCAGGGCCGAACGACACAGAACGCAGTTATGCTGAAGTGTGTTGCATACTCAAATATCGGCATACATTTGTCTAGATGTGCGTGTATGGAAAACTAAGAATTTGAATATCTTCCTTATTCCTGGAGCGATTTCCTTCATCTTAAGCTTAAAGTACGCTCTGGATTAGTCTTTATCTTTCTAGATAATTGTCTTTTTATATCATACTTCCATCTTTTCCTAGGCGTAGCCTAAACAGCAACATTTTCGACTAGCCTAATGTCTCGATCCATTCTATTTCACTTTTCTCTGTTATTATAATACTCTTTGTGGAAGTCTTTACACCTACTTATACAGTAACAGTCCTATTATTAAATTACTGACCTCTTCCAGGCGGTATTTCGCTCATAATGCTGTAGTTTAATTCCATACCCCACTGGTTTACACAGATTTGGACTGGCCATGTTGAATGCCTAATACTTATTGTAAACAAACGAATAGAGACGCCGTTTCATTGGTCCGTCTAGGATACACTGTTATAAAGTATGGCGTACCATTGTGGTAAGAGTGACGTTTTGTGAATCAGACTTCACGATAGAACTCATTATGACACCTGAATCTGTGGAGTGAAATGGTGTTTAATTATTGGGCGTTACGCATTTCAGACCAGACAGTACGTGGGAGCGACCGGATTAGTAAATAAACAACCTTGGGATGGCCACTGTCGATTATCTTATCATGATAATATTTCTTGTTGGGCCAAGGTGTTGCTTGATAAGATTGGCTGAACCTGGTAAATGAGATAATCTTTTCCTGGCAGTCGTGTTGTAGGTAACAGTTACGACAATTATCCATCATGAAAGAGATTGTCTGTGGAGTCGTGAGTATAAACATGATCGATAATAAACGGAAGAGAGAATACGTTATATGGTAAGTGACTTGTAAACATCACATTTTTGTGTGTCACGCAGGAATTTTACATGCGAGGGTAGTGGGAGTTACCTCTACCAATATACGCAATTTGAATCCTAGGAACCTGAACACCAAGTCATAGTGGGTGTTTATTGTAAAGTAACATCCCAGACCACGTGTAAGAGGCATCTTAATCCAGTTGCCTTAACTATTCCACTGAGCCAGAAGTGTGTATTCCCAATGATATTTTGGGGTAAGTTGTACATTTTATAATTCTAAATTTTGCATCATTACCATGTGAAAATCTCTCGTTGATATCCAAGTTCACACTAGGCTGGCAACCTAAGTGTCAAGACCACTAATATTGTGGATTTATAGTAACACCAATACTAATGATAAATAAGGCTCGTCCTTCCAAAGGTACGACCACAACATGTAATGGCTGACACAGTAAGATAACACCTTTCACAGGTACTGCCCTTTAATATGATATACACACACAAATAAAGGCCTCACACGGCCATGAGTAACGTATGAATTACAATACGAAAATACCAATGTAACTTGCCTTACTACCAGCTCAATCTATCAACATAATACATTCTAGTAAGCCCTACCGAATGAACATTATCGCTGACTATCGCTCATTAGCGAAACACTGTGCCAATGGTACTCTCAACACATAGACACTTTACAACTCTGCTATCTATGGAAAATGTCCACTAGATTCTATCCACATCTAGAATTATAACATATAATCCACTCAGCATGAAATATGGCAAATACTATAAAAATCCCAACATGGCATACAATTCACCACAAGAATGCTGGCGAGTGAAAATATCTGCGACCTACCTCGGCCGCTGACTAGGAGGAAACTGCCTTTTGTGCCAAAACCCGTTCCCGCTTCCTGTCCGGTCACCTGATCTGGACAAACCGCTTCTCTCAGGGTTGCCAACACCCAAGGTGGCCAATCTGAAATTTCGGCGAAATAGCACCGTGACACCCGCCCCCCTTTCCCCTAAGAAAGAAAACGTAGTTTTCTTCCACCGGAGGAGCTTCGCCCAACCCCGTTCGGAGTTGGGACGAACCAATGCCATCACAGCATCTCCTCCTCTGAACCGAGAGAAAGACACCGTTCTAACATGCCCAAAGTCAATCCAGCATTTATCAAGCTACCACAACATACAACATAAGTAAGAAGTAAGCTGTCCCAGGTTCTGGTAGTCGTGAAAAATAGCAATGACAGTCCCACACCTGGTCTATCAAACACAATATTTATTACATTTCACAGTCCTTCTTAACTAGCCATCCCCAACCGTAAATAATCTCATACCATAGACAATAATTTGTAACATAGTTCAACTATACATTCAATACACTTCTATAGCAAATTGCCATTATGGCACCATGATACATAAATTACAAAGTATGACATGGTATAGCAACAACATGATCTTTAAAGATTATAAACCATCTCTACTGTGATTATACTTCATTACTACCCACTATCGCACGTAACTACTTCCTCACTTCTCCACACCACATTACACAGCTGTATAGAACAACTTATATTCATGACAATAGTACTAGTTGCGTGGGTAAGACTCTAGAGTTCGGTTCGCGTTAACCGAAGCACCCTACTGCACGCGAACCCGATACATATCCCTTACTATTGCTGGACTATCAGCAGGTGGTTATGAAGCAACGACATGTGCTTCCACCTGACTGCATCACGCGCACCCCATCTGTTCGCGAAAGTCACTCGTGCAACTGTGGTATTGTCTCGTAATGACAATACCTCCACGAACATTACTGGCGCGACTTCATTGAACACCCGTCTGAGTTTGCGCCAACTATCACTCAGGGGAACGTTGCGCACCCACAGCGTGCGATCTCCAGCTATCGGACTCTCGAATGAGCCGCTACTGTTCTTATTCATATGCCTTGGCACTTGCCGCGACCCCCGTCTCACATGAACTTTCCTGTCAGGTGGTAATATCTCCACCACCTGGTCATCCGCCACGGAACTCTGGGGTTGCTGGACCCCTGTTCCAGCCTCATCCATGGCATTGTGCACTCCCTGTACATTGCCGACGATTAAATCGGCAATTGGGTCCTCGAGGACAAACGCGTTCACTCTACCCGACAAGAACGGGTGTCCACATTAATACATGCCTGGGGGTAAGACTCAACTTTGCCCCCAAACGTGGTACATTTTACAGTTTTGCCTGTGAGGCAAGATTCGTCGATAATCGACCGACGCACCCCGACAGTTGTACATCCAGTATCCCTCAACACCAGAACTGGTCTATTCTCTACCTTGCCTTTGTGAAGAGCCACCTTGTCGGTCTCATGGACTGCCAACAGACATTGTGCCGCATGCTCGCAGTGTAGCACTAACCTCTCGTTTGCATGGAACAGAGGGCGACACCCCGCACAGTCCTCGCTATTGACTGTATCCAACACAACCGCGGAATTCGCGTGTTCAATCGGGGTCGGACACCTGTCAGCGCAATGGTTATTGCCACCACAATAGGAACACAGGCGCTCCTTTTTCGTCTCATCGCGTGTACTCCTGCTGGAGCTTTTCGATGACGAAGACCGCGCATTGGAGTCGGAAGATCGACTCTCCGAGGAACCACTCTTCTGCTTGTGATGTTTTGTTTTGTACCAAAACCGATCTTCGTCCCGCGACTCCTCGAAGCGTACCTGCTTTCGCGCTTGGCGCTCTCCTCCGTCGCTATTACTTATTACTTGTCGGTTCTGCCAGTTCGAGCGGCCATTCCGATGGGAACGGAAATTCCCATAATTTCTTCCTCTTGGCTGATAGGGCCTAGAGGAACTATCGTGCTTCTGCTCTTGGCACCTGTCTGCACCGCCTGACTGATTTCGCCATGGTTGGCGCTGGACCTTGCCGACACCAGCAACTAAGTCGTCTGACAGACCCGACTTCTGGATGGGTTTACCCGGATGGGCTAGGACATAATGTTGCCCCAGCTGCGACATGGACGCAGTATCCTTCGGTTGACGTTCCAGAAAAAACGCTACCAACTCAGTGGAACATGAGGACAACAATTTGTTCCGTAGCATCAGGTCAAGCAGGCCACCAAAATCCTTAGTTATTCCCTCCAACTCAATTCACCTATTGAGTAGAAGCTTTATCTTTCAGATAAAGTCCTCGAAGTCCTGGTCCGCACCTGGCATCGCGTTTCTAAAACGCGTCCGGTACCCGTCAGCAGTCAGACAGATTTTCCGGAGCAACCTTTCTTTTACTTTGTCGTAATCGGCCCTTTCTTCTAGCGGGAGTCTATAAAAAGTCTCCATCGCAGGCCCCACTAGCAACGTAGATAACAGAGATGGCCACTGATCTCTGTCGGCCTTCCAGGCCACGCGTTCGGCCTTGAATCTCTCTAGGAAAAAATCTAAACTGTCGATTTTATCATTAAAATTCGGCAGACGCAGCCTAAATGGACGATGGGACCCCCCAGGAGTCGAGTTCTGACCACTCGCACTCACTTCTAATCTCTTCAATTGTATTTCCGTATCAATCTTCTTCTCTTCCAGAGCTATTCTCATGCTCTCCTTCTCTAATTCTAACTCTCTATCTTCTCTCATCTTCTTTTCTTGTAACTCAAACTCTCTCTGTTTCCACTCGTTTTCTTCTTTCATCTTCTTTTCTTGTAATTCTTTATCTTCTTTCATCTTCTTTTCTTCAAATTCTCTATCTTCTTTTAACTTCTTTTCTTGTAACACAAATTCTCTTCTTTTTAGCTCTAGCTGTTCAACTCGAGCATTTCTTAAGACATTCTGGTTTCCAACTGAATAAAATTTTGCTTCAGCAAAATCCATCAGTTCTTTCTTGGTGTACCCACATTCTTTGCCTATCTGAATGAAACCCTGTAGGTCCATGATGTACACTCAGAATACTCACTATTATCTTCTGCTATAGATTCTTACTATGCAACTACTCAACCGTAGGTACTGAAAACACTTCACTTATATCAACAGATAACTCTCTGCTTACAAAGTATGCAGTAATGATAGTAAATATTGATATCACTTCTCACATTTACACATATATATGCATGTAAGTTTATACCACCTCACCCCACACTGTCCATATCACCTCTTCTTGTACAACTATACTCTTACTTTGCCACTTGGCTATTGTCTCCTTACTCTGTAGATTTGGTCCTTCCGACCCCTTAGTCTCCGTGATACACTACAAGACTCTTACAATAGTCGACAGTTGTATAGCATCAGCTGATGAAACTTCTTGGTGATATGACACCACTGTACCACATTGACAATAAATCAGCTTTTTACTCCTGTCGTTAATTTATTTTGAGAAAAAAAGTCTTAAAAATAGTGGTCCCGTTTAGAGTGAAAAAATGGTGGTGAAGGCTCTGTGATAATAAGGGTTTTGGAGCAACTAGTTGATTCACAGCGTGCTGGGGAGAGTAAGGACAGACTCTTTTACGACAATCTTTTCTCTCAAGCTACTCATTAAACTCTCCTGGCTAAACAATTATTTGCCAGTTTCCAAACACACATGCGCTCACACCAATTTGGTGCTTCAAACACATGGACGCTACGTGAATACAAACTATGGTAAACAAATATGGGTAATTTGGGCTTGGGTCTTCCAACACAATACTAAAGTTTTATGATGTTTATTTATCATTTAAATCACAATCACAACATCTATCCAATTACAGGCAAAAATCATAGTACAGAAAATACAAATACTAAGGTGGAAAGGGGGGGGGGTGGTGAATAGGAGTAATCCAATATGCCCTTCCCGCTTGAAATAGACACAGACAAAAAAACCCCAGTCCAAAAGACAGGTGGGTTTATCAGAGATAGATAATTTAACCCAACAGTAAAGTTATTACTCTGATAAGAGGTGTTACAATATTATGTATGGGGGGTAGTAGACAGGTCCTATTAGTTTCTCAAAAACCAAGGGGAAATAACCAAAGTTAAGAGATCCCACTTAAAGAGAACAAATACAATGAATACGGTAAAAGAAAATATTACTAGGTAGGACCAATTATAATGTTTACGAATAACTCTCGTTCATTCATGCACGCTCGTGATGGCCAACACTCAGTTTCTCACACACACTTACCGACCGTGGATTCTGGCACTCCATAGAAATATTACAACAGCAATTAAACACTCGACAAAATAGAAACGCCTTTTTTCTTCGAAATCCAGCCCCAGATTAGCGAGTTTGGCTTGTAGCAAATAGTCTCGTAATCGCTGGACGATGAAGCACTTGTGTTTCTGTTGGTTTTAGATAAAGTTTCTAAGGGATGGCACAGTCACAGATAGGGGTGGTGAAAATGGTGTGGTCTCATTGATTTTGCCGCTGATGGTAAAACTTCTTAATGCGTGATGACAACAACTGACCGGTGAGGTGTGGTTTACTTCGAGGGTTTTAAAATCCAGTGAAGAAAATATGCACAGTCAGTGTTCGGAAGATTTCTATTTTCCTTTCGCAGAAGAGCAGTAAAATAATACAAATATAGCTCTGGCAATGTTCTTCTCCATTTTATCTTAATTTAATTGATGGCGTGTAAAATTGTTCCTGGGTTGGCTTTCTTTCTGGTAATTTTAGATAGCGGAGTCCCAACAGGATCGCCACAAGATTAAAATTTAAACAGTCTCATCAAATTCTGGAGGGTTTTAAGAACCGAGTCTGGGGGACTCTATGCAATGTTTTTTGCTGGGACGCAAAGGTTATGATCACCCGTTTAGCACAGAATAGAATTCACTGCAATATAGCCAAAAATCCAGGGGAAATCTAACAAGATTTTACTATAGCTAGTGCTTCTGTAAATCTCTGGCAAACGAGTGATAAAATTGCATTCTTCAGGGTCTCTATATATATGAAATGGAATGACAGATCGGGGGGACATGTTAGAATTTCACACTTTTTAAGAACTCAAGGAAAATACGAGATTCTACGCCGCCTCGTCCCCGTGATTATTCAATTCTCTGGCCGCTTTGTCTCTCCCGTTCGTTCCGTCTTTCGAGCGTTTCCGGCGCTCTCCTCTGGTTCACACTGCCGTGTTACCTAGCATCCGGAAACTTCATCGTCCGCTCTAAGATCGTCATTGTCTCAGATCGTGTGCCGCTTTCTTCGTTTGATTTAGGCAACGCCTTTAAGGCAGGTACGAAAGAAAGGTGTAGCGAAATGCTTGCTTATGATCGCTCTAGAGGTTTCAGTAGGCGTGGCTTTACCTCCCCTTTAGACGATGCGATCTCCAGAATGCACGAAAGATAACAGTCTACATATTAATAGCAAACGTGGTGGCGAGCCCACTCTGCTCTGACGCATACTAATGAGACCAGGTGGAGTTCCACGTTTCTGTTGTGCATTGTTAATGAGCCGAGGTGGAAGAATTCCCGTTGACGATAAAATTACAACAATATTCGGGGGTACTGATGTTATACGAAAGGTCTACCATATCATCTAACAATTCAGGGCCTTCACTTCTCATACTATACGTACGTCACAACTCCGTAGTCTGTTACTGGCACCCACACTGGTGCGGTACTCTGACAATATGTCAATTCTTAATACTCTATCTTACATAAATGTTTACATTGGCAAAATGAGCACAACACAGATGAAAAGACACCACCAAACACTACGAAAAATCACAGTCACGAGGAATAAGATTATAGACAAAGTTGAGCAGAGGTAGATTAGTATATAAAATGCGTGACTGCACCCGAACGAAAACAAGGGATACATGTAAACGTATTTACAAGATAGCAAGATGGAACGAGAGAACACACCACTTAAACACAACAAAAGAATTACTGAATGTGCAAGACAATGTCAATACAAACTACACCGGTACACCTAACACAAACAGGGCTTGGAATGTTAAGTAGGGCAGTCGAAGAAAAACCGTCTGCCTTACTCCACCACTAAACATACACCGCCACACCCTAGAAAGAAGTCAGTCTAATTCAATCCTTTCCCACAAGTAGGAACAGAATGAATTAAACTCGCCACACGTCCACCCTTGAACACACGAATATAATATTAAACACAGTAGACTAAACAACAGCTACACTTAACAATGAAGTGCTGCGAGTTATCACTTTCTCTAGGCACCAACTTAATCACACAAATCAAAATAAACTAGTTATTATATACGCAAAATATAACTATAACTTCTCCCCGAATTATTATGCATGTAATAATAATGATACCAAGAGGACGGGAATCAGAATGACAGACCCCCGTAGATAATTACCCCTGTAAAATACACCCCAAATTCCTACAAAGAAAGTGAGGGAAAAGAAAATAACAAGAGGAAAGATGGATACACAGAAATGACAAGTCTAGAGGAAAACAAGAAAAATATAAATATACCAAATTATACAAAGATTTACAAACACAAACTTAACTGATGTTCCAGCGACGCTTGTCCCAGTAGCTCTCCAGCATCGATGATGAAGATGAATACCGAACAAACGTAACTCACACGTAACGAAAAATAAAGTTCCAGAAAACCAGACTTCTACGTAAGTCTGTGTGCCAGCGTATAACACTGATGTCCTTTGGCACGGTACTGCAACAAATATGCAGGCGAATAAACTGTTCTACACGGTGCTATCACAGCACTGTCCACAATAGAATAACGACAAGTCTATGTGCCAGATTATGATGCTACTGTCTTTTGGCACTAAGATATGCCAGTGTCCACACAAAATTCGCTTCACAGTTCTACACTTGAGATAGTGCTGCAATAGTCTACAGCACGATAAATTCCAAGATCACGACAGAGGCTTTGACATTCACCCACTGGCTTGGCACATCAGTACAGTACGGTCACGTCAGAGGCGTTGATATTCACCCACTGGACGGGCACATCAGTACAGTACGGTCACGTCAGAGGCGTTGATATTCACCCACTGGACGGGCACATCAGTACAGTACGGTCACGTCAGAGGCGTTGATATGCGCCCACTGGACAGGCACCTCAGTGAAGTAAGGTCACGACAAACAAGATGTCCAACCAAGAGGAGTACCACATATCATTAGATACCTCTACCCCTATTGATCTCCTTACCATCTACCAATTCCTACCAACAACTTTCTTCCACCCTATACCGAACTTGACCAATCTATCTCCCATCTGGCACCCATTTGCCGCCTGGGACAATCTATACCAGATAGTACCGACACCTCAAACCCCGCTGCTCCACCTGGATCACTATCATTACGCCACAACCCTACCTTGCAATACCTTAAACTGACAAGCCAGACGCAAGCTGCAACTTAATTCTATCACTTTGACACACATTCTACTAGTAATTGCAATTCTAGCATCAACATTAACTTGCAACACGATGTCAAACACACTGTCCAATCCTCTCTGAACTTGAAAATACCACTGTTGCCTAACTAGGTCACTAGCGTTATCGAGGTCACTCGACCGTAAACAGCTCACTATAACTAACCGACAAACACACTGCCTTGACTTGGAAAACCAAAATAACTGGCTATCGTTAGCGCTGTAAACCTGAAGGCGTACACAGAATACTAATATAGCCTTCTAACGCTCAGTGTGTATACCAACTTCTAGTCTTCCCATGAAGATCTAGGCCCTGTGGTGAAAATACAGTGATACAACGTTAAAATATCTTCAATTATAAAGATAACGGGTAAAATAACACGTAGGGATAAAAATATAGGCAAGATATGCCGAGGCTTCTTCACCTACGCCAGCGCTTTCTACCGCCATTCAAACTAACTAGTTGGAACATGCAAACTAAACGACATATCCTTTTAGACGGGGTAGAAACGGAGATAAAAGAAAAAAATTATGACGGTCTGAACACGTGTTTGAATCTAAAATGCAAAAAGACGCAATTTGTAGTTTAAAGGAAAAAATCACGCCACTAGTTGACACAATGTAAAGAATTGGTAGAAAAACGACCTTAGCTCTTGTTAGAAACAGTCGTATCTTAGACGTTTTACCGTAATTGGTCGTTTTAATTTGAATACAGCGGCAAACGCCGTGGACGAAGGTTCAAAAACAAATTTCAAAAACTAACCTTGAGAAAAGTAGGGTTTTCTTTAATAATAAAGTTATGAAAATAAAACCTAGCTAGTTTGATAGCCCATCTTGAGCAGAGAAATAATATACTTTTAATTACACAGACGGACAGATAACACGGAAGATATTGACGAAAGACTGTATTGTTCCAATCAGACTAGCGAACAGTTTTTTGTGCATATTTTCACTAAAGTTACATTTTGGCGTCCTTGAGCCTAAAAATGCAAAAATCAAACTGCAATGAACTAGGGGCAAAGTCGGAGGATAGTAGCTAAAAATAACTTAGCATAGGATCTTAGAAGTAGGGGGAGACAAAAATTTGTGTAGTTTTTTTCTTGTAGTTAGTCCAAAAAACAAGTGTAATTTTGGGAAAAATACTACATACTAGACTGAGACTGGACTGAAATTGGACTTTTAGTTTGAATATTTGAAAAAGGTAGAGGGGAAGTCCGTTGATTGGACAAAAGCTTTTATAGTACTGAAAGACAGACGCTCGCTTGTGCCATTTTATAGAAGACTGTCCATTGACACAGTACGTTACTGCTAGAGGTGATTTCCAGGAATTATTAAATAAAAATCAGTGGGACGCCCTAAACTAGCCAGCAGCTCAGCTGAGTTTTGCTAGTACTACGTAACTGTGTTCTCAATTCTGAATTGTGGTAAGGGAAAAAGCATTTATCTTGTTTATTTTAATATTTTGAGTGATTGATACTGCCATATCATGAAAAATGATTACGACAAGTGAGTGCTTGCTCTAGGTCCCCAGCAGCAGTCCAGGGCCTAGAGACAACCAAATAATATATGAAAACCTATCTAAGACTATGGAAGGCGGATCTATAATTGAGATCAGTGGGAACATATCACCCACCTTATTGAATGGAAGAGGAAACTATTGAACATATTTCGGATGCAATGCAGTCTTGGGAAACTGGCACTATTTGATAACAACTGGGTGAGATGTGCTAAGTTGGTCAGAGAGATCTGACCCAATCTGTGTAATGTTGTTTTGCTGTGTTGTGTGTAAGAGTGGCGCAGTAAACAGAGTGTTGACACATGGCACAAATTTTGGTTTCAGAGTTTCTGATCTGGCACTACGCTTGTGCCAGATGCTTTTGTAGAAGTACAAGAGCGGATGCCTGTGCAGCCTAACATTTTACTCCAGCTACTGAGAGGAGTGGGCCACAAGAATTCTGTACTACATCGTCACAGGCCAGTTAAGTGCAAACCTGGCCTGCTGTAGATTCATCAACTGTGTCCACCATCAATAAAGAAATAAAATCTTGTTATATAAACACTAATATCAGTCCATATGTCAAGGACAAGGAACTTTATAACCATAGATTGGGCATGATGACGCCACCCCAACTAAACATCCAGTGCTAGTTTTTCCCAAGACATTGTAGATATTATTAATATTAACCATTGTAATAATATACCTATGTACAAAAATTTCATTTGATTATGCAATATATATATGCATTTTATTGATAAATACATATTATTTCATATGTTCTGACCAAAAGAAACAATTGGTTCAGGACTAATAAATTTAAAAAAATTTTCAAACTTAAACTATAACAGCCAGTGTTAGTTCAGTTTATCATAGAGTTTATTATTATTATTATTAGACTTATTATTTACATGTGTGTGTCTGTGTATTTTATTACCTACACATTACATTTCAGTACCCTAGACTTTTAACGTAGCTAACATTCATTATAGTAGAATAGGTCTGTTTGAGGTCGTAAGTGGTAGCAGAAAGGCCTTCTGTAACTCACATAAACTTTTATCTCAGGAGCCTTCACAGCTGACCTCATCCAGTACACTAGGTAACATAACAACCATACAATAACATCAAAAACCACTACAAATATTGGGGTCTTGTCCGGGGATTAAGTTTATCAAAGATATTAGGGTCTCCTGGTCCGGGAATTAAACTATTGGGGGCATAAGGGAATAAATTTAAAAGTGTCCCTTAAAATAAAAAGTGGAAAGTAAAAGTTGATGAATCTTCACAGCCAGTGGTGATTAATTAATTAATATATTACCTTAGTAATTATATACTTGGAATTTACCTTAGTCATTGTTAAATTGTGTGATTTAGTATGGCAGATCTAGCAAAATTTAGATCGGCTGCTGTGCTGACGGCGAAGGAAATGAACATGGAGGGTCAAGTTTTAATTCAGTATGTAACTTCAGAATGTGACAAGTATATTGAAAGGGAAGATAGGAGGTTAGCTGAAGAGAAGAGGTTACAAATTGAGGCTGATAAAGAACTTAGGAGGCTGCAGATTGAGGCTGACAAAGAGGCTAAGGCATTGGAGGCAGAAGATAGGGAGGCAGAAGATTAAAGAGGCTGCCAATTAGGGGGGCAGAAGAAAAGAGATTGACTGCCGAAAGGGAAGCAGAAGATAGAAGATTGCAAAGGGAGCACGAATTACGACTAAGGGAGCTGGAATTACAAGGCCATGCTCCTGAAAATGGTGCCAGCCCCTTTCCCTCAGATGCCACGCCTAGTCAGGGAGCCTCAACCTCAGCTATGGGGTTTCATTTAGACCATTTTGTTGAGAAAGACGATGACATCGAGGGGTACCTCAGTAGATTCGAACTATTAGCTACTACGTATGGGTTAGAGAGAGAGAGGTGGAGTCTTAAGTTATCCCAAGGGCTTAGAGGTACTTCTTATGAAGTTTTTGCTAAGATGAATAGAGACGACCAAGACAATTATGACATGCTAAAGCAGGCTTTGTTATTGAGATATGAAAAGAATGGTGAATTTTATCGTAAGAAGTTTAGAAATGCCAAACTGTTGTCTGGGGAGACATACCACCAATTCTCTGCCAGACTGGAAACCTATTTGGAGAAATGGACTGCTCTGGGGAAGACCCAAGATCTCAAAGAGATGATCATGATAGAGCAATTAAGAGAGTCCATGGCTCCAGACCTGAGAAAATTTCTCATGGAACAAGGTGCAGAGAGGTTGGGGGAGGTTTTAAATGTCGCTGAGAGGTATCAGGCAGCCCAGGCAGAGGTAAGTGGCACTAAAAAGAAGCACATAGAAAATTTTAAAGCTCCACAGCAATTTAGTAAATTTGATACCAGAGAACAAGGTAATAAAGGCAGGACAAACTTTGATAGGCCACGAAATGATTATCGTGATAGAAACTCACAGTTCAATGACCAAAAATATAATGAAAGAAAACCGTTTAACCAAGGAAAGAGATGGTGCAAATGGTGTAAGAAAGACAACCATAACACCGAATTTTGTAAAAGGAAACCTTCAAACATTGCTGCAATGAAATCGGGGAACCAAAGATTAAAGGTTAATCCTAATGGACAGCAGGAACCTTATCACCCCCCAGTTTGTGAGGATGTTATTTGTAATGGGGTCACCATCAGGTGCCTATATGATACAGGTTTGGATTATGATTCAGTTGTGAAGTCTAGCCTAGTGGACCCAAGTCAGTATACCACAGAAACAGTGGAAATACAAGGGGCGACTAAGGACATACCACTCATGACACTTCCCATCGCAAGGATAACGGTGAAAACTCGCTATGTGGAAGGAGAAATCAGAGCAGCAGTGATAGATGAACCAATCTACCCTCTGATATTGGGGTGTAGATACGTCTTCTTGGGGAATCCCGAGAGACCTGTGATCATGGCGACAGTGCAGACCAGGTCACAGAAAAAGGAGGAAGAAGGTGAACCTATAAATGCTCATCCAGAAGAGATGAGGAAGGCGCAGGCTGAGGATAGGACACTCAAGCCATGTTTTAAAAAATTGCCCAAATGCCACACACCTCCAAGCAAGGGAGAGTACTTTATGAAGAACAAATTGCTATACAGGAAGACAGGAACTAGATCCACTGGTCACGGACAGTTGGTTCTTCCCAAGGTATATAGGGCAAATTTAATAAGGAGCTTACATGTTGGAAAAGATGGTGACCATGAGAAAGTAGGTACCATCTGCCAAAAGGTTGCTCGAAAATACTATTGGCCCGACGTAAATGTCGACATTGAGAACTTTGTAGAAGCATGTGGCGTATTTCATGAGGGAACACCCACAAAGGGAAAAAATGTGCAGGACCTAGAAACGCCACGGGGCAAACTTAGGCCTGGAAGGAAAAATACTTATCATAAAGTAGACAAAGTGGAATGGGAGCCCCCTTTTCACACCCAGTCTTCACTTGAATGGATTAACATGGCCACTATGCGACGAGTACAAAGAGTAATTTTACCCCAGAATAAGCTGACAATCCCTCGGTCAGAATTATATAAACTGGAGGAAACTAAAAGAGAGCGAAGATCTCTCATAAGTAATCTAAAGTGGGGAGACAAACCCAAGAAAAAAATTGGTAGTGGTCGATTTGTGAGTGATGATTCTAGGAAGAAAAGTCCTTACTATAAGGCTTCTAATGGAAAGGACCCGACGGGTGCCATGAAAAATAAGTTTAAGAATTTACAAGTCCATATGTAAACTTATTAAGGACCTGGACAGATGAGAGGGCAGAGGAGACTGTTACCTCATCATATCAATATGTGAACGAGCTGACCACTCGTCTGAAAGCTGGATGGAAACTGGCAAATGATAATTTGAGACAAGCCAGGAAGAAACATGCAGCGTATTTTAATAGGAAAGCAAAGGACAGAGAATTAGCTGTGGGAGAGAAGGTGCTTCTTCTACTACCCGGCAGCCAGAATAAGTTACAAATTGGATGGCAAGGTCCATATACGGTTCTAGAGAAGGTGTCTAGAACAAACTATAAAATTGACAAAAAGGGGAAGGAGAAGGTATATCATGTAAACCTTTTAAAGAAGTATCTGGACAGACCACTCCAGGAAAGCACCCCCTTACTGACCTTGGCTATCGCAACTAAAATGAAAAAAGGAACCACTCACCTCACATGAATACCCATTACATCCCTGTGAGACAGCCGCACAAGTAAAAGTCAGTAAGCACCTGACTAAAAATCAGAGGGAGAGAGTTCAACAGGTTCTGGAGGAACATACAGATGTATTAACAGATAAACCAGGACATACAAATTTGCTACAGTATGACATGAAGCTGGTAGACTCAAACCCAATCTGTATGAGAGCCTATTCTGTTCCGTTCGCTAAGGAGAAGGCATTGAAAGAGGAAATAGATTATTTGTTGAAAGAAGGGATTATTTCACACAGTGAATCTTCTTTTAGCTCCAGTGTAGTATTGTTGAGGAAACCGTCTGGGGAACATAGACTGTGCATAGATTACAGGAAACTGAATGCTGTCACAGAAGGACAAGTGGATCCATTACCAGACACAAAACAGTTATTTGCCAGATTGAACAAGGCAAAATACTTTTCGAAGGTGGATCTTAGCAAAGGCTATTACCAGATTCCAGTGAAGCCTGAAGTTAGACCTTATTTAGCTTTTAGCACCTCGGAAGGACATTATGAATTCAACATGCTACCATTCGGATTGAAAAAATGCTCCGAGTGTATTTTCTAGGATGATGCGCAAATTGTTGGATCCCCTGAATAATCCATGTATCACGAATTTCATGGATGATATTCTCGTCGCCACAGAAACATTTGAAGAACACATTAACTCTCTGAATATGTTATTTGATAGGCTCAGAGAAGCGAACTTAACTGCTAGACCAACAAAATGTTGTATTGGATGCAAAGAGTTGGAATTCTTGGGACATACTGTATATCAGGGTAACATGACCCCTGACCCCAAGAACTTGGAAAAACTGCAGAGAGCACCTAGACCACAAACAAAAAAAAGACGTGCGATCATTCGTGTCGTTATGTGGGTTTTACCAAAAATATATCAAAAATTTTAACTCTATATGTGCTCCTCTGACTGATCTGACTCGCAAGGGAAATCCAGATAAAATTGTTTGGTCGCGCAATGTGAATTGGCATTTCAAGAGTTAAAGGAAAAACTCACTAGCAAGCCTATTCTCAAATTGCCTGATTTGACTCAGGACTTTGTGGTGAGAACAGATGCAAGTAATGTAGGCCTGGGGGCGGCTCTGTTGCAAAGGTCCTCTTCACCCAATGGGGAACTGAACCCAGTCGCTTATGCAAGCCGCAAGTTGAATAAAGCGGAGCAAGGATATTCCACAAGCGAAAAAGAATGTTTAGCGTTAATCTGGGCAATAAAAAAGTTCCAAATCTATCTGTATGGTAGGACTTTTGTGGTCCAGACGGATCACCAGCCCTTAGTGTTCTTATCTCAGGCCAAGCATGAAAATGCAAGATTGTTAAGATGGTCTTTATTGTTGCAACCTTATCAGTTTAATATTGAATATATCCCGGGGTCACTGAATGTCGGTGCAGATTTCCTCAGTAGGCACCCCTGTGATCAAAATTAGAATAGTTAGTAGGCGGGAGGAGTTAATTTTATCTATGTGTATCACTGGTTTTGGAACTTGCATTAGTGCATGTTCTCAGGTGGGGAGATGTGTGGTGAAAATACAGTGATACAACGTTAAAATATCTCCAATTATAAAGATAACGGGTAAAATAACACGTAGGGATAAAAATATAGGCAAGATATGCCGAGGCTTCTTCACCTACGCCAGCGCTTTCTACCGCCATTCAAACTAACTAGTTGGAACATGCAAACTAAACGACATATCCTTTTAGACGGGGTAGAAACGGAGATAAAAGAAAAAAAATTATGACGGTCTGAACACGTGTTTGAATCTAAAATGCAAAAAGACGCAATTTGTAGTTTAAAGGAAAAAAACACGTCACTAGTTGACACAATGTAAAGAATTGGTAGAAAAACGACCTTAGCTCTTGTTAGAAACAGTCGTATCTTAGACGTTTTACCGTAATTGGTCGTTTTAATTTGAATACAGCGGCAAACGCCGTGGACGAAGGTTCAAAAAAAATTTCAAAAACTAACCTTGAGAAAAGTAGGGTTTTCTTTAATAATAAAGTTATGAAAATAAAACCTAGCTAGTTTGATAGCCCATCTTGAGCAGAGAAATAATATACTTTTAATTACACAGACGGACAGATAACACGGAAGATATTGACGAAAGACTGTATTGTTCCAATCAGACTAGCGAACAGTTTTTTGTGCCTATTTTCACTAAAGTTACATTTTGGCGTCCTTGAGCCCAAAAATGCAAAAATCAAACTGCAATGAACTAGGGGCAAAGTCGGAGGATAGTAGCTAAAAATAACTTAGCATAGGATCTTAGAAGTAGGGGGAGATAAAAATTTGTGTAGTTTTGTCTTGTAGTTAGTCCAAAAAACAAGTGTAATTTTGGGAAAAATACTACATACTAGACTGAGACTGGACTGAAATTGGACTTTTAGTTTGAATATTTGAAAAAGGTAGAGGGGAAGTCCGTTGATTGGACAAAAGCTTTTATAGTACTGAAAGACAGACGCTCGCTTGTGCCATTTTATAGAAGACTGTCCATTGACACAGTACGTTACTGCTAGAGGTGATTTCCAGGAATTATTAAATAAAAATCAGTGGGACGCCCTAATCTAGCCAGCAGCTCAGCTGAGTTTTGCTAGTACTACGTAACTGTGTTCTCAATTCTGAATTGTGGTAAGGGAAAAAGCATTTATCTTGTTTATTTTAATATTTTGAGTGATTGATACTGCCATATCATGAAAAATGATTACGACAAGTGAGTGCTTGCTCTAGGTCCCCAGCAGCAGTCCAGGGCCTAGAGACAACCAAATAATATATGAAAACCTATCTAAGACTATGGAAGGCGGATCTATAATTGAAATCAGTGGGAACATATCACCCACCTTATTGAATGGAAGAGGAAACTATTGAACATATTTCGGATGCAATGCAGTCTTGGGAAACTGGTACTATTTGATAACAACTGGGTGAGATGTGCTAAGTAGGTCAGAGAGATCTGACCCAATCTGTGTAATGTTGTTTTGCTGTGTTGTGTGTAAGAGTGGCGCAGTAAACAGAGTGTTGACACATGGCACAAATTTTGGTTTCAGAGTTTCTGATCTGGCACTACGCTTGTGCCAGATGCTTTTGTAGAAGTACAAGAGCGGATGCCTGTGCAGCCTAACATTTTACTCCAGCTACTGAGAGGAGTGGGCCACAAGAATTCTGTACTACATCGTCACAGGCCAGTTAAGTGCAAACCTGGCCTGCTGTAGATTCATCAACTGTGTCCACCATCAATAAAGAAACAAAATCTTGTTATATAAACACTAATATCAGTCCATATGTCAAGGACAAGGAACTTTATAACCATAGATTGGGCATGATGACGTCACCCCAACTAAACAACCAGTGCTAGTTTTTCCCAAGACATTGTAGATATTATTAATATTAACCATTGTAATAATATACCTATTTACAAAAATGTCATTTGATTATGCAATATATATATGCATTTTATTGATAAATACATATTATTTCATATATTCTGACCAAAAGAAACAATTGGTTCAGGACTAATAAATTTAAAAAATTTTAAAACTTAAACTATAACAGCCAGTGTTAGTTCAGTTTATCGTAGAGTTTATTATTATTATTAGACTTATTATTTACATGTGTGTGTCTGTGTATTTTATTACCTACACATTACATTTCAGTACCCTAGACTTTTAACGTAGCTAACATTCATTATAGGAGAATAGGTCTGTTTGAGGTCGTAAGTGGTAGCAGAAAGGCCTCCTGTAACTCACATAAACTTTTATCTCAGGAGCCTTCACAGCTGACCTCATCCAGTACACTAGGTAACATAACAATCATACAATAACATCACAAACCACTATAGGCCCCATGGCCTTTTAACGACTGGACCAGAGCTCCCCAGTTGTCAAGACCACTAATAGTGTGGATTTATAGTAACACCAATACTAATGATAAATAACTCTCGTCCTTCCAAAGGTACGACCACAACATGTAATGGCTGACACAGCAAGATAACACCTTTCATAGGTACTGCCCTTTAACATGATATACACACACAAATAAAGGCCTCCCACGGCCATGAACAACGTATGAATTACAATACGAAAATACCAATGTATCTTGCCTTACTACCAGCTCAATCTTTCAACATAATACATTCTAGTATGCCCTACCTAATGAAAATTATCGCTGACTATCGCTCACTAGCGAAACACTGTGCCAATGGTACTCTCAACACATAGACACTTTACAACTCTGCTATCTATGGAAAATGTCCACTAGATTCTATCCACATCTAGAATTATAACATATAATCCACTCAGCATGAAATATGGCAAGTACTATAATAATCCCAACATGGCATACAGTTCACCACAAGAATGCTGGCGAGTGAAAATATCTGCGACCTACCTCGACCGCTGACTAGGAGGGAACTGCCTTTTGCGCCAAAACCCGTTCCCGCTTCCTGTCCGATCACCTGATCTGGACAAACCGCTTCTCTCAGGGTTTCCAACCACCCAAGGTGGCCAATCTGAAATTTCGGCGAAATAGCGCCATGACACTCAGCATATAGAATGATTGTGTCAAGAACCGCCACTGCAAGAGCTGGCGACTGCTTTATGCGGATTTCTCATAGAGAACCAAAAGCAGAGGTAGTCCCAAGTGTCATATGGAGTAGGGAGTGGATTATGACAGAAATAATGTACATACTAATTATATTAACCTTTTCAACAGTGCATATGTAAATGTAAACATGTTTTATATAAATGCAATGGATGTTTTCCGCTCACTGGGATTAACATCAATGCTCAGAGAGGGTAACATTCTGAGGCAGATGGGATGGTGGAATGAAATGGAGGGACACCTGATTTTCGTGTCAGGAAACCCAATACTCAGGAGGGTATTTGTTTCTCTCTTATATCATGATTCAAGTGGGTGGTGTGACGTATAATGGAAATATTGATACAGTAATCTAACAGCCTTTGCTTTCCCATTTAGTGTCTACCATTGGCTAAGCCAAACCACGCAATTATCTGTTCGCATGACTCACCTTTGAATCCACGCCCTTATTCTGGGAACATAACAACAGAGTTGTTTACCAACTTTTCGCAGCCTGACAGTCTTAACAGGGGAGCGAATCACGTTTGTTTACCTGAGTTTCTCACGCGAGCTGATTTGCCAATTAGCGTTCATTAGAGAGATGCGCGGAGAAATAACGGACTGTTTGAAGAGATAAGGGGCGATAAGATTTTCTCGACCACCTTTGATGTTCGTGCGTTTTAGGGGGAGGTAAATGTTTGATCTGCGAAAGGGGACGTAATCTGAGAGAGGGCCGTTGCACGGCCAAGTCTTCTGATGTTGGTCAGCATCGCTGAGTAGAATGAACGAACAAACCTTTGATCCGGGAAACGCAGTTTCGTGATTTCTCTGCTATACAGAAGGTGTGAATTCTAACATCCTCTAGTGATAATAACACCATGATCTGTATATATACCGCGCTCTCTCAAATTCAGTTATTAGAGTCGCTCAGAAATTCTTGGATTATCTAAACACGCCAGACTAGAACCATTCTTTGCTAAATGGGTTAAATTGTCTCGTGGGGATTTCATTTTCACTTTTGTGCCAGCGGTCTTACCATTACCATTATTATTATTTGGGTCTTCGATTTTTGCGCGTTTGGTCCTCTTTCTTCATTCAGTGAAGGATTAATGGTGTCTTCTTCGTGGCTACAAGTCCCAAGTTCCTTCGTGAACCGGTCGGGCCCAAGAGACAAATAAACATAATATTAAAATCGTAACTGGACCGTACCTTACATAGAATTATTTATTCAATTTTTCCAGCCCACTGGGCATACGAAAGAACATATATTCCTGAGAATTGACAGCCGTAGCAACGGAGTGGTCCAGAAAACTACGCTGTTTCAAAATCGGCACTCACCATAGAGCCAGCCGATAGGATTTACCATCATCATCATTTTTACGTATTGTAACATTTGTCTTAGCAACCAGATGCTTAGAAATACGGGAATTACTTTTCTCCTTTTGCAGCTGTGAACGTCCAGAGCACGTCTTGCTTCAGTAACTATTCGCGGTGACACTTGTTTCATCCAGGGAAAATTAAACCACCAAAATTGGCGTCCACCTTGTAATTATTATTCGATATATAGGCTGGACTGGGGGCCATATTTGGGCAACCCACCTGACAGTATAGGTTCAGGAACTATTGTAATTTTTTCAAGGGATACCAACACCACGAGTGGGTAAGCGAGATTGTTTGTGGCCACGTATGAAACAGAGAGGGAATATTTTCCTTTGTTACAATCATTGTACTAAATTCGTTTTTTTATTTCGCTAAACTTGCGTACTTTACTGAGTAGTAATTTAGTGATGAACCTGTTCTTCGTAGTCTATTCTGTAACTTAGTGCTAATCTTTGACCTTTGGGTTATTAACTTCTTTTGGGATCCTTTCTCAACAAGGGGGAGGGCACTTATTCGGTTATTTTCATATGTCTGTAAACATGATTTTATTGATTTCTCTATATGTTTGATGTTGTAAAAGGTTTAATGATAATAAACAACAAAAAGAACTTAACTGTGTGTGTTGGTCAGACCTATACCCAATTAACCATAGTTTTTCACGTTTGTGTGTCTTTGTGTCACATAATTGTGTGTGGGTGTGTTTAGTTTAACTTATCTTTCTAGAGATAAGAGGGTGAAAGATTGTCTTACACTAAATTATAGTCGTATAGATAGGTTGGACTAGAGAAACTATTCAGTCCAGAGACAGATCTTCTCCTTAACTATTCACTCGTGAAATCTATTTCTTACACCTTTATTCTCACATATTTACCAGTATCACCTCTGCTCAGACGGGACCATAACTATCTTCTAACCTATCTAAAAAATTTACGACAGGTGGTACCAATTGATGATGCTATCTGTGAACAAGTGACTGGTATAAATGACCTGCAGTCAAAGCTAGTGTGACAGCGGCACTTGTAAAACTTGTTTCTTGCTTCTTGAATTTCTTGATTCTTGATATTAAATGAATGTTACTGCGGAATGGCACTGTTACACACTGGGTCTTGACTACAGTTACCAAAGTTAGGGCCACTTCGCGAGAAAAGCTACAGCTCGAGATGTTACATTCGAAGGGCAAGTTAGCAAGCACGTGATCTAGTGGGGTACTTGCTCAACGCCACGTTCTCGGACAAAGGCTGCTGGTAACTGATGGTAGTGCTATTTTGACTCTTCACATCAAGACAGACGAACATTCTGGTTTATATAAAATGCTACATCGGCGACTAAGTTGTTAGATATTGGCACAGGACTCAGTTCTTAAGACGACGATAATAAACGTTTATTTGGGACGCTCAAGCTGATCTCAACAATAGACGATGCAAGTGGGTCTGACAAAATTGGCATTTCTTACACATTGGCATCACTGTAACATGAAATCAGCAATTTCTTTGAATACTTCTTGTGACCTGTGTACTCTCGACGGACTTCAGTTAAACTCTATGACAGATCACATATATCCTCCACTAAAATCGATGTTCTGTCCTCTGTTAGCTAGGACGCTATCTTCAATACTAAGTTACAAGTTTTCGACTTCAATTTTACTCACTTGTAGTTGCAATACTAGGATGGTTCTCTAGATTTCTTCTCGAACTAAGAATTGGCTTGCAGTGGTAACTTACTGCATTTACGAGACCCCGTTACAGCCAAAATCTTTCTCCTGGAAAACTTGTTCTTGACTTCTTTTCTAACTGCTATTCATCGAGCCAACCGCTCTGTCTAACGGCTCTACACCAACTCCCCGTGCAAAGCTTGTTTTCCTATTCACCATTGACCGCTACGTGTCCTTTCGCTCTGATTGGTCTGGCCATCTGACTTAAGCCCAATCACTTATCTCGTTCTATCCTTAATCATCTTTTTTTTGTTTTGAGCCCCGGTGAGCTCACGGCAATAATCACGTCGATCTGTTTACCGCCTAACCTTATAACCCCTACCCCTTACTTGGATGTTTCGCGAAGGTTCCTATTTTACAGTTCCATTCCTTTTAACTCTTCCCTTAAACTGCATTCCCTACTACACTAGACACATACAGCAGACGGGTCTTAATATACGCTGGACCATCTTCGCAATTACCCCACGATACTACGAGGGACGTGTTGCGGCCACCAGGCTTGACCAGTGACGAGAGTGAACCAGCCTACAACCTGCAAAGAACCAAGATCGGCTGGAGCAGAAACTAACCGACATCTTACTAGTAGCTAAGTACCCACTTAAATGCCAAGTGAACTCTTTTCTAACTCCATATCCAGATCATCACCAGTGATGAATTTTTAAAGAACATTCAAATTAAACCCCACCCTTATTTATTTTACATTGTTAACTATAATTTACTATTAAATTTTGTTATGTGTAATGTCGTGAGAAATTCTAATCCACATATATAAATTATCAGGTAAATGTAAAGCCTAACACATAAATTCAATAAAAGGAAAGAAGAATGGTAAAGAACAGTGCTGTCACAATGACTGTACTCGAAATCCCCCTTGTTTTCTACTTCGTCTGCAAATTGTAACGTTTCACGTTGATAATAAAAGCCTTCTGCAGCATACACGCGTTTCCCCAACACAATAAAATGTGTACTCCATTTCTAAGAAAAACCTTGAGATACGCAAGATGACTGATGCGTGATGCCATATGATGATGGATGGTATCCGCATGTCTGGTTTTGTGTGGTGTGCAGATGTGTTCAGTCAAAACAATGTTCATACAAAAATAACAGGGCAATCCACATAGGACGTCAGTAAACTCACGACGTATAAAGTCAATGATTCTTGTAACAGCCGTTGACGTTTTTCTTCATTATTTATTGTGGACGCCACAGTGACAAAATGGTTACGCGAATATGTAGGCACATCAAACAGTCATTATCACAGCAACATTCAATACTGCAATAGACGGTAGACAGCATTACAATGATGAGTCAGATGCATGTTATATTTCATAGTGCTGTAAATGTAGTCAGGTGAAAAACTCCATCCTTTTCTATAACAGCCAGGAGATAACCAGATACATGAGATCAGTTCACTCTCCTTAGTTTGACTTCAGCAAGACAGACACGTCTGCCGAAGTATAAATAATGTCCTCAAAAATATCCTCTAGATAATAAAGGTTTTCCAAACCTAGTTCATTTAACAAAGTAGCAAGTAATGGTCCTTGGTACCTGCATCAACCGATGCAGTACAATACAGCGACATGTGAGCTAGGAAAACATCTCGTGACGACGACTTTCGAAGACAGGCTATGAACCAGAAATCGTTCACGACCAAAAATCGATAGAGTTAATGAAAATGTCAATTTACCTTGCTTTCAAGAAATACAGAAATATCACGCCTCCCGGCATGTGCAAATACACTAGAGGTATTATCCCGAATAAACGAAATATCCATAAGAGGACTACACATCCCTGACAGAACAAAAAAAATAGCGGAGATCCCCTCTTCAACGAGGCATCTCTTTCGCCATTCCAAATCGCTCACTCCACTAGTGGTGGGCGGAAACCGATCGACCAAGAAGCAAGACAAGTCATGCGCAGTCCAGCGCAAAAAAACCACAGCTCAAACTTAACTGCATTCGATACCAACGCGAGAAGACAAATGCTTACCGAGAAAAGTGACAATAAATTTCAAGCAGTTGTTGCCCTTGCGTTATAAAATAGATATTGAAATAAAACGATGTTGCGAGAATTTATCACGCAACAATGACCTAGATTTAAAATTCCATTCATGTCATTTTATACACTACGTTACCAAAAAAAAACGAAAGACAGATGGACTAAAGATAGAAAGAAAGGGAGAGGCGGAAAGCCGGAACGCAGGCAATACTACCCCAGTCGCGCGATATACAATAACTACCATCACGCGTGTAAGGCCACATGCACTAGCTTTTTTCAAATCGACAGTGATAAACAACACTACCCATACGAGAGTTAGTCTTTAAAAACCTGAACATTCTTATTAGGAAATATGACATTATACTGGTTTAAGTTTGAAAACATTACAGTACCCAGACACCACATCGTATTCGAAGTGAACAGGAGGTAGTAGAAAATGCATATTTTGAACGAAGCCACATAGCTCCTTTAAATTTGTATATTTGGGTTCCTTAGGACTTGCTGACAAATAATATGTTAAACGTTACGCAAATAGTCTAGGAATTACCAAAGTATAGCCAAAAGAAATAGTGAGGGATGTCAGACAACACCCAAATCAGAATCGCTCAGTGGCAGATTTTCACCCCACCATTGTACGGGAAATGGGTCTCCATGTTAAATCCGATTTGATTGGAGCGCAATAAATGTAAGGCTAAACACGATTAGTCGGGCTATAAATACTATCTTTTGTTGTCAGGGGAAACGGGAGTAGGAGTATTTTTTTTAAACGATTGGGTAAACATGGCACGATTGGTTAGACCTGCCAATATAGTCAATTAGAGGCGTCAGGTCAGCACCACATTTGCAAATAAACTTACTACAGAACCAGTGCGTTGAGCGCCAGTGCATATTTTTCTAAATAAAAGCCTGGGACATCGGCAGATCGAAATTGTGCTATATTCATTGCCAGTCAACGTAATTCTGTATTATTTCCATGAATTGTGGTAAGCTTGAAATATTTGATATCTTTTTAATGAAAATTGAATGTAAATTGATAATTTATGTCTGTATATATGTGTGGTTCAGTAGCGAACATGAGGTAAAGCCTATATAGTGCTCCAGCCTGAACAGAAGGTGTCGGAGGAAAGTAAAACTACATGGAATTGCCAAACAGTACACTGACACCTATATTATTGACTAGAAAGAAATAATGCTGGAATTGCAGAGGCGTGGTAACCATTAGGGAGGAATATACTGGTGAAAATTGTTTCAGATGAAGATAGCAGTTGGCCTACCGCTCTGAACTCAGTGTTTGTTATGTATTGTGCTCAGTGTAGAAATAGAGTATAAATTGGTTCTGAAATAGGAGGTACAACCTTCTTGTTTCAGGGACTGTGGTCCTAAAGTTATTGAGCAGCACCTGGTCAGAGCTTTGCTGAATCCAGAGGCGGACAGAATACTCCTTGGTCCATATAGCAAACAGTGAGGTGTCTCCAGAACACAGGGGAGTAATCGAGCAGAGGAGTCTTTTCCTGCCGCCATCACGAAAGATAAGCCTATGTGGCCAGCGGAGCTCAACATTATGTAACCCCATCTTAAACTGACATTGTATAAAAATAAGAGGGGAAATTAATTGTTTTAATGAACGGAACGGAACTGAGAACATCTCCAATACTAGTTCCAACAGAAACAAACACTTGAAGTCATGATGACAAATAACAACATAGCTTGAAAAAAACAAAACCAGTATTACCTCATATTACTACTACACAACTGACACACATAGGATAATATTAATAAGATATGTCACTACCAGATTCATATTGATAAATTCTGTACATATAACTTGTAATTAAAATTGATTGTGATTCCTGGTTCACTTTGTATTTGAATCAGGACACATATATATTAGTGACAGTAATTAATACATATTTATATTTGAAAATTTACCAGTGCCTCATTTAAGAATAGTCTTATAGAGTGTTACATGTGTGTGAGTGTCACAGTGTTGTCAAGTGTGGTGGAATAAATTAAATTGTTTATCTGTCTGTTGTTGTTGTGACTTACACTTCATCATATACATACCCTAGACATTCAACGTAGTCATCACAATATTCCAGAATAATTCTGACTGAGGTATAAATATGTGGTAGCAAGTAAGGTCATCTGTAATACACTACCCTTATTAGATACAGATACCTTCACAGCTGATCTCAGTCAGTACACTAAGTCCCCTATAAATATTTATAATGTCCCACTTTACCACATGTAAATATACACATTTATAGTTGATTCAGTCATTTTTAGCGAACTGCACCTGTATGTCTCAAGTCATTTAAAATACTTATAACAGAGCTATTAAAGTAATTTTTTACTTATTTAAATCAGTTGGGGGCTCATCATAACGATCAAAATCCTAACTCATAGAAGGTTAGGAAAGATAGACAGTTTACACGGCCTGGATCCTGTCAGCCGTAGTACTTGATTTCTTAAACTCCTATAAGGCTCCCTAGAATTAAAACACCGTTCTTCAATTCATATCTCTGCCAAGAGTAATCTTTTGAAGACCCTCAGTAGATACTCTAAAGTTCGCCACTGTTGGGCCATCACTGCTGAGAAAATGGAGCAAATCTCGTGACACCGCAAAATAAAGATAACTTTGTGACAATAAGTATTTTGGCCACTGTTGGATCATCACTGCTGAGCAAATGGAGCAAATCACGTGACACCGCAAAATAAAGATAACTTTGTGACAATGAGTATTTTGGCCACTGTTGGACCATCACTACTGAGCAAATGGAGCAAATAACGTGACACCGCAAAATAAAGACAACTTTGTGACAATGAGTATTTTGGCCACTGTTGGACCATCACTACTGAGCAAATGGAGCAAATCACGTGACACCGCAAAATAAAGATAACTTTGTGACAATGAGTATTTTGGCCACTGTTGGACCAGCACTGCAGAGCAAGAGGAGTAAAATCCGTGATATATCCAGACTTTGTTGCACAAGTTGGCCGTAGTAAGTACCGTACTGCAGCTGTTTAAGATGAAGAAGTCTCTGTGTAAGTTAGGAACCTAACTGTTGACACGTGGGGAAGGTTCCTCGCACTTGGACGCTAAGTATTAACATTAAAGTTTACTCTTTTTTAATTGTTAAAGGGTCCTCCTAGTTCTCTCGCCTGTCCTCTAATGAAATCCTTTGTACTACTCCTTATTCTGTCTGTCTGTGATCTCCTTATGGAGGTAAGGAAATGTAGTGGGGAAATCTTAAGCCGTGTTAGGTTTTAAATTTAATTTTTGCTAACGCAGGAATCATAATGTTAATTTAGTCTAATTTCTAATCTTAAACCAACTAGCAAGGTAAGGTGTCTTATTTTCTAGTAAAATTTACCCTCACCCCACTCATTCTGAACATTATTACCTGCCCATATAAGGCATAGCCCCTAAAGTGTTACATTTACTAAAGTCATTATATCACGCGACCCGCCCTAATTTACATCTGAAAAATCTCCTCCAGCGTTGTTATAATCTCATAATTGTTTATTACAACCGCCAACTGCCGGAAGCGATTAAATCATTTCCTCGTGTTCCAATACTCAAGATTGTTAAATCACGATAAACTTAAGGATGGGCCGTGTTTTACACGCCATACCCTACGTTATCTCTTTAATGACAAATCTGATTTACCACTATAAGACTCATCACCAGATGAGCGGAAGTTGTTATACAATCTAGTGCTGGGAGAGACAACTTAATCCGTCTGGCTTACGGAATAAGTCTGGCGCCCAACATTAACCAATGTTAAGGTGGTTATGTTCCCCTACTTGCCAAGCGCCGACGGTCACAAAGAAATAAAAACAGATCAGAGAGGTGGCGGGCCGGTAAAGTACCTATGGTCAACACAGCACGGTGATGCTAAAATCGCTTAGTGTGGCGTAAACAAAAGATAATGAACGGTTGAGAAAGAAGGAAAGGAATTGCACAGGGCAGGGATGTAAAGCTGATCACAAGAAAATGTAACGACTGAATTATGACTCGTCACACATAGTTACAAACGTACTTACCAACATAACACATTATGCATGCACTAACATACAAGGCATGTTTTCATAGCTTTACAACAACAACAACAACAAAATAAGAAACAAGGCACTTGCTAACGAATCCTATAGCAGTCAGATGAGTGAATTTATATTACTAACAAAGTACAAATGCCTGTAATAGCACAAAATCTCATCTGGACGCAGCTTTTGTATTACTTGAGCTAGTGAAAACAACACAGCTATTCCACTCTGCGAAGTTGCTCCTGACAGGTTCAGTGTACTAAAAGTAAATGAATACATCAATAGAAACTTGTCTAAGGAAAATTCATCATATTTTCTGGCCAGATTCCATCACCAACCAAGGATTGAGTTGGCCACATCCTCAGAAAAGACCCAGATACCATCACCGGAACTGCTGTGCTAGGGACCCCAGTAGAAAGGCGAAAGAGAGGCTGGCCAAACGAAGATTGGCAGAGACATTTGGAAGCAGAGATGCAAAGAACAAACCAGAGCTGGAGTACCACATGAAGGATGGATGCCCAGCGAACATAGTGGAGACAGTTTGTTGCTGTACTAAAAGATGCAACCAGGCATGATAGTCACTACGTGCTTCATCAGTCAAGTACGGAAGAGGAAGAAGAGTACATCAAAAGAAGCGTGGATTTGGAAAACTTTTGCAATTTATTTTCCAAACAGGCAAATGTAGATTGTCATGATAATGATCATAATTCACTTGTGACTCCCTGTGGAGTATTGAGTTAACGCTGCTGCTGGTCCTGTTGCAGGGCTCTTCAACCAGATAATTCACATGATCTTGCACTTGTAGTATCTTCAGCAATTTACTATACACGGTAAGGTTGCTAGCCCCTTGCATATACAGCCGGACCTACGACTTTTTTCAAGGATGTGCGACGTCTCGTAATGGCGCCCACTTTCATGTAAGCAAATAATTGTTTACTGTCAAATTTTATGTTTCGTTTTTCTTTAAGAATTTTACTGTTTTCATTATTTTGTAATGCGTTTAGGCGCCACCCCCAAGTCGGTGCCCTGTGAGGCGGCACTGTTCGCACCGCCCAAGAGCCCGCCTGCATGCATAGTCTCACATTAGCCGCCTCATACGACACGCATGAGGAAGCAGCAGTCATATTGTTTCATTGTCTTCTTACAGATTCCCCTTTAATTACAGGCGGCAAAATATGGGCAGTCAAAAAACATGTCAGATGTGTTAATACACTCTCAACAAGGAGTAGAAAGTCATATTGAAACTAAATGAGCATGCGCTGCCAGAAGAAAATAATCCCACATACCTTGGAGTCACAATGGACTAACATGGAAAAATTGATAAGTGCCAGCATAAAGCTAATGGCTCTAATGAAGAAACTAGCAGGAACTACCTGGGGTGCAGACCACCAAATTCTGAAAAAACGTTATACACAAGAAATGTCCGTCCGGCACTGGCATATTGAATGCCAGCCTGGAAACTGACTCAAAATGTAATTTCGATAGACAATCAAAACCAGGCAGAAATAATCATGACTGGAGGAGTGACACAAATACCCGTAAATGAAATAAACAAGATAACGAAATTACAGTCTATTGGGGAATAGAAGAGATTACAGAGTACTACATGAGATGAACAATTTGAAAGACCACCCAATGAATAACAGACTGAAAGGATATCGTTGAGGCAGACTCCAGAGAAGCTGTTTAGCACAAAAAGCAAAAGAGCTTGCCCCCAATATACCAAACCTAGTACAAATAAAGATAGAGCCCATAACGACCAGCAGTACGTTCCCACCATGGAAGAGAACAAGGTTCCCAGAGCTAGTTGACAAATACCAGAAATAAAGAAAGGCAATAAAATAGATGCAGAGAGGAAACACCTAACTATGGAATATATCAGAAAGACGCACCCTACTGTGGTGGCGCTTTTGAGGAGAAGGACAGATTGAATGGAATGGAAGAATAAAAGATAATAATGTCTTATTGATAAGTCTACGAGTTTGAAGAAACTGCCTCTCCTAGGGAAATAGTCTACTAGAAATCCTTAATGCAAAGAGAATTCTGGCAACTAAACAGGATATTTTCTGAAGATAAATTCTTCCCCAGAAATCCTACAAAAGGACTATGTAAAGCACATAAGGGTGAGAAAGGAAATTTGGTGTCCAGCCACATTAACTAAAATATCCCGACCCACTAGAGGTTAGTTTAATTATGGCTGAGCCCACAGGGTGTAGATTTATGTTTAAAACAAAATGCAGCCCTGTAACGGTATTGCCTTCCCTGCTTTGCAGTAGTGGTCCAACAGTGGCCAAAACTCAAGAGTATCTATTATAGGCTTCAATGGAGTCTATCTTTACACAAGATTACTCTTGGCAGAAATGTAGATAGAAGAGTAGTAAATCTTCTATCACATGGGAGTATTCACAAGATATTCAGATAAGCGAAAACAATGCTGGCTGTCGCTAAGCACGTTAATTCTATAAGCTGCAGACACTTTTATGAAGAATTTAGCAATGGTTTATTCTAGCTCGTTAAGCCCCCACCGCTGACTTAATCAGTGGAATGTATACTGAAGCACATTAAAAACGCACCACTATTATATATACTGATGCCGAGAAGCTGGCAAAAAAAAGTGTGGGAATGGATTTTCCCCGTGTTTGCCATGCGGCAGAGAGCGAATGGCTGCTGGAATGGAAAGTGCAAGATTCAACCCATGGGTGTGTGTACAGACTACATGAAAACGATGAAAGTTACACGTGCAACACGATTCTCAACAGCTATGACCCTGAAAATGTGTACGCGTTGTGGCAGTATACTCGGTATAAAAAGGCCGTTGAGACAAAACACCCAGTACATGTGCTTAAAATGCCACGACTATCTGAAAACGACCGCCAACGAGCCATTGGTATGTTGGAGACCGGAATGAGCTCGCGGGCCATTGCCAGAAGGATGAATTGCCACCACAGCACTATTGTACGTCTCAATGAACGTTATGGAACCACTGGCAGTGCCCGGGATAGACTTCGGAGTGGCCAACCACGAGTTACTACCCCTGCGCAAGATCGTCATATTGTGCTGAGTCACCTAAGGAATTGACTCTCCCGGCAAGTCAAACAGCAAGAGCAATAGTAGGTAGACATGGGCAAGTCTCTCGAATGACAGTCATACGACGACTCAGAGATACAGGCCTTACTGCAAGACGACCTTATGTTGGGCCAAACTTGACTCACAGACATCGTTAGCAGCGCCTGCAATGGGCAGAGCAACATATCAGATGGACTAGACTGCAGTTGAATGCTGTCCTATTCACAGACGAGAACAGATTCAACATATCCTTTGCAGATGGACGTATGCGGATTTAGCGACGGTGTGAAGAGCGCTTTGCAGATTGCTGTGTCAACCGATTTGGAGGTGGCAGTATTCACATTTGGGGAGGATTCAGTTTTCACCATCGCTTGCCTCTTCACGTCTTCCGTGGAAATGCTTGCCTCTTAAGGTTCCGTGGCTGCTGACATATCGAGATGAGGTTCTGGATGCACTGGTTGCTCCTGCGTTCACAATTTATCCAGACTTGCAGCTTCTCCAGCAGGATAACGCACGTGCATTTTTTTTGTATTTTTGGTTTTCTCCCTTGCCTGCACAGAATGCAATGAATTTCATAACAATCAAATGTACAAATTAATGACCAGCATGGATTCATAGGAAAATGAATAAAGATTCCAAATATGTAAACTTGTACACACTTATATTTACATTTCACACTCTGTTCCTGGATTATACAGGTGGTGCGTTTTTAATGTGCTTCAGTATATATATATATATATATATATATATATATATATATATATATATATATATATATATATATATATATATATATATATATATATATATATATATATGGGAGCCGCGCTGGTGTAATGGCTACAACGTTGTACTGGCGACCAGGTGTTCATGGTTCAAACCCGGCCGTCGGCGTTTGAAGAAATGTTTACGACCGGAAATTTGACTGAATAACCTGAACGGCTCCTGCACATAAATCCCGTGTGGATGGGAAGGAGCGAAGCTCCTGACCGGGTTGGAAGGAAAGTCCACTGACCCCCCAGCCTCGCATTGACATGTCATTGGGCCGAAAGAGCTGGAAAGCTCGAGTGCCGCTGGTTATAGAAAAAAAAAAAAATAAATAAAAAAAAAAAATAAAAAAAAAAAATATATATATATATATATATATATATATATATATATATATATATATATATATATATATATATATATCTATATATATATATATATATATATATGTATGTATATATATAGCTCTGCTTAGAGTGTGTGTTTAGTAACATTGACTGAGACAAACATGTAGTACATTTAAAAGGATTAAATCGAAGTTAAATTTGTAACATGACAAATAACAAAATTTAATAATCACAAATTTTAACAGTTGGAAAATAAATTGAATAGTTATGGAAAAGGTTTCATCACTTGATTGGGATTTAAATGAATAGAGGAGATCATTTTTGGCAGCGGGTATTTTCACTTAGCTGCCACTGGTAGTTTCTTCTGCTGGGTCAGTTCCTTTCACTCTGCTCTCGCTCGTCTCTGGTCAAAGTTCCGACGCCGTAAGTTCCCAGAACGTCAAGGAGTAACGGCTAAGTTGGTTCTGCGTCTGTCTATAAGACCCTCTTATTATGGCGTCTTGCAAAACGTCAGTCCATTTCTACCTTCACTTGGTTCCAGAGATAGTACTTTCTGCTGGTACCACCAATAACTGGTAATAGAAATAGAAACGAAACGCTCTTCTGAGTATGGCGTTTTTCAACCCATAGTTATGGGTTAATATCTTCCCATACCACTATCCCATGTCAGAATTTACCCTCGATGAGAATTAAATTTAATCTCTCGGGATAAAACTTTCTTTACATTTAAACTGAATAGCTTTAGCTTTACATTACATTTAAAGGAAAAGGTTAAACGTATAGATATAATATATTTTACATTTACATCTCCACTATTTGAAAAGTGTTCACAGTATAAATTCATTTATGTTTCATTTATATTTACACTTATTGAAAAGTTTGATACTTCTATTAATTTAAAATGAATATTTTTACATAGACATTTACACTGGTTTATAGCTTGAAAACTTATATTAATTTTAAAGTGAATATATTTATAGGGACATTTACACTGCTTTGAAAATGTAAGTATTATACTTAGAATGTACATCATTTCTTTCATCTTTCCCTCCCTGCTCCACAGGGAACCTGGAACTACTTTATACTGTTAGTTCCCTTTACGAAACTATCAAAAAAGCAATCACCAGCCCTTGCAGTGGTGGTTCATGAATCATCATTCTAGATACTGAGGTTGCCAGCCCCAAATGACTTTGACATCCAATAGCGAGTTTCAGATATTAAACTTCACATGGTAATATATAATGTTAGTAATAAAATAAAATAAAAATGCTACTTACGCCAATCTTGGCTACAGACTTTTTTGCTCAGATGAATAAAAGAGACGAATCGTTCTCTTACACGCGTCTGGGATGTCTTTAATTTTGCAATAGATTCCCCTCCATGTTTCTTCAGTTTCTTAGTCCCGGTGTTCCTTATTAAAATGTAGAGATTTCCTGTGCTTTTTTTTAAAAAATGTCTTATCTGGTTCTCCAATAAAAGGTCCGGTTAACAAATAGGAATTATGAATCTAGTCTTCACTCTGGCGAGGTCTAAAGTCTTGGCGAGCTTGAAATTCCCAGTGAGATAAAATTGCAAAATGGTCAGCCTATATTCCCCCTCAATGTTGTTATGAATCTAATCAGAACGATCCAATCATTTCAAACATGTCGGGTGTGGCACTTTCAAAATATTTCCTACGAGGAAAATTTTGCAAAAGGTCACGTCTCCCATATATGGTAACATGATGTCTTGCATACACTCTCACAAACACATTTGTAGACTCATATTGTCTAAAATGAAATAAATCCATGATTACTTTTAACCAAGTGACCGAAAACGATTATATCACACTTGTCTGCCCACAGGTGTCACACAGACAGTAATCTCGTTATCTGTCGTATGAGTACGCAAACTCCGTTGTCTTATCAGAGATTTAAGCCGATAGCGCTGACCGATGTACGTGTTAATCTGCCGCGCCTATAACCACAAATCTGGGTAGCGTCAAGCAAATGTGATGTATCATATCAGCCGCTCCTTGTAAATGGGATATTTATCACCTACAGTTCAATTTACAAATTGAACAAACATATGTACTCTTAGGTTTAGAAAAAAAAACAGCTACTATGGTCATCATATGGACCAGGAGATCTTTTCTATGGCAGTTTTGCTGGTAGGTGTCATACTCATCTCCTCAAGGTCTTTAGAAGCTGCGGAGGTGATTGGTGTTCGGACTCTCTTGGTTTGGTCTGCCACGGCACATAGGTATCATAAACAGGTCAATGGATTCAGAGGGTGGCAGAGTTTGCTTCTCTGGACTCAATGCGCATCACAGATAAGGATGGAGTAAGTCAGCCCTGCTGAATACCTCTTCTGCTTATGGGACTATGACTCAGGTTTGAGCCCTCTGGTATGGGGTGTTTGGGTTACTGGTTCTTCTTCTCCTGCGTTCGTCATGAAAAGGACGTTTGTTACGTTGTGTCGCCGTTTACAGCAAAGCTGCGGTTTTCGCGCCTTTCGGCCAGACACATCCGGTTTCAGCTTGGCATTTTTGGGACTGGGTTAGCCTTCCATCTTCGATCCCTACTCTCTCAGCCAGACTGCAGTGATGTAGCCTGTTTCCAGGACCACCACTTGGAGGTGGAATAGGGTCTTTGTCAGCTCTGGTTCGCTGACCCTAACGTAATCAGTCAACCTAAGGGTCGCTGACTGCATTTATCACTGTTGCTGCGTCTTCGGTACCGGTTACTGGTTGACAGCATATGGTTTGGTTTGGTATGGTAACCTGGCTGATAGGGTATGGTTGGTAGAGGTAACCTTTAGTACCGTGGACTCGTAACCTGGTTTGTACCCTGGACCTGTAGTCTGGTTTTGTAGGGTAACCTGGTTAGTGTAGCAAAGTTAGATTTTGCTGGGGAGGTTATGATGGTATCCTAAAAGAATGAAATCCGTGTATGTATTAACCGTGTGAGGTCAAGCACATGTAGGCCCCTGACTCTATAAATGATGATGATGAATTATGTGCAGGGAACCTATCGCCACCTCCCTAGATCTCACACGGTCACTATTATGGCTCTAGTGTCTGGTGTATGATGTACCTAGTGTCTAGGGGAGAAATAAAATGATGGTACACAACACAAAAACACTTTAAGTTTCTATGAGGAAGTGAATAAAACCTGTGGTTAAGTTTTTCTTTAAATTTGACAATTTTTTATACAATTTATTTTGCCTGTCCAGGTCTTTGAAAATGAGGACAAGATAGTTTACATAAAAGATTAACTAAAATTGTGTGGACAATCTGCTCAAATAACTACAATGTTAATATATGTCTTTCCTGTTGGAATGTTCACAGCTTAAATTTATTCTTCTAAGAGGGAGAGTCACTGTGTATGAGGGGCTGTATTATCATCATACCCCATCAACTTCCTGAGTATGATTTGAAATACCAAGGTTTATTTAAAACGAAACTGTCAGATGTACCCAGGTCCTTAACATATCACCTGGGGTTTCTTGTTGAAAGATAAGATAGTGTGTAGTTGCAGAAATATCGATATCACATCACACGCCCAAGCTCCTGCTGTTATCTCTTGAAAAGCATACAGGAATTTTCGGAGACTTCTTGGCGTTATCGTCACTCCTCAGGTTTCCTGTCACCAGCTGGCAACAGGAAACAAAACCTCTGCAACAAAAGGACACCCTGGCCTTTTACATCTGATCACTTATTCTTTTATTTAATTTCATACGTGGGTATGGGGTCAGCCTCGCGTGCATTTCAGGTGCACTCACCCCTAATTTTTCATGACTCCCACCTTGCTGTGACCACCCCTCAGGTCCCTATGGCAGATACGCCACTGTACGTTTACATAGTTTTCCTCAATAATATAATGTGGGGTAACCACATTTCCTTTTATATATTTTTCTCATCTTTTTCTTTTTAAATATAAATGCTTCAGGCATGTTGAACAGTGTTCCTTGAACACGGAGGCTTACTAATATACTCTAATACAATAATATTCAAACATAATCATGACAACATACATTAGTTAGATACATTTCAACGTGAGGACTCAACAATGTCTGCTCCCGACACGTCCTTCACTTTTTCCCAATAGCAGTATCTAACTTTGGTAAGGGGATTAAACATATTAAATTCATAAAGCATTCTTACCACAAATCAAGAAATATAAACAAATGACGCTGACTTTGCAAAGAAATGGCCTCAGTTTCTTCTGCTCCGTCCAGACTGTGAAATACTTATTTAGTTATTTAATTTACTTTTAAATTTATCACAGCTGTTCTCAGCGTATCTGAATAAAAAGTACTGTTAAACTGGCAATGAATAGTGAAAGCTTTTTGCTAATATTTAGTAGCACTGGCCAATCGAAAGCTTGCGACTACCAGAATTCAAATGCAGTTTTTGAAAAACAAAAATAATTCCAAACATACTCTGCGTCTGGTAGTCGATTGGCCAGTCTGCTTTAGTTATGCCAATACAAAACGATGTTAGTTTTTGGTAACAATTTTTCTACCGCTCCCCTCTCCTCCTATACTCTTGTTACCCAAGCGAATTTGAATTTACCTCAATGCCTCCCTTCTAAGCCGGTGTCCCCACTAACGTTATGAAAAAAACAAGCAGGAACAACAGTCTGTCTGGTCGTGCGTCCGTAGACATTTAGTATTTTCTCAATAACTTGGCTAATACTGGGACTATTATATTATTTAAAACACATTCTTGCTCAGTGGACTCTAAGCTATACTACCATATGATTTTTATGATCAGTTTCATTATGGTTTTAGATTTTCAATTTTGTCACCGGTCATCGTCAAATAAAAATGTTACACAAGACGGCCATCTTCCCCTCTCGCCATCTCGCTAGCATGTATTTTTCAAATAACTAACTTGTTTTTGTGACGTCAGAAACATTACCGCGAGGAGGCAATAAAATTTGTCTGCGTGTTTGCTTCTGTTGGCTTTGTCGCAACGTGTATATATGCATGGCAGAATGTGTCAAGCGAAGCGGGGTTGTTCATGGCGGGTTAAGAATAGGCGTTAATAATTTGTATTGTATCGTGTAACACTACCAAAAAATGTAAGGATTGCTACTGATTTTTGCGTTAAAGTTGACAGAATACGTTAATTCAGATAGTTATTTTGCGGCACACTTCCGCAAAATCGTTAATTATAAGTCTAGGCTGCAAAATGTATGCAGCAGATCTGGCAAAATGTTAAATGTTGGTAGTACGTTTTCGAAACCGAAACCAAAACGCGTGTTAGATTTTTACCGTGGGATCGTTCTATAGGCGTTAGCACTGCACAAAAGGCAGCGTTGCTGGCGTGTGAGAGCATCACCGTCAGACACAATAGGGCTGGTTTATTTATTTCATTTTATGACTAAAATCTTACTGAAATGAGCGATTATTCTCGCAGATTTTACTACAGTTAGTGCCCTGGTCCCGTAACCTGGTTGAACTGAAGGATGAAACAATTGGAGTCCAATTAGTGGTTTTTCAAGAGCAATCATCTCCTATGTCTGATGAGCGATAAGCGTCCATCAGAAATCAAATTAAAAGTCATAGCTAACATTCAATAACAAAGTGTTATATAGTATCTATGAAATACTTCTACTTAACTGACATTATAGCGTTTCTGGAGTTCTCAACCTCTATCTGGCTGTCTGCTTATTTATAGCAGTGGTTTTCCCTATATAGGCAATGAGTTTCACAACTGTGAGGTTTGGGGCTGGGGTCATCAAATGGTTGAGAACCACTGATTTACATTCTTGCTACTCGAGCAGTAAATCATTTGGAGGGTAGTCATGGTCTCAAGGGGTTGAGAACCGCGAGCTTACATTTCATCAGTCAAGTGGTAACATTCATTAAATAGCTAAATAGGTGTATACATTCTTATAGTCCTAGTTACTGACTGACATATCATATGAATAACTGATAATAAAATAGTTCTTCAATCATAGAACATGGTGTATATATAGGAGTGCATTAAATACATGAAAGGGACATTCCATAAAGAAAAGCACATTAATGTCCAATGTGAGACAAAGGGAAAAGAAGTGTGATTGAAGACACAGTTATCAAGTTTGTAGTCTTAACAAAGAACACTGGAACATTATGAAAAAGTGCAAGGACCACTAATACATTTTCTGCTTGGTTCAATAAGTAATTCCCAAAGTAATACAATTATACATGAACTATTTAACCCTGTCTTATTTCTGCCATGATGTGAGAAGATTAGTGATTAGTTATGACATCAGCAAACTCATGCATTAGAAATAGTTGAGTAACATGTACAAAATCAAGGAACATTAATTACTGTTACAATGAAGATGAAAGTGCATTTAGAACTTTGTCTAACAAAAGATACTGAAATAATATGCTATAGATAACCATATGAATATTTTCATGTTATTCAAATAAACAATATTAGACCTACTTACTCGCTCAACGATTCACTACGGATTTTAGCAACTAGTACCCACTCTGGGGCCCATTAGCTCACGTCTGCCTCGCTGGACAGTTACAGAAAGCCTTCAAACTCTCCCTCCAAAAATGTTCCACTCGCCTTTCAGCTGCATTTTCGGTTGACCGCTTGGATGGCATTGTCCCACACTGCACACACACACACACACACACACACACACACACACACACACACACACACACACACACACACACACACACACACACACACACACACACACACACACGCACGCACGCACACACACACACACACACACACACACACATTCACACACACACTCGCACACACATAGGTTGTTACGGTTTTGCTGGTCACAGGAATATCCAATCGCTTCAATTAAACTGGTCCCAGTATCCACTGTCTTGATTTATGCGCATCCAGTCGCGACACACACAAAGGGTCGACTTCCGGGCTGGTAGTACAAGGCAAATGGAATGTCCTCCCCTGACCATTTCAGGACAATTTATCGGCCTGAGTCGTGGGGAATCGCGGGGTTTAGCAAGTACTATTGAAATATAAGACTAGGGAGAAAGAGACTTTTCTCATTATAAGAATGCAACAAAAAAAAAATCCGAAGAGGAATGGTTTCATTTCAAGCGATAGGAGAGATTTTGAGAGGAATAAAATATAGACAGAAGAAAACTGTCGGTAAGAGAGTGGTAAACTACACCTACAACAGAACGGATCCACATATATACAGATGGATCAGCAACAAACGTTATACAAAATGAGAGGTGGAGGTGTTTACGTAATATTTAAGAATGGACAAGAAATACATATCTCGATGACTCCTGGACAATTCTCAAATAACTTCAAAGGGGAGGCAGAAGAACTAAAAACAGCTGCAATTACCATAATCGAAAATAAAGTACTTGCTAGAGACAAGACAGTGCTCCTTACAGATTCTGTGTCAATCATCGCTGCTCTCAGAAACAATAAAAAAAAATGAAATGGACAGCCTGGCAGAAGCACTGAAGAAAAACCCAGATACAAATATAAAAAAAGTAAAAGTACAGTGGATCCCCGCCCACTGCAAGATATATGGTAATGAGAAGGCAGATAAGCTGGCCAAAAAGGGAGGAAGGACAACCCAAACAGAAGATAGGGCTACATGTGAAGAGATAAAAGCAATAATCAAAAATAACTATAGAGAAAAACGGCAGAAGAAACATCCAGAGTCCAGTAACGCTAAACCATACTACACATTACCAAGAAGAGATCAAATGATAATTGTCAGACTGAGAACCGGCCACTGCAGACTCAGATATCATCTGTTCAACAAACTGAAGATTGGACAGTCAGATGAGTGTCCGGCCACTGCAGACTCAGATACCATCTGTTCAACAAACTGAAGATTGGACAGTCAGATGTGTGTCCGGCCACTGCAGACTCAGATACCATCTGTTCAACCAACTGAAGATTGGACAGTCAGATGAGTGTCCGGCCACTGCAGACTCACATACCATCTGTTCAACAAACTGAAGATTGGACAGTCAGATGAGTGTCCGGCCACTGCAGACTCAGATACCATCTGTTAAACAAACTAAAGATTGGACAGTCAGATGAGTGTCCGGCCACTGCAGACTCAGATACCATCTGTTCAACAAACTGAAGATTGGACAGTCAGATGAGTGTCCGGCCACTGCAGACTCAGATACCATCTGTTCAACAAACTGAAGATTGGACAGTCAGATGAGTGTCCGGCCACTGCAGACTCAGAAACCATCTGTTCAACAAACTGAAGATTGGACAGTCAGATGAGTGTCCGGCCACTGCAGACTCAGATACCATCTGTTCAACAAACTGAAGATTGGACAGTCAGATGAGGGTCCGGCCACTGCAGACTCAGATACCATCTGTTCAACAAACTGAAGATTGGACAGACAGATGAGTGTCCGGCCACTGCAGACTCAGATACCATCTGTTCAACAAACTGAAGATTGGACAGACAGATGAATGCCAATGCGAGGAGGACAAACAGACAGTAGAATATGTACGCCAAAACTGTCTGCTCTATGAGGGAAGCAGGGTGGCAGTGCTACCTTCTCCAACCCAGTTGAAGGAGAAACTGTATGGACGAAAAAGAAGATGTGTCAATTTTCCTCACTGGGTCTGACTTTGTAGCCAGTATATCGAACTACACAATTCAAGTGGCTGGTATTTCCTATTATTTTTTTCTGTGTAGGGCAATCTATTCTGGCCCCCACCCCCATATCTCTCTCTCTCTCTCTCTCTCTCTCTCTCTCTCTCTCTCTCTCTCTCTCTCTCTCTCTCTCTCTCTCTCTTTCTCTCTCTCTCTTTACCCTCGGCGCTTGTTCAATAGGAGCACACAAAGAGAGCGCAAATGGTTTAGAATTCTCCAGGGAATGGTGTTTTTACAAAGGTGTTAAGCTCCAAACGATTTATGTTTGATGTTCATCATTAATGCTGACGTTACGCCGCTAACTCATTTCCCCTGGTCTTTATTCCCGCCGTTGCTCGGAGTATCGGGGACTGGTATAGGTGTGGCCAGGTTTAGCTCTCTCCCCATGGTCACTGAGATGAAGGGAAGTGCATCTGACATGAAATTTGTGGGGGATTTGAGTAATTAAAGCCATTATTTGCTTCTATTATAGTCCATCTTCTGCACCTTCATTATTATCTTCTTCTTCCTCTTCGTTATTATTATTATTAATATCAACATCTATATTACTATTGTCATTTCAAAAAAAGTAGTACAGTACCATTAACAGACGAGGAAGAAAAAAAATCATCTTGTGTGGTCGTAGAGTTGGTAATTGTAGCAGCTGTCGTAAAAAGTAGTGGTGACTGTTGCTGTTACAGCAGTAGTAGAAATGGGAGAAATCCATGTTAATCGTGTACTTCAAAGCGATACGATAAAAACGTTCACTCAGCCCACTTGCACCCTCGCTCAATCGCCCGCGAACTCACTTACTCACTCGCTCCCTCACTTACCTCAGTCAACGAATCAATCAATCAATCAATCAATCCAATCAATCATTCACCCACTCATAAACTCATTATCTGACTCACTCATCATCCCATACACCTACCCATCATGGACTCACTCACTCATTCACTCACCAACCCACACACTCGCCCACCATCCCACACACAGCCACCCGCTTAAAAGACAGTCTTAGTTCTGGAATCCTTAGGGTAAGGGACAAAGAAGGAGTCCTACAGACATACCGATACATTAGAGACGAACATCAACCGGATAAAGACGATACAGAAAATCCTTGAACGGATGGCACAGCATTGAAAGTTTTTGGCGTGGATTCCTTGTTGGCCTATGCTCCACCGGGAGCTGTAAGGTTATGCTGTTGATTGGTTTGGTTTTGGTTTGAAGGACTATCTTCATTGCACACGGACACAATGCTCCGATCTCCTCCTTTAGATTATACAAGGAAGATCTCAGCACAGTGCACGAACTCCGAAGCACCGGCGAGAATCCTAATGTAGGTAAATAGGAATCACACATTCTATAAATATTTTTGTAGTGGGTATGTTTCTAATTTTTCAATTTTGCAAGGACAGCGACCTCTAGCAAGAACTTTATTTTCGATGATGGCCTACTCTTTACGATTTCCAACTGCCGTGGGATTTTTAACGTGCGTAACTTGCACAAAGGACCTCTTTTTTTTTCGCCCTTATCCAAGAAGGCTGGGCATCCGATCTCACTACCCAAGAGACCAGCGGGGAGTATGAGATTATTAGGACCACTGGTTCTGAAAAAAAATAGAGATTGAGAAATTATATTCTTTATTCTTCTTCTTCCTCGTTCGTCCTGAAAAGGACGTTGGTTGCGTTGTGTCTGTTTACAGCGAAGCTGCGATATTTGCGCTTTTCGGCCGACACATCCGACTTCAGCACGGCATTTTTTGGGACCGGGTTTGCCTTCCCTCTTCGATCCCTACTCTCTCAGCCAGACTGCAGTGATGCAGCCTGTTTCCAGGACCACCACTTAGAGGTGGAGTAGGGTCTTGGTCAGCTCTGTTTCGCTGACCCTGACTCAAGCAGTCAAATTATATGACTAATACACTCTCAAGCATGTCGTACAGTGCCACTAATATGAGGTTGCGCCTGAGGCTGACAACCTCATTATGTAAAACAAATTACCACCAAAAAACCACCACTAAAAGTACATGTGAATGATTGTTGCAGACTTTCTGCAAGGTGACCAGATGCGGTGGTGGCTTTATGCTTTGCGAGGAGCGGAAAGAAAAACGATAAATGATGTAAAAATTTACCCGACTCTGCTCTTGAGTTAGGGAAGGATTATTAGATGGCATCACTCATACAGACGGCACCAGTGACTGCAGGGACGCTGGGAAACGTATTTGCAATATGTTTTCTGCCTGTGCACATCTAAGGTAATCAAATACAGATTAACTAAACATAAAGGCTGAAAGCAGAGTGGGTTTACACATCAACGCCTCTTACGAAAGCAACTTCAGGCATCGAGTTCTGCGTGCAGTACATTTCAGGGTTTACAGTACGTCTGTAATGTACAGTTGGGAATGGCTCGGTAATGTACAGTCGGGAATGGCGCAGTGATACAGTTAAGTTAAAAAATAAGCATTCTTGGCTCAGCTATGGCTTTATTTCTCTGAAGGTTTTCATAAAATCATCTGTAGTTTATTATCCTAAACATCCTAAACTTTCTCATTACCATATTGAATCCGCGCCTTCAAGTTTTCCCCCATCCCGCAAATCGCGTCAATCTTCTCTGTTTATTAAAGATAGGGGTCACGTGTTCTGGCGGGAGATAACATAGGCATGACAACATGCAGACACTTGCCAAAAATCGTTGATGTAGGAGAATGTATCGTGGAACACAGGTTGAGTAGTGTAGAACGTGGAAAATAAAGAGAAACAAGATAAAGAAAAAGCAAGTGCATAAGACAAAAGAAAGATGAAGAATCAGGGACATACCAGAAAGAAGGAAAACAAAAAAGTTAAAACTTGGAAAGATATAGCATGAAAAAGGTGAGACAGGAATTTAAAATACAGGAAGAAGAAAATAAGGTAGGAGCATAGCAGAAATGCTGAACAAGGATAAAAAACATGAATTAGAAGAGACGCCTTCCATTTTATTTCCATATAAAGCATTGAGGTACCCCTATAGCTAGTCCCCTTGCAACAACCTGGCACCAAAGATTCGCATGCTCTTGCTGTAGTGGTTTCCGTGGTAATTTATTTTGTATGAGGAAGTTGCTAGTCACCATGCACAACCTCATATTAGTGGCCCTCTACGACATGCTTAAGGGTGTAAAAGACTTATTCTTTTTGGTCCCATCAGAGCCCCCCCCCCCTTCCGGAATAACACGGGACACGACATAAAATACATATTCAATTTTCCACATTCCCTCAGTGTACATTCTACGGCGTAATTTTCTGCAGTGTACACGTTATCATCATCGTCGTCATCATCATCATCATCATCATCATCATCATCATCATCATCATCATCATCATCATCATCATCATCATCATCATCATCATCATCATCATCATCATCATCATCATCAGCATCGTCATCATCATCATCGTCATCATCGTCATCATCATCGTCGTCATCATCATCGTCGTCATCATCATCATAATCATCGTCATCATCATCATCAGCGTCATCATCATCAGCGTCATCATCATCAGCGCATCATCATTATCGTCATCCTCATTATCATCATCATGGTCATCATCATCATCATGGTCATCATCATTATCATCATGGTTATCATCATCATCCTTCAGCTCCCCAAGAACAAACTAATGCCAAGACTTCCTGTCACGTGACATCAGCTTAAGATCTTTCCATATCTTCTTCATCCCCTTCATATCTGTCTCCAGTTCTCTTCTCCACGTGCACCTTGGCCTCCCTCTACTTCTCTTCTGCGGATTTCAGAACAAAGGCTGCTTGGTATGGCTATTAAAATGTTTCCTCAATGTGTGTCCTATCCATCTCTAGTGTCGCCTTCTCATCTTTTATTCCACTGTCAAAGTGTACACGTTAGTTTCGAATAATTTACCAATGAATTACGAACAACTGTACGCATGTAAAGACAAATTTAGTCCTCGATTTCTATGAGCAAACACAGAATATTCAAAACGTCATAAAGAATAACAACCACAAACAGATGTAATGTGGCGAACTACATTCCTGTCCGCTATCACGGCTCATGCTAATTCAATATTCATGTTACACGTCATACGGAGATATTAGATCCGTTTTTTGACAGTCGATACTTTTCGCATGCATTATCCCCGGCTGTAGCACCGACGCGTTTAGAGTTGTATCGATGCTTTGCACACCGGCGATAAAGGGTGAGTCGATGCCAGAATACAGTGTAGTGTGTTTATTCCTTTGTGCTACTTTTGAAGCATGGAGCTGTCACCACAGCTGTTTCCTTTGCAGGAAGCCTGCACCAAGCAGTTACATGCTCTTGCAGCGGTAGTTTCTTTAACAATTTGTTTTACATGATAAGGTTGCCAACTTCATGCAGTGTAGTGTAGTATAGTCAGTTGGTGCAGTTTAGAGAGAGATTGAATTAGCGTTTGCAGGTGAAAGAGTTGAAGAGTCAGATGATTTAGTTTAGAAATCGTTGGAGTCAGTTTTGAAGGTGAAAGAATCAGCGGTGATATACTTTAGAAATCGTTAGTGTCAGCGTTTGTGGGTGAAAGTGTGAGTCAATGAATTTAGTTTAGAGAACGATAACCAGCATTTATATGTGAAAGAGTCAATGGATGTAGTTTACAGAGCGACGGAGTTTGCTTTTTTTTACGTTGAAAGAGTGAAATAGCCTGTGAATTTTGATTAAGGGATGATAGACTCAGCGTTTATATATGTGAAGCAGTCAGTATATGTAATTTGGAGAGCAATAGTCAGCGCTATATACATGAAATAGTCAAGGGATGTAAGTTAGAGAGCGATAGAGTCAGCGTTTATCGGCGAAAGGGTAAACGAGTCAGTGGATGTGATTTTGAGAGCAATGGAGTCAGCGTTTCTAAGTAAAAGCGTGAAACAGTCATTGGATGTAGTTTAGAGAGCAATACAGTTTGTAAATGTAGTCAAGAGAGTTAAATAGTAAGTGGATGTAGTTTAGAAAGCAATAGTCACAGGTACGAGAGCGAAAGAGTCAGTGGATTTAGAGAAAGAGTCACTTGATGCATTTGAAAGACAGGAACAAATTAGTGATTGACCTCCGGAAAAGTAATCATGTGGATGGGTTCGAGTCAATCGATGAATGAATAAGTTAAACAGTGAATGAGCTAATGAGCGAAAAGTCAGTCAATCAATGAATGAATGAAATCAGCCAATACGCTTTAGATCGTCAATGAGCATCAGCCCGTAATATACACATGCCAAGTTCTTCCATCACGCGCCATCAGCTCAAGTTCTTTTATCGTCTTCTTCATCATCTTTACTTCTGTCTTCACTTCACTTCTCTTCACTTCACTTCACTTCTCCATGTGTGTGTTTTTTTTCCTACCTCTGTCTCTCTTATAATAAAAGATGTAGAATCATACATATATCTTGACAGTAATATAGACAAAGTTGGAGGGACAGACAGTGATATCAAATAAGAATACAAAAAGCAAGAGGAGCTTTCATTGCACCGGGAAACATGTGGAGATCAAGTGAAATAAAAACCAGCACTTACATAAGAATCTTCAACTCAAATGTCAAGTCAGTCCTATTATATGGCTCTGAAATATGCATTGTAAAAGGACAACCAAAAAGCTACAACTTTCATAAATGGCGCTTGCGTAGAATGCACGGCATTTTATCCTTCTAGATAAAAATGGTATAACAAGGTCACCAATATAGAACTGATGACAAGGTCACCAATAAAGAACTGATGACAAGGTCACCAATGTAGAACTGATGACAAGGTCACCAATATAGTACTGATGACAAGAGCCAGACAAGTGCCCGTGAAACAAGAGATGAGAACAAAACGCTGGCGATGAATAGGACCCACATTGAGGAAACCTGTGGATAGCTTTACAAAGCAGTCTACGTTTTGGGACCCCCAGGATAAGTGAGGCAGAAGTAGACCAAGAAACACACGGAGAAGACAGCTGGAGACAGAAGTGAAAATGATAAGGAATGCGTGAAAAATGTTTGAGCTGATGACACGTGCCAGGTGGGCTTTGCATGTGTTTGTTGAAGCCTATGCTCCTTGGGGAGCTAAAGGGTCTTGATTGATTGATGTATTTACAGAAATGGATACAATTCTGCATATCAACACATGGTGGACTGTTTCGACCGAGTGATGTACTTTTTAATTTATTCTTTTATTTATTTTGTCACCACGTCTGTTATTTAAAGAAAGGGAGGATCCCGTTACACGCCCACTGAGGCATATTGGGAATATGGTGTTAGGCCCATATTTTCTTGACCATCGGCACACTAGGGGTGATGTGGTCAGCATCACGCCGGCTGCTTTAACCTTCCCAGAGTTGTTCTGGTACCCAATTCATGAGGCTGGGTCGACCCCGGAGCCGTTTGCGGTCTAAAAAATCCCACCTCAACTGGGGATCGAACCATGGACCACAGAGCTAGGAAGCCAGTGCACTAACAACTGTGCGACCGCGGCTCCTGTCTGTTATTTAGCTCTCGCTTTATTTTCCTTCCCTGACGAAGACCTTGTAGCCACAACGTAGTCAATGTTCTTTGTTTGTTTTTTTTTTGTCCTAGTAAGACGCTTCACCTTCTCCATTTTTTTCATATTAATCCCTCGTTATGGAACACTGGTTACTACTACAGCTGGTGACATTACAGGAAGTCTGTCCAAAAGAAGTCATATTTTACCATAACAATTAGTTCGAGACGATGAGGTTAACAGAATGAATAAAGCGAGAACAGCCTTTGCGAGTCTCAACAACATCTGGAAGTCTTCCCAGTACAGCACAAACACCAAATTAAGATTATATGAGAGCTGTGTACTTTCTGTGCTTCTCTATGGCGCAGAATGCTGGAGAGTAACAGAGAAGGATATGTCGAAACTGTCCTATTTCCCCACAATGTGCCTAAGGAAAATTCACCGAATCTTTTGGCTGAATACCATCATCAAACAAGAACTACTTATTCGGAGTAACCAAGAGTACACCATCATAGCTGGCAGAAGCTGGAGTTGGGTTGGCCACGTCCTCAGAAGGGACCCTGATGCAATTACAAGAACAGCTATGCCAAGGAACCCCGAAGGAAAGCGAAAGAGAGGACGACCAAAAACAACTAGGCGGAGAACTGTGGAGGTTGAGATGCAAAGAATCAACCAGAGTTGGGGAACTGTACGAAGGATGGCCACCGATCGAACAAAGTGGAAGCAATTTGTTGCTGCCCTACAAGACGCCACTAGGCGTGATGGCCACTGACTGCTTTGATAGTCTGTGGCTAAGGATCAAAGAAGAAGATGAGGTTAACAGCCCCGTGCACAGTTTACTTTGGTTCGCCTCTTACAACATGCGTAATGGGAACAATAGTCTTTCTGTGTCTCCTGTGAGACCGTGGGGAATACACGGCGAAAATATGTACACAGATATGTGTACGCAGAAAATATGTATACAGATATGTGAACGCAGAAAATATGTATACAGATATGTATACGCAGAAAATATGTATACAGATATGTGTACGCAGAAAATATGTATACAGATATGTGTACGCAGAAAATATGTATACAGATATGTGTACGCAGAAAATATGTATACAGATATGTGTACGCAGAAAATACTTTCCCGGGGGTTACTGAAGAAATAATGAAAGAACAGCACTGCTGGCACACTCAGGCATGTCGTACAAGGCTACTAAAATGAGGTTCTGCATGGGGTTGCCAACCTCATCATGTAAAACACATTGCCACTAAAACAACTGCCGTAAAAGCCTCCTATATATAAAATCTCAGCTTTTTATGTCAGCACGTAACACTTCGGGATGCAACTTTGGTTGAAAGTTAGACATTAATTGTATTGTTTCGCTTATATGTACTCTCCAGAAAATAGTAATACGGGATCACACATTCTATAAATATATTTTTTTGCACACCGTCGTTTGCGCATGCGCAAACGACGGTGTGCAAAAAAATATATTTATAGAATGTGTGATCCCGTATACACACATTGGGATCCTCGCGGCTGCTACGTAGTTCGTGTACTGTGGTGATGTACAGTGGCTTTTAAAATACTTTTGAATAAGTAAAATTGCCGTTAGGTATTGGTGCTTTTGAATTTAATTCCCGTCTTATGACGGGCTTTTACACTTGTGTAAATATAGTTATTGTAGGCTTCAAGCAAGGGAACCAACTTCAGTGTTGACCTGATACTCCGTAGGGCGCGCAAAACAAAGAAGAAAACGAAGAGAATATTTTCTCATCATTAAATAGACTCCGCCGGCAGATTATGCCAAGATTTACTTTGTTTGTGTTTTGTTTCACAAATTCAAACTGAGAATCATCAAATGCTGTATATTCTTCACTATTTTGTGGTGTAGAAACATGGACAATGAACAATTAGTTGCAAGAAAGAATTGAGGACTTTAAGATGTGGATATAATGCAGAATGGGACGCATCTCATAGACAGAGAAGAAAACAAATAAAGAGATCCTAGAAAACCTAGGAATGAAGAGAGAATTAATGATGGAGATCAACATTATATAACTAACATATTTTAGCAATGTCAACAGGTATAACACTTTATTTAAGACCATAATAGAAAGAAGAATAAGCAGGAAAACGTGCAAGTGGAAGACCGCGCTCTACATTGGAAAATAACATCATGACATGGACATGAAAGATGCACCATCAAGACAAGAGATGGACATGAAAGAGTACACCATCAAGACAAGAGATGGACATGAAAGAGTGCACCATCAAGACAAGAGATGGACATGAAAGAGTACACCATCAAGACAAGAGATGGACATGAACGAGTGCACCATCATGACATGGACATGAAAGAGTGCACCATCAAGACAAGAGATGGACATGAAAGAGTGCACCATCATGACATGGACATGAAAGAGTACACCATCAAGACAAGTGATGGACGTGAAAGAGTACACCATCAAGACAAGAGATGGACATGAAAGAGTACACCATCATGACATGGACATGAAAGAGTACACCATCAAGACAAGAGATGGACATGAAAGAGTGCACCATCATGACATGGACATGAAAGAGTACACCATCAAGACAAGAGATGGACATGAAAGAGTACACCATCATGACATGGACATGAAAGAGTACACCATCAAGACAAGAGATGGACATGAAAGAGTGCACCATCATGACATGGACATGAAAGAGTACACCATCAAGACAAGAGATGGACATGAAAGAGTGCACCATCATGACATGGACATGAAAGAGTACACCATCAAGACAAGAGATGGACATGAAAGAGTACACCATCAAGACATGGACATGAAAGAGTACACCATCACGACATGGACATGAAAGAGTACACCATCATGACATGGACATGAAAGAGTACACCATCAAGACAAGAGATGGACATGAAAGAGTGCACCATCATGACATGGACATGAAAGAGTACACCATCATGACATGGACATGAAAGAGTACACCATCAAGACATGGACATGAAAGAGTGCACCATCAAGACAAGAGATGGACATGAAAGAGTGCACCATCAAGACAAGAGATGGACATGAAAGAGTACACCATCAAGACAAGTGATGGACGTGAAAGAGTACACCATCAAGAAAAGAGATGGACATGAAAGAGTACACCATCAAGACAAGAGATGGACATGAAAGAGTACACCATCATGACATGGACATGAAAGAGTACACCATCATGACATGGACATGAAAGAGTACACCATCAAGACAAGAGATGGACATGAAAGAGTGCACCATCATGACATGGACATGAAAGAGTACACCATCAAGACAAGAGATGGACATGAAAGAGTACACCATCAAGACAAGAGATGGACGTGAAAGAGTACACCATCAAGACAAGAGATGGACGTGAAAGAGTACACCATCAAGACAAGAGATGGACATGAAAGAGTACACCATCAAGACAAGAGGTGGACATGAAAGAGTACACCATGAAGACATGGACATGAAAGAGTACACCATCAAGACAAGAGATGGACATGAAAGAGTACACCATCAAGACAAGAGATGGACATGAAAGAGTACACCATCAAGACAAGAGATGGACATGAAAGAGTACACCATCAAGACAAGAGATGGACGTGAAAGAGTACACCATCAAGACAAGAGGTGGACATGAAAGAGTACACCATCAAGACATGGACATGAAAGAGTACACCATCAAGACAAGAGATGGACATGAAAGAGTACACCATCAAGACAAGAGGTGGACATGAAAGAGTACACCATCAAGACAAGAGGTGGACATGAAAGAGTACACCATCATGACATGGACATGAAAGAGTACACCATCAAGACAAGAGGTGGACATGAAAGAGTACACCATCAAGACATGGACATGAAAGAGTACACCATCAAGACAAGAGATGGACATGAAAGAGTACACCATCAAGACAAGAGATGGACATGAAAGAGTACACCATCAAGACAAGAGATGGACATGAAAGAGTACACCATCAAGACAAGAGATGGACATGAAAGAGTACACCATCAAGACAAGAGATGGACATGAAAGAGTACACCATCAAGACAAGAGGTGGACATGAAAGAGTACACCATCAAGACAAGAGATGGACGTGAAAGAGTACACCATCAAGACAAGAGGTGGACATGAAAGAGTACACCATCAAGACAAGAGATGGACATGAAAGAGTGCACCATCAAGACAAGAGATGGACATGAAAGAGTACACCATCAAGACAAGAGATGGACGTGAAAGAGTACACCATCAAGACAAGAGATGGACGTGAAAGAGTACACCATCAAGACAAGAGGTGGACATGAAAGAGTACACCATCAAGACAAGAGATGGACGTGAAAGAGTACACCATCAAGACAAGAGGTGGACATGAAAGAGTACACCATCATGACAAGAGATGGACATGAAAGAGTACACCATCAAGACAAGAGATGGACGTGAAAGAGTACACCATCAAGACAAGAGATGGACGTGAAAGAGTACACCATCAAGACAAGAGGTGGACATGAAAGAGTACACCATCATGACAAGAGATGGACATGAAAGAGTACACCATCAAGACAAGAGATGGACGTGAAAGAGTACACCATCAAGACAAGAGATGGACATGAAAGAGTACACCATCATGACAAGAGATGGACGTGAAAGAGTACACCATCATGACAAGAGATGGACATGAAAGAGTACACCATCATGACAAGAGATGGACATGAAAGAGTACACCATCAAGACAAGAGATGGACGTGAAAGAGTACACCATCATGACAAGAGATGGACGTGAAAGAGTACACCATCAAGACAAGACATGGACATGAAAGAGTACACCATCATGACAAGAGATGGACATGAAAGAGTACACCATCATGACAAGAGATGGACATGAAAGAGTACACCATCAAGACAAGAGATGGACATGAAAGAGTACACCATCAAGACAAGAGATGGACATGAAAGAGTACACCATCATGACAAGAGATGGACGTGAAAGAGTACACCATCATGACATGGACATGAAAGAGTACACCATCATGACATGGACATGAAAGAGTACACCATCATGACAAGAGATGGACATGAAAGAGTACACCATCATGACAAGAGATGGACATGAAAGAGTACACCATCATGACAAGAGATGGACATGAAAGAGTACACCATCAAGACAAGAGATGGACGTGAAAGAGTACACCATCAAGACAAGAGATGGACGTGAAAGAGTACACCATCAAGACAAGAGATGGACGTGAAAGAGTACACCATCAAGACAAGAGATGGACATGAAAGAGTACACCATCAAGACAAGAGATGGACATGAAAGAGTACACCATCAAGACAAGAGATGGACGTGAAAGAGTACACCATCAAGACAAGAGATGGACATGAAAGAGTACACCATCAAGACAAGAGATGGACGTGAAAGAGTACACCATCATGACATGGACATGAAAGAGTACACCATCATGACATGGACATGAAAGAGTACACCATCAAGACAAGAGATAGACATGAAAGAGTACACCATCATGACAAGAGATGGACATGAAAGAGTACACCATCATGACATGGACATGAAAGAGTACACCATCAAGACAAGAGATAGACATGAAAGAGTACACCATCATGACAAGAGATGGACATGAAAGAGTACACCATCATGACATGGACATGAAAGAGTACACCATCAAGACAAGAGATGGACATGAAAGAGTACACCATCATGACATGGACATGAAAGAGTACACCATCATGACATGGACATGAAAGAGTACACCATCAAGACAAGAGATGGACATGAAAGAGTACACCATCAAGACAAGAGATGGACATGAAAGAGTACACCATCAAGACAAGAGATGGACATGAAAGAGTACACCATCATGACATGGACATGAAAGAGTACACCATCATGACATGGACATGAAAGAGTACACCATCAAGACAAGAGATGGACATGAAAGAGTACACCATCAAGACAAGAGATGGACATGAAAGAGTACACCATCAAGACAAGAGATGGACGTGAAAGAGTACACCATCAAGACAAGAGATGGACATGAAAGAGTACACCATCAAGACAAGAGATGGACATGAAAGAGTACACCATCAAGACAAGAGATGGACATGCAAGAGTACACCATCAAGACAAGAGATGGACGTGAAAGAGTACACCATCAAGACAAGAGATGGACGTGAAAGAGTACACCATCAAGACAAGAGGTGGACATGAAAGAGTACACCATCAAGACAAGAGATGGACATGCAAGAGTACACCATCAAGACAAGAGATGGACATGCAAGAGTACACCATCAAGACAAGAGATGGACGTGAAAGAGTACACCATCAAGACAAGAGATGGACGTGAAAGAGTACACCATCAAGACAAGAGATGGACATGAAAGAGTACACCATCAAGACAAGTGATGGACATGAACGAGTGCACCATCAAGACAAGAAACAGAAGACATTAGAGATCCATTGTAGCCGACCTTCGATGTAAAGATAGGAGCTGATGATGATGATGTGTTAAATAGTCATCAAACACATAGTTACATTTAATGGCGAACAACCAAACTGATAAACAAACTGTTTGCTTTACAAAGGTTTCGGCCCATTTTTATAATCACTGAAAAAAAAAAATACGAACACAAAATAACAAAATTCGAAGGTTTAGTCGACTACACAAGCATTGCCCTGTTTACGTACTTACATTGTGAGCTTACACATTCTGACGTTTTCTCATGTAAGAGATACTGGTTGCGCCAAGTTCCGCGCAGCAGCTGACAATCCAGATCTGAAAGGAATTCTGGAAGAGTTTGTAATCAAGGTGTTGGAGAGCAGTCGCGTTGTTTTGAGAGCGGTGCTGTGGCAGTGAGCTGTAACTGTTAGGTAACCCTCACGCGCGTGTGGCCAGCAGGTGGTATGTAAATCAGACAAACTTGTAGTTGCTGTTACAACAATCATATTATACCTTGAGACTACTGTAACAGAAATCAAGACTGCGTTAAGACTCATGTTACAGAAATCAGGACTACGTTAAGACTGATGTTACAGAAGTCAGGACTACATTAAGACTGATGCTATAGAAGTCAGGACTACGTTAAGACTGATGTTTCAGAAGTCAAAACTACATTAAAACTGATGTTTCAGAAATCAGGACTACGTTAACACTGATATTACAGAAGTCAGGACTACGTTAAGACTGATGCTACAGAAAGCAGGACTACGTTAATACTAATGTTAGACTACGTTAAAACTGATGTTTCAGAAATAAGGCTAGTACTGTTCATTGAGCGTCCGACTGGCCGAGAGATTAGAGCGCTGGCATGTCGCGGCGAAGGTACAGGGTTCAAAAGACGCTGTCGTTACGCTATAATTGGATACATGACTTCGCTCATGAGTTAGGGAAGGCAAAGGCAACGAGGAAGGGAGCTAGTCACCCCACCTCTCGAAGCTTTACCTAGTATCACCTAGTATAATGAAGTCTCTAACACGTTACTCTCCTACGGTAGTATCTGCTATAAGACTACCTGTTTATTGTTTGTTATAAACACCTGGTCTGCAGTCCTAGATGTTATTCTTCTTTGTGGATTTAAGTAGACGACATGTTACATATTTCTGGCTGGTTTCATCCATGAGTGTGTATGTGATATCCAGTTCCAATTTCTGTCTTTCATCTACAGATAAAGTAGCTTTTGCCTGGTTCTCATCCACAGGTTCACGTGATTTGGTTTTGGTTTTAAGGATTATCTTCCTTGCACAGGGACAACTCCCTCAGTGCTCCGATCTCCTCCCTTAGATCACACAAGGAGGATCTCAGCACAGTGTACGAACTCCGTAGCACCGGCGAGAATCCAAGTGTGTGTATATAGGAATCACTTATTCTATAAATATATTTGGTGGGTATGTTTCTAATTTTTAAAAACTTTGCCAGGGCTGCGGCCTTATGGTCTACTCTTTACGATTTCCGACTGTCGTGAAATTTTTATTGTACGCAACTTGCACACGGGACCTCCTATTTTTTCATCCTTATCCGAGAATGCTAGGCATCCGATCTCACTACCCATGAGACCAGCAGGGAGTGTGGCATGATTAGGACCCTTGGTTCTGAAAAAAAAAAAATTTCCATAAACTCCCTCTACTGGGAATCGAACCCGGTACATCTAGAATTCGAGGCGGGCGCCATGTCCCTTAGCCACTCCGGCCCACGTGATTGAATCACAGAAATATGGACACATGCTGCCATGTCTCTAAAGTGGTTATCGACGTGTCTGCCGTCTTGCTTGTAGTGTTACAAAAATCAGCGAGGGTTTCAATATGAATCACTATGAATATCCAAAGTGTAAGAGAAGTGTGAGGCTCATTGAATATAAGCACGTTTGTGATGACTTTGTATGAATTTGCAGACTTCGTGGGCAGTAGGTTGGTATTTTTCTTTTTATTGTAGGGCGTATGGGCCTCAATGTTTGTCGGACATTAATATTTTTCAAAAAAAGTTCGTACCAGGGTTAGAGTTCAAAGTAACGTTAACAGCTTTAGTCAGTCCAAGCCACACGGCGGACGTATCGATAGTCACGTTGAAGAAATGCTGGCATGGCTCTAAAATTATTTTATGATTTCATCGCCCATGTTAGTAATTATTTCTGGACTCCTGAAATCAAGATTGCAGTGGGGATATCTCCTGGCCAGTGTTGGAAGTTTAAAAGTTATATTTTTGGCCAGATACTTTAATTCAAAGCTAAATAGTTTAACAGATTTTATAAACTTGATGTTGAATAATCTCATTTTAATTTCATGTGAAAACAGAGTTTTGTGTTAATCTAACAACATGGCGTACCAACTGCCACTATTACTAAAAAAATCGAAATATTAAGTGGCGTAACTACCGCTTGGGTGAACCAAGTACGTCCCAAGGGCTCCTGCTCCCATTGGGCACAGGAAGATAGTGGGTGGAAGGGACCCTTATCTTTACGTACATCCTTCTAATTTTCTTGTCACCGACTTCTAACGAGAAAAAAGTGTGTCCTAGTTTCGGGAGGCATAAATAAAAGACAACTCGTTGCTTTAAGTAAATTATCGTCCCTGACAAGATCACAGGAGGGGAAAGTCGCATAGTGCGAGATGAAATTCTTAAGATGGGCTGTCAGTGTTTTCAGAAGAGACAATCAGACATGATGACATCAGAAAAATTGCAAGAACTATATCCTGCATCAAATACAGAGAGAGACAGAAAAGTAAAGGGGATTGGCCATCTTATGAAAAGGGAGGCCAATCATAATTAAATACAACACATACATGCATACTCACACTTTGTTCCAAAGGAAAGATAATGACACACGACGTGAGATCTATTAATCAAAGGTTGTTTCCCTTTCTAAAATAAACTCAAATAATCTCAATTGAGAAGGTAGGGGAGTGAAGGGGTAGAGACTTCACTATACTTGGTCCAGCATTTTTTATGAGGCGAAATTCCCTTCCTCGCTGCCTTTACCTTCCTTAACTCAAGAACAGTCATGTACCCATTTACAGCTGCATAGACTGAAGCGTGAGGCTACCAGGTTTCGATCCCAGAACCCAGTAGCTGTGCCGCGAAAGAAAGGCGCGATAACCGCTTGACCAAGCGGACGCTCTTTAAAGGTAAGGTAATTAACTGACATGACACTAGAAATAGGATATACTTTTCTTGGTTGTTTCCCTTCCTATAATAACAACAACGGTTACATTGCGTAAAACACGAACACAACATCCTAACCAAAATAAGTGTTGACTGAACGGTTGAAAAGAAATTTATGGTCAGAACGACAACTTTTCATCAACAAGATACGAGTAAATGTGAATGAATATCAAACTCAAGGCGGCAGAACAGAAAAGTCCAGCGATACATATTTATTGATGTTTTTGTGGTTTTCAGGAATTCTGTACCGGATGGGGTAACTGGACCCAAGCCTAATCCTCCTAAGTCGCATTTTACGAATTGCGTGGTAGGTTACAGTGTTTCAATTCTTTACTCCAATTCGGGCTCACATACGGGCGCCAAAAAGAAAACAACAACTGAAAAGCTACAGTACAGTCGTTCCCAAATGGGTGCTTCCGTAGAATAGAAGGTTTGAAACGGTATGACAAGATCACTAAATGTGGAACTGATGACGAGAACCAGACAAGTTCCATTGGATAAAAGAGATGAGAAGAAGTCGTGTGCGATGCGTAAGACAAACACTGAGGAAACCTATCGATAGCATTAAGAGGCAGTCCTTGTTCTGGAATCACCAGGGTAAGAGTGGAAGAGGGAAACTTTGAGGAACACAAGAAGAGAACTTGAAACAGACAAGTTCAAGGCATGAAGAAGACATTGGTAAGACTTTGAGAAACACAAGAAGAGTGCTTCTTCTTCTTCTTCTTCCTCGTTCGTCCTGAAAAGGACGTTGGTTGCGTTGTGTCTGTTTACAGTGGAGCTGCGATATCTGCGCCTTTCGGCCAAGACATCCGACTTCAGCACGGCATTTTTTGGGACCGGGTTTGCCTTCCCTCTTCGATCCCTACTCTCTCAGCCAGACTGCAGTGATGCAGCCTGTTTCCAGGACCACCACGTGGAGGTGGAGTAGGGTCTTGGTCAGCTCTGGTTCGCTGACCCTGACGCAAGCAGTCAAGCTATGGGTCACTGACTGCATTCTCTATTGCTGCATCTTTGGGTCCCAGAAGAGCACTTGAAATAGACAAGTTCCAGGCATGAAGAAGACATGGTAAGACTTTGAAGAACACTTAACATTAGTTTGTTGAAGGCTATTTTCCTTGGGGAGCTGAAGCGTGATGATGATGATGATGATGGCGATGAATGTTAAGGAAAGAAACAGAGATCTGTAGAGAGAAATGATCACTTACTAGAAATAGAGAGGGGCCTAAATGGAGAAGAAAAGTGGTGACACATAAAGAAAACGTGGATCGACCTTGAATGGATGGCACAAGGCAGGACCGATGAGTCTGTGTTTGTTTAAAGCCAGTACTCCCTAGGGAGCTGATGAGTAGTAGTAATACTTTCACTTTCTTCATCGCAGTGAGGAGCTAAAGTTTACATTGTGCCAAGTGTGTAGCATTGGCTACAGTGAGCTCGTGTTGTTGTAGGATATCTGTGATGTTGTAAGTACATCTACCTCTCAGTCTCCCCTGTACTTTGAAACCAGATCTTCTACTGTTGTAGGCGAGTAGTGGTAGTTTATCCGGCTCCATTCTCATGAAATCGCCAAACCATTTAGTTTTCTGTCTCTCTATACGAGCGTTTCTCAACCGGCATTCCGTGGAATTCTAGGGTTCCGTGAGAGGTTGTCAGGAGTTCCGCGAGGGATAATTTTTGAAAAAAAAAAAATAAATAAATAAATAAAAGGGGTTTTTCTCAGTCTTAGGCTATATTTTTTTATTCATATTGCTTGGGCCTATGGTTTTTAGTAGCTTTAGTATACAACATTGTCAACAAATTTTCATGTAAATAACAGTTAATTAAAATTACCGTGAGCTAAAGATATAATAATTTCATTCAAGGGTTCCACGAGACCTGAAACATTATTTCAAGGGTTCCTTACTTACTTACTTACTTAGTCGTTCCTCTTTTACCGTGAGGTGTAGAGGTTTGGAAGAGAGAGCGCCAGACTATGCTATCGGCTGTCTTCCTCCTGGCCTGGTTCCATTCTAGTTGTCGGTCCTTCAAAGATATTGTCTAATGTTGTCCTCTCAGCGAATTCTGGGTCGTCCTGGGGGTCTGGATCCCTGGCTCTTTGTTTCCTATGCTTGTCGTGGTAGCCGATCTTCTCCCATTCTGCAGACATGGCCAAACCATCTTAGTTGGGACTGTTCTACTTGGGTCTGCAGGCGGTGGGATTTTAGGCCTTGAGGTATCGTCTGGTTGCGGACCATTTCAAGGGTTCCGCCAGGGTAAAAAGGTTGAGAAAGGCTGTTCCATAAACTTCATACTTTGTATAGTTCACTGGGGTCTCTGGAGAGACAAAGAAAGAATATTTCTACTGCACATTCATGCATGTCGTACAAGGCGACTAATGTGAGGTTGTGCATGGGGCTGTCAACCACATCATGTAAAATAAGTCGGCACAGAAACCACAGCTTCAAAAACATTTGACTGCTTGGTACATGCTTCCTGCAAGGGAACCATCTGCAGTTGTGGCTCGAAGTTCCGTAAAGCAATGCAAAGGAAAGTCATGTGATATTCTTGATACAGGATGTTTTTTTCGTACGCCCGCTAATACTCGAGGCGAAATCTCAGGTAAATATGTCTAACCTGAGACTGATTTTACGTGAGTATCCCTTTTTCCCTGTACACTGACAGTTGTCCTCTCGCCATTCAGGCAGATACTCGCCGATTTCGGAGGTACCCATTAGAGCTGGGTCGGCTCAGGAGCCGTTCAGTTTATTCCAGTCCCTGGTCGAAGGCACTCTTTCAAATGTCTTCGCCAGGGCTTGAATTATTCCAGTCCAAGTCCTGGTCGAAGACACTCTTTCAAATGTCCTCGCCAGGGCTCGAACCTGGATCACCAGATCGCCAGCGCAGTGTGGGAACCATTACACCAGCGCGGCTCCTGATACAGGATACAATTCCTACTATTTTTCATGTGATTATTTCTTATTCTGACTCTCCTGGTGACATTAACAGCATTTCTTAAGCATCTCATCTCACATGTGATTTTTTTCCTCTCCTGTGCATTACTCATGGACCATATTTTACAATGATAGCAAAGAATTGGCATGAATATAGTGTTCCCATGTGAGGTAGCACTGATGAAAGACAGTGATCACGAGGGAAATAAAACCAACTTATAACTATTGGTGAGTAATCATTTACGATGATTTTACTGCATAAATAAAAGGCTAAGGAAAACGTCATCAAGGTCCAATGAGCCAAAAAAAAAAAAAAACCGTGTGCATTCTCACTAATGTAAATTGCAGCGCAAGCCCACTGAGGGGAAATTCAACATTAACCAGTAGAATAAGAACCAAGTATTAACTAGTGCAGTTGTATTCATTCATAACCCTCCACTCCCAAAGGAGCATAGGCCTTCAACAAACACATGTGTTGAGTTCGTTTTATGGTTGAGTACAGTTTATACTGGTGAAGAGGTAGCTTCAAACGCGAATGGTTAAAATGAACGAATGTCAACAATATTCTTCCAACGAACTTCAACAAGTAGTGAACTGGGCAAGTACTGGCAGTACATAAGTCGGTGATGACTGTACATCGATTTTATTCAACATGACACAGACGGAGTGGACAAGACTAACATCGTCACAGGCGCAAAGATCATACATCAGCATAATGGTAATTACTTTTAAAGTTCCTGAAGATTCTCTACCAATAAAGTCCTCTGACTCAAGTGACTAAGGATCACAAAACTGTTACCGTATAATATTCTTCTCATTCAAGTCCGTTGACCTTCTCTCAAGGACGTCTATCATGGTAACGTATTCATACTCCAGGATAAAATCTTCCATATCATACTTCACAATCCCATACGTTCTCCAAAACATAACGTTAGATAGCATAATAGTTAGAGATTTCAAACAGGAAGTCAGCTGATAGAATACACAAATAATACGTAGAAGAGGAAACAGGTTAGAGATTCCAGTTGGCTAACCTCTCCCATTCTATGCCACGCTTCTGGCATTGTTGTAACAGCATATTAAAACATGTGCATAAGGTAATCAATAACTTCTTCCACTCGTAGGAATCCTTCTTCTACGATACAAATCCTAAAGGCAAACGACTCTGTAGATCCATTCTAGGAATAACATCTTCCCGCTAGACTAGTATTAGAGCGGCCTTATAATACAGCTTTAAATAAGAAGTGGGGCGATAACTTACGTGACATTGCTGCTATTGGTTTCGACCTGAAGACCAATACAGATCACTAGAAGAAATGCTTTCCATAAACATGCCATTGAATACAAATATAATATAACAATCATGGACATAAACAAGTTCCATGTTGTCCCTTCAAAAATGACGTCACAAACTACTCAACTAGGTTACCCGTGCGTCCCAAAGCAACACTCACTGCTTCGTGCACGTCAGTGCGCGAATCATTCGACCGCACAAATAATATAACTATATCAAGACTGGTGCGTACATTTGGCAGGACCGAAGACTACCCCCTTAGGTAATAAATGTACGTAACAGCTCCCTTATTACCTCCCCTTAAAAAAATTAATTCTATTAATTTTTTTCGAACTAATTACTCGAGAGAGGTGAGTCAAAAAAACTACAACAAGATATGAAATGCATAAAGTTATATCATATTAAGAAAAGAATATTAAATTGAAATCAATATAACTAAATGACAGTATGCATTAAAGCACACATCCACTATCGACCTACTTTGGAACGATGTGGTAATATTCGAAGTAAAACAAGTTGAAAAATGAAAATGAAGAAACCATAAAAAAAAGATGATAATAAAATTCAACTAAGTTTAAAAAAAAAAAAATTTGAAACATATGATTTCAAAATGAAAATGAACAGCAACACTGATGATAATCAATGATAAGAGAATCAATAGAACAGAAAATTTTAAAATACAACATGCAAAATGAAACAAAGCATAATTAAACACTTTAAGAATCAACACACTTAATGTTTTCTAACACTAGTACGGTTGACTAGTGATCTAACAGTGAGATATCATGTAGTGGGATACGTGAATACACGTATTGCGAGAAACTAATAAAGTTAGTAGATGTGTGATTTGTAATCAATCAAATAGATTAAGTTGAATTAATCTAATTTATATATTCCTTAATTACTAACAAATAACTAGTTAACAATATATTCAAAGTAATTGCAATATCACTATCAATATGTCACTGTTCCGTTACAACTAGTTAGTAATCGACGAGATAATGTTCTCAATGTTCCATACACGATATAATATATTCTCTAACACGTTATGTAGTGTAATATGTTCCATAGGAATAACAAATGTATATTTGTCGCTCTTAACAATGTTGCCATATTAATAAAAAGTCACTGTAGTACCAATGTTCGCGTACTAAGAAAACGTTGATATAGTATCAATAACAATGTACAAAGTTATTCATGTTATCGGTGAGGATGTTCCAACATCTGGAAGTGGCTTAGTTTCGACAAGTTCGCTTGGGCATCTTGATAGACAGTCTGCGAACACATTCTGCACTCCAGGAATAGCTCGTATCTCAAAATGGAACGGTTGAAGCGCTATAGCGTAACGCGCTGACTTTGATGACTTAACGTTCCCTGTATTCAGTGCGGTAAGAGCTTTCTGGTCAGACTCCACCACAAAGTGTGATCCGAGGAGATAACGATCCAGTTTAGTGATTGCCCAGACAAGAGCGAGGAGCTCTTTATCCAGAACGGAATATTTCATCTCGCTCGTTGTGAGCTTTCTGGATACGTACATAACCGGAAATAAGGTGCCTCCGTATTCCTGCATCAAAACTGCCGCAATAGCGTAGGAAGAAGCATCACTGCGAAGAACAAAGGTGAGATCTTTGTTAGGCAACCTTAAAAAAGGCTTATTTGAAAAAAATTGTTTTATATAGTCTAAAGCCGTTTGGTGATCCTGCGACCACTTTATTACATTAGATGTGCCTTTCTTCAGTAACGAAGAAAGAGGTGCAGTTATAGTAGACAAATGAGGGATGAATTTAGAATAGAACTGTATTAGTCCTAAGAGCGACCTCACTTGTTTTTTTGTCTTAGGTGCTGAGATGTTTAAAATTTTAGAGACGTTACTGTCTTCTGTATACATTAAACCGCGACCTATACGGTGACCAAGAAAGGAGATGTCATGAAAACCGACAAAAGCCTTTGAAGGTTTCGCTGTTAAGTTATAATCCCGTAAGGTAGAAAGTAAAGATTTTAAACCCTGAATATGTTCATCCCAAGAGTCACTGAAAAGACAGATGTCATCTATATAAGTAATGACATCGGGACGATGAGACAATATGCGGCGCATCATGCGTACAAAGGTAGCTGGCGCATTCATTAACCCGAATGGCATAAAATTCCATTGAAAAAGACCCCGTGGTGTCGAGAAAGCGGTGAATGGCTTTGCTTTAGGAGTGAGTGGCACTTGCCAATATCCCTTTGAAAGGTCAAATTTCGAAAAGAATGTAGCATGAGATAATCTCTCCAATAAGTCATCTAAAAGAGGTAATGGTTCCGCATCGAATTTTGTAACTTTGTTTAATTTCCTGTAATCTACGCAAAGACGTATATTGTTGTCTTTCTTCCTAATGATTACCATGGAAGAAGAATATGGTGATGAAGATGGTTCAATTATATTTAATTGGAGCATCTCATCCAATTCCTTATCAACCTTATCACGAAAGTGTAAAGGAATAGGATATGGGCGAACTCGAATAGGCGTATCGTCAGTCAGAATAATGTCATGTTGGATGACTGACGTATGACCAGGGATGTCAGTGAGGACATCCTCATACGAGTGTAGAATATTAGAGACTTGCTGACGTTGATCAGCCGAAAGAGTAGATGAGATTGTAACATCATTCCATTTCTCAGTGGAATGGAGTGGTACAACTGGTATTGGTAGTTGTACATCATCGAAAGAAGATTCCTCTTCTTGGATGACTGACAAACTAGAATAGTGTTGAATAGGTGGTGTAGGATCGTCAGTTGCCTGAAACACTGACTGTAGATAATCAGGACGTGAGTAATACTCCTTCAACATGTTAATGTGGAAGGTTTTATGTTTACCATTAACATCAACGATGTAGTCGACATCGGATATTCTTGAGATGATCCTGAAAGGACCTCTCCAGGTAATTAAAAGACGATTGTTATGCGTAGGTAGTAAGACAAAAGCTTCATCACCAGGTATGAGCTGGCGAAGACGTCTATACTTGTTTGCAAATAGACGAGCTTTTTCTTTGGCTTGTTCAGATGATGCAGTAGCTAGTCTACAAGCATCTATGATTCTCTTTCTCAGAGAGATCACATACTCATAAGAGGATTGTGTTTCCTCTTCAATATTCTCATCAACCAATAAGTCGTGGATTAACGACATAGGACCGCGTGGTTGCATGCCAAAAAACAAGCTGGAATGGAGAAAACCCCGTTGCTTGATTTTGTACTTCGCGATACGCAAAGAGACAAGCGGGTAGGACCCGATCCCAGTCTTGGGGATGGTCTTGAGTCATCTTACCCAACAACTGCTTGAGTGTCCTATTGAGACGCTCAATTAACCCATTTGACATCGGATGATAAATAGAACTAAGAGATCTGTCTATACCTAATGTCTTCATAACTTGAGACATGGATTCAGAAATGAACTGAACCCCATGATCCGACAAGATTTTCCGTGGAAAACCAATGCGTGAGAAGATTAACATCAATGCCTCTGCTACACTGGCAGATGAAGTGTTCTTGAGAGGGATGGCCTCAGGCCAATGAGTGCACATATCAATGCACGTAAGGATATGCGTATGCCCTCTAGCAGATGGAAGTATCGGACCAATAATGTCAATGGCCATTTTATCAAATGGTCTAATCGGGATGTCCGCAGCTTGAATAGGAGCCGCATGAAATGGACCCCGTACCTTAACTTCTTGACATATCAAACAGGACCGACAATAGAGAGTAACATCTCTATGAACGCCTGGCCAGTAGAATGCAGAAAGCACTCTGGATTTGGTACGCGAAAAACCCATATGGCCCGCACATTGCGAGTCATGCGCATGTCGTAATATACGAGATCTCATACAGGATGGGACTAGAATCTGAGAACATAAGGATGAATCCTTTTCCCGTATTACTCTAACCAAAATCCAATTTTTAAGTATAAAGTCATGTCTAGATTTTGCAAGTTTGTTGCTTGTATTCTTTTTGTTAACATACTGAAAAATTTTTTTTAATGAATCATCATTCTTTTGCAATGTTGCAAACAACTCCCGTGAAATAGGAGCATCATCATCACAAGTGGTATGAACTGTAGGTTCAATAGGTGTATCATGCGACATATTAGTAGCTTGCGCTCTAGTCACTACTGCATTTGCAGTTTGAATATGTCGCTCTTCCCATTCAGCAATTTGCTGTGGTGAACACTCTTTAATACCATGTATGCGACCAAGTATTAAATCTCAAATTGGATTTGGAAGAAGACAAGCCTGGATCTGTCCTGAAAAAAATGGTGTATGAAGTGTTATAATGGCTGTGGGAAATGTTTCCACAGTTCCGCCAAACGTCACACATTTCACAACCCTGCCCGTCGCACAACTAGGGTCGATCAGCGAAGTCCGGACGCCCACAGTGGTACAACCTGAGTCGAATAAAAGAGAGCATGAAATATTGTTAACAAATCCTCTGTTAAACTTAAGAGAGCCCTGTCCCTGGTGTACTGACGCAGGAGTGGCCATGCAGACTGCAGGTAGACTAGGCAAAGTATGACCGCAACGCAGCGTCGTGATCGCCTTGGGCTGGAAAAGAGTAGAGCATTCTGAACAATCTTTGACTTGGGTACAATCAAGAGAACAACACATAGCATTATGAGTTTCAGCTCCTTTACCCTGTTCAATGTTAGCCTGTGTATCAATTAAAGAGACATTAGAATGTCTAACCGTATTACTTGACGATCTATCTCGTCGGCGCGATCGATTTTGATTATTTGCATTAAAATTGCCATAATTGTCTTTTGTACTAGAGTTAAAATTTGGACGAGTCCGATAGTTTGTATAATTAAAGTTATGCTGTTCTTCAAAATTTTTATTCCAAGAACCTTGTCTGTTTTGCGGACCCTGAGATTTTGATCTCCAGTTTTGTTTATTATAATGTCCTTGATTATTTTTAAAATTATTGTTACCAAAATCTTGTGATCTGTGAGTTTGGTTCCAAGAAACATTAAATGGAGCAGATTGTTGAAATTGCTTCCCTTTGTAAAAGTTATCATTGTTAAAATTGTAATTATTTCCCTTATTGACATGCCTATCAGCACTAAAAGAACGATTGCGTGAAAAATTGTTTTGTTGTGCTGCAAAAGCAACAGGCAATTCATTCTTAATCTGTGCATTACTTAGATCCATGGTTGGGTGAGCAGTGCAAAAAATTTTTTGCATGTTCTTCTAAATTTTTCATTGATAAAGGTTTCCTTTCGTGTAAAAATGCGAGAAATGTAGGATTTACAGACGAAAGTACCTTATCGCGCATCAGTAAATCGAAGAGACCTTCATACGACTTTTCAATTTTGGATAATTCGATCCATCTTTCTAATGTTAGTCGTATCTGTGACAGAAAATCATTAAAATTTCTGCCAGATTGAGGTAGTAATGTATGAAATCTTAAACGATATTCGTCTTCTGTCATTTGGAATTTTTGCAGAAGTGCCGCTCTAAGAGCATTATAGTCATTTTTCTCACCAATGCTGGTGGTATGATAAACTGCTAATGCATCCCCTGTAAGTAATCTGGATAAATATGTACAGTATAGCGCTTTATCCACGTTGTAAGACCCACAAGTGGCCTCAAACCTATCTAGGAAGAATATTACGTCATCAGACGGGGGATTAAATTTTGGTAATTTAAGGTGAATTTCCTTAAAATGGTCCTGTCTGGATGAAGTTTGGCTTTCAAAAGTTCTCTGAGAATTAGCTTCCTGAGTTAACCTAAGTCTTTCATATTCTGACTCTGCTAATTTCAGTTCATGCTGTCGTTTTTTTTCATTCTCTTCCATCTCAAGCTGAAGTCGTTTTACATTTTGTTCAGCTATTAATCTCCTCTCTTCCATTTCTTCTTGTTTATTTTCCATCTCAATCTTAAGTCTTTCTTCAGCCTCCCTTTGCTTCTGTTCTGCCTCTCGCTGAAATCGTTTATCTTCTAATTCAGCGGCCAATCTCATTTTTTTCTCCTCTTCCTCAGCTATAAATTTCCTCTTCTTTTCTTGTTCCTCAGCCTCAATCCGTTTTTGATCTGCCTCAAATTGAAGTTTTTCTAGTCTTAAAGTTTCTAACTTTCTCTGTTCGGCTTCTATTTCTTGAGCTTTCCTATATTCTGCAAGTGCAAATGTTTTTGCTTCATCAGGAGCTATCTGAAGAGCTTTTGCTTGCTTAATGAAATAGTCTAAGGTAGCCATTATTCAATATTATTATGTAATAATACTATTTAAAAGTGTTACTACAACTAGTGGTCTTCGTTCCTGTTCTAGAACGGTAAAATCAATTTATATTATAGGCAATAATATTTATAATTAATAATGTAATTTATAACATGAAATGATGTGAAAGCAATAACGTGACAGACAATAGCACAATACTGACGCGACACGATATTTAGGACAAATGAAAACGTTCGCAGAAATCCAATGAAAATAATATATGGAACTAAAATGGAATGTCGTAAAGAATTACGATGATAACTGCGATCAAATATTCAACAGGACAATAGACACCACAGTGTAAAAACATATGCTTTGTAAAAAACTGAACGACAGGAAAGGTGAGACGGACAATAATCACATACAAAATACATCCTGAAACTAAGGTACAAGTAAAAAATAGCTACCAAAAACAACGATTAAAACTTGACACTACAGCTAAAACAGTCAGGTGTCACAGACTACCAGACACAGTGGACCAAAGATCCTTCTATGCTCACGCATAGGAACATTCCACTGCGGGAAGTCTGCAAAATAATGTCCTATAGAACACTTAAGACGGACCTGTGGTGAAACTGGTATTTTCCCGTCCTAAGTCGCCATTCCCAACCTCCCACGAAGAATACAACACATATAACATGTAACATGTAAAATATAGATATGGACATATCACGGAAGGCACAGCTAAAAGTAATAAAGCGTATAAGGAGAACACGTTATACTTAACTCGCGTGCAGGTAAAAAATCAATGTGCCTCGTCCCCGTGTATGTACGTTTGAGGATAAAATACTTCGTTCTGAGTATTAAACCACATGCTCGCACGTAATAGTGACTAAGAGATGATCCCAAGATGTTGTCGCCTTGAAAGTTCAGATCTTCAGATGATCCCAAGATGTTGTCGCCTTGAAAGTTCAGATCTTCAGATGATCCCAAGATGTTGTCGCCTTGAAAGTTCAGATTTTCCATTGCTGATACTTGTATAGGGTACGTTTCCTGTGAAATTCTAGATTTCATAAACACACTGGAGCACCAATTACTGTTGAGTTCGTTTTATGGTTGAGTACAGTTTATACTGGTGAAGAGGTAGCTTCAAACGCGAATGGTTAAAATGAACGAATGTCAACAATATTCTTCCAACGAACTTCAACAAGTAGTGAACTGGGCAAGTACTGGCAGTACATAAGTCGGTGATGACTGTACATCGATTTTATTCAACATGACACAGACGGAGTGGACAAGACTAACATCGTCACAGGCGCAAAGATCATACATCAGCATAATGGTAATTACTTTTAAAGTTCCTGAAGATTCTCTACCAATAAAGTCCTCTGACTCAAGTGACTAAGGATCACAAAACTGTTACCGTATAATATTCTTCTCATTCAAGTCCGTTGACCTTCTCTCAAGGACGTCTATCATGGTAACGTATTCATACTCCAGGATAAAATCTTCCATATCATACTTCACAATCCCATACGTTCTCCAAAACATAACGTTAGATAGCATATAGTTTCAAACAAAGTCATACACGATAATACGAACAGGTTAGAGATTCCAGTTGGCTAACCTCTCCCATTCTATGCCACGCTTCTGGCATTGTTGTAACAGCATATTAAAACATGTGCATAAGGTAATCAATAACTTCTTCCACTCGTAGGAATCCTTCTTCTACGATACAAATCCTAAAGGCAAACGACTCTGTAGATCCATTCTAGGAATAACATCTTCCCGCTAGACTAGTATTAGAGCGGCCTTATAATACAGCTTTAAATAAGAAGTGGGGCGATAACTTACGTGACATTGCTGCTATTGGTTTCGACCTGAAGACCAATACAGATCACTAGAATAAATGGCTTTCCATAAACATGCCATTGAATACAAATATAATATAACAATCATGGACATAAACAAGTTCCATGTTGTCCCTTCAAAAATGACGTCACAAACTACTCAACTAGGTTACCCGTGCGTCCCAAAGCAACACTCACTGCTTCGTGCACGTCAGTGCGCGAATCATTCGACCGCACAAATAATATAACTATATCAAGACTGGTGCGTACATTTGGCAGGACCGAAGACTACCCCCTTAGGTAATAAATGTACGTAACAACATGCCAAGTCCTCCTGTCACGTGCCATCATCTCAAGTTCTTTCCATGTTCTCCTCATCATTTTCACCTCTGTTTCCAGCTCTCTTCTCCATGTGTTTCTTGGTCTACCTCTGCATCTCTTGCCCTGGGGGTTCCAGAACAAGGTTTGCCTTGTAATGCTACCAACAGGTTTCCTCAGTGTGTGTAAACTGGTAATGAGTCTTGCCAGGACAAAAGAATTGCCGACGTTGCGGTCACAATGCTTTTGTCAGGAACAAATGATAGAAATTTTCGAAATAAATACATATATATATAGTCAAGTGTGTTTGCGCTTTCGTCTTTCCGCCCGTCCGCACGACATTGTTTGACCACTTCTATACTACCTGGAAGTCTGAAATGTGGTATGCTGAAAGGTCTTAAGATATGATGCCCTAGAAAAATCTGAAAAACAAACAAATTAATACGGTGGCTTTGTATTTCGGCCAGACACCTTGAGTGCCGAAAGAAATTTATTTTTTTAATTTTAAAGAAAAATTAATAGATTATTATAAAATTATTGAATATATGTAATTTCCAATGTTAATTTTTCTTATTTTTCAATGCAACTTTTAATAATTAAGCAAATCAATTTGGAAAATAAAAATTAACAAAAAATATCTGAGATTTTACATTGTGCTCGTAATATTGTTGTATAATTATAAAGTAAATGACTTTAGAAAGCGGATTCTCATTATGTCTAAAAATTACAAGTATGCTTTGTAGGGTAAATGTGGACCTAAAACATAAGATATTAGTTTCATTAATGTAAACATGGCATGCCCACATTTAAAATGCTCCGAAATGCAATGAGGTTGCTGTACACTTGAGTGCTACAGCATAGTAAAAGAGACATTTTCCGAAGCTGCAGATAATGTCAAGCATATCAGTGAAAAGGGGACTGCAAAGAAGAAATTAACGACATTTGACATTTTACAACTGATAGATGCAAGACCGAAAACTACGCAATCAGATAGGAATACAGCAGGCTAAATAAGGAAATAATAAGCAAATGTAAAAATGGCAAAAGAAGCATGGTTAAACCAGAAGTGCAAAGACTTGAAATGCAGCACATAAAAGGTGCAACACCAATTAGTGGTGAGAATGCGATTTTGTAGAAGGTAAAGTTCAAACAACAGCAAAAATATTATGCTAAAATTAATCAAGAAGACCACAGAAGTTAAAAACAGAAATATATTTTGAGTTTTATAGATTACACTAATCCATTAGACAAAGTGAATCACGGGTAAATTATCAAAATGTTATAAAGCATAAACGTGTATCATAAGGACATGAGAATAATAAAGAACAGGTGTTGACAACAGACAGCAGCTGTAGGAATCAGTAGCTAAATAGGAACATTTCAACAAGTAAAAAAATATTAGACAGGGATGTGTGCTGTCACCAGATCTCTTCAATTAGTGTAGTAAAAACAATAATGAAATCCATAGAGGACATGTCAGAAGCATCAGTGGGTGGACATAATATAAAAAAAAAACAAAAAAAAACTTGAGGCACGCTGATGATACAGTCTTAATGGCAAATAGTGAAAACGAGTTATAGAAAATGATTGATACAGAAGTGACAGAAAGTTAAAATAAAGGCCCTAGCCTTAATAGCGAAAAAAAAAAAAAAATAAAACTACAGAAGCTATAGTCATCTCCAAGAAAACGATATCTGCTTTATCAAAGTAAATGGAACAATTATAAAAACGATCAATAAATTCAAATATCTGTGAATAACATCGGATGGAAGATGTATCTCAGAAGTGATGTGTAGAATCGACCAAGTAAAAGCAGCATACTATTTAAAATGAAAAGAATTTTATGCAACAACTTTTTTCCGGTGTAAGTAAGAAATAGAGCTCTTCAAAGTTATATAGGAACATTCCTGATATACGGAAGTGAGTTATGGACAATTCGCAATAAGTAAGAAATGCGCCATGTGCCACAGAGATGTGGTGTTACAGACGAATGTTACAAATAACATGGGCAGCTAAATTTAGTAATGGGAATGTCTTGAACAAATTAACAATGTGCAAAGGAATTTTATTCCTCAGGTTAGAAAAAAGCAATCCACTTTATTTTGGCATTTTATCAGAAGAAGATGAAGAAGAAGGCTGCAATATGTCGTGGCAACAGGAAAGATAGAAGGTAAATGATATAGGGGGCGACAAAGAGAGAAGATTATGGACAGTTTGACACCGTAGCATGCAAAGAAGTCAACAACAGATTTGATCAAAAGCAATGTAGGTAGGAAGTTCTGTTATTTTGAAGGTAGGTGATACAGTTCAAGATAATAGCGGATTAATATTTAAACAAGAATTTTAGCTTTGGTTAATTTTTCCTTTATTTATCTTTATGTTTGGAAAAAAAAGAAGAAAACCAAGCTTTTCCAGAATAACCATGCAAAAAACGAATATACATATATATAATGTAAAGTTTTACGATGTACACTTGTAGATAAACATACGTGTATTTTTAAACTACACCATTCTCAAATGTTTAAAAGTAATGAGTTGTTTTATGCAGCTAAAACAAGTTTGACACAGTAAAATTAACAATTCTGTCGTGTTACCCTTGAACCTCTTTCACGTACTCTCGGGGTAACGCTTACCAAACTTTGGGAATCACTGAAGTAGATGGCTGGGTACAGTCTGGGTTTAAAAAAAAAAGAGAATGTTAAACAAACGGGGATAAATCCTGCACGAAGTCTTCAGAAAGTCTAGAACAAGGTCCCACCATCAATCTTATCCGGCAGGGAACGATACTGATGACGTTCTTGATTTCTGTGGAGAGAATTGTGCATCCAGTTACATTAATCATCATCATCATCATACGAATCATCATCATCAGCATCATACGAATCATCATCATCGTTACCCCCTTCACGACCACCCCCACCATCATCACAATCATCATCATTACCTTTCTACTCCCCTTTAAATGCAAGCTTTTAACAACTACACGCCACGCCTTCCTGTCTTGTGCTGTACCTTCATCCCGGTCTTCTTCATCCCTGTCTTCTTCATCCCTGCCTTCTCCATCCCCTCATATTTATCTCTAATTCTCTTCTCCCTTGATATGTTTGGGCTTCCTCTATTTCTCCTTCCCCGGGGATTCCAGGGAAAAGGGCTGCCTTGTAATGCTGTCATTTGGCTTTCTTAATGTGTCTCAAATCACTCTCCGCGCATTTTTTTTCCATTGGTTTTTATTTGGTTCTTGTCACCAGTGTCACAGGATGGATTTGGGGCGACCCCTTCTTGATCTACCTTTCACTCCGGCAGTACTCATTTTAAATCGTTGCACTGAATAATTGCGTGCTTTTCCTTGGTCAGCACTTTGTTCTTTCTCTGCTATGTAGCTGATATTTTGTAATTTCATTCTTACACTCCTTTCAGTAATAATTCGTCTTGTCTGTTTACCTGCCCATCCCTGCTGAGAGAGTAGACAGGTGATGTAATATTGGACCGGCAGTCATGTTGGTAAATTCTCGTGTACCAAACCTTGGCCGCTACAGATTAACACTCAAATCGCCACAGAATATTTGTTTAATCGCTGAAAAGGCAAGAGTGCGTCTTCGCCAAGGTGGTAAAGAGACGAGATGTGTGTGCTCAAGCGACAGATAATGAGATTATTCGTCTGTGAAACACCTTATGGACAGACAGAAATGACATAATCGTTTCCAGTCCAACTTTCACGAAGACATTACTTTATATGAAAGTAATAAGTTGTTACATCTGAAACACATTGTTGTACGAGTTTACAGATGTGTTGGTGAGTCTGCCTACCAGGCAATCGGATTTTTTATTACCATATATGGGAGAGGTGACTGATAAGGGTGGATTTAACTGGAATGATAAGCCAAAGGGTCTGACCACCAAAAGTGGATTTAGGCTGACGACAAATCACCACCCCTATCGACACCTGGTATAAAAGTGCAAGATGTAGGTGTCTTCTCTGGTTTATAGTGTTGCTGTGTATGTTGCAGTAGAATAGTTCACAGGGTACAACACAGGCAACATGATGTGTAGAGTCATGAAAATGGTAACTTCGCTTTATGTTTTATACCATTTATTGCACGCCACAAAACAGTCATGATATTTTGTCATCACCAACATAGTTTAACGAATGCAGCATTCAAAATCATATTAGCTGATAGTCATGTAGGATTCAATACTCAATAGTTCTATTGTAAACAGATAGCTTCTGTATATTCGATATCATAAAGTTCTGGTTAATGAAGCTGTATATATATATATATATATATATATATATATATATATATATATATATATATATATATATATATATAGAGCACAGATCTGGGCGCCTAAGGTTCACACATATAACTTCTGTAACAGTGTCATGCTGCAGATCATCTTGCTATTTTGTATTCATCATCCATGTTCATAGACAATAATAAATGCTCCCTTCCTGATGCTAGCAGATCAGATGTGTACAATAAGTCCTTTTACTGTCTGCACGTGAATAGCATACATGGAATACAGGTCAAAACGACCCTTATAAACTTCTTAAGTCTAACCATCTGACTTGGACGTGATCTCTGATATAACGAATCCTGGAACACAGACAATAGTCTTGTTGGTCTAGAGCGACCCATATATATATAACTAGTTCAGGTATAAAGATACCGGTGGCGAAAATCCTAGTCAAAGTACCTCTCCATTTTGAATCACACAGGCGAGCAAGGAGCCAAAAAATGACGAACTTCTAGATGATAGCATAAAGTTCAATACAAGAGGAATTACCTTTCTTCGGAAATCAACCACGAACATATGCCTCCAGGCAGGCTTGAATAATACTGGGAAATAGTCTAGTTAGCTAACTAACTCACAAAGACAATGTATTTCCCTCAGAAAATCACAAGACGCACATTGCGTCCGCTCGCTGCTCAGACCATTTCTAAACTCCCGAGCTGGGCGGAACACACCAAACGAACTACCAGTTTTGACATGCGCAGAACTCCAATATCTGAGTCGCCGCTCACATAAGACGATTCTAAGAACATTCGAGATAAAAGTCTTACACAGTCGCGCCTTTTATGGTCATGAACAGAAGCGTTAAGACAGGTTTCAGACATCTACAACAGTTGACTGATACTACCAAATAAGGAGATATGGTCACGCTTCGTTCAAGAAATTATAGACCGAACGTGTCTCTATACAAGAGAAGGCAAACTCATAAAAAAATTGTAGTCTCGATATCTCGGGTTATGTCCCTTTGACTGTAAAAAACATAATACACCTTTCAGTCAAAAAATGATCATACATACGAAAAATGATCATACAAAGACTTTGGAAAAAGTAATTATTTGTGCGTAACAGTGACCTTTGCATCATGCACATAATTTTTCCATGTCGGAAATAATTTTAAATTTCCCCACACGACACGCATGTTTGAAAACGATTGGCGCTTTCTTAGCATCGTAACAAACCAAATGCGGGGGCAGACTTGCAATATAATCTGATAATTTTTGCAAGTCTAGTTCACTGTGAGAAATCGCTTGCAAAGACGACACAACCCTGTGAGAAATCGCTTGCCAAGACGACACAACCAGACTGCCAGAAGTTAGAATTCATAATTCAATTTATCAGGCCGGACTTTTATTGGAGTATTTTGGAAAGACTTGCACAGCCCAGGAAAACTCTATATTTTAATAAGGAACCGGAATCTGAGAAAACTGAAACACACGGAGTCAAAGAGGGAATCTATTATTAAAATAACGACCCCCAAGTAAACGTGTAAGAGGCATCTACCAGTGCCTTTATTCATCTGAGCAAAAAGTCTGTGAGCCAGGATTGGCGTAAGTTGTGCCTTTTACATGTTATATTTTTTAATTACTAACATGTGAACTAATATGTCTATATTGCCATGTGAATATTAATATGTGAAAATCGCTAGTGGATGCCCGTCATTTAAGACTGGCAACCTCAGCCTATAGAATGATGATTTCATGAACCACCACTGCAAGGGCTGGTGACGGCTTTATCGCTAGTTTCTTAGAGAGAACTAAAAGCATAGGTAGTCCCAAGTTCCATATGGAGCAGGGAGGGAAAGATGAAAGAAATGATGTACATTCTAAGTATAATATTTACATTTTCAAACCAGTGTAAAAGTCTATGTAAACATATTCACTTTAAAATTAATGAAAGTTTCAAACTGTTCAATAAGTGTCGATATAAATGAAAACATATTCAATTTATATTGTGAACACTTTTCAATCAGTGGAGATGTAAATGTAAATATACTCTATCTGTACTGTTAACCTTTTCATTTAAATGTAAACTAAAGATAAAGCTATTCAATTTAAATATAAAGAAAGTTTTCTCTCGAGGGATTGTTTAATTATCATCGAGGGTAAATTCTAAGGTAGATGGGATGGTGGAATAGAGAGAAGGGGACCCAAAACTAAGGGTTCGGAAACGCAATACTCAGGAAAGCGTTTTGTTTATCTTCTGTTACCATAGTTGTTGGTGGTACCAGTGAGGGTACTAATCTCTGGAACAAAGTAAAAGTATATGTGGACTGTAAATAAATATTAGACAAACATAAAGGTATGTTATCAGGCACTCGTAAGAAATAAAGAAGTAGAAAACTAGACAACAGAAAAACAACAGACGTGGGTGGCTTACACAGGACTCGAACCCAGGACCTTCCGTGCGACAACCCCGCCTAGCTATGCAAGCGAATCACATTATACTTCCGTGCCATCCAGGCATCATCAAAAAATGATGCTTCGATGACGGGTCACTAGTGCGACCCGCAACACATAACACCGGGAATTTACCATGGGCAGACCAGCCTATTAATGACGCAATCACTTCTGTTGTTCCCCTATTATACAGCATAGGTCAAACTTACACAAGACAAAGACATTAATACTGTGTCTAGTAAATGATAGAAGACAAAGAACAGTAAGTACAGGACAGAGGGATTGCGTCATTAATAGGCTGGACTGCCCATGGTAAATTTCCGGTGTTATGTGTTGCGGGTCGAACTAGTGACCCATCATCGAAGCATCATTTTTTGGTGATGCCTAGATGGCATGGAGGATAGTGTGATTCCCTTTCATAGCTAGGCGGGGTTGTCGCACGGAAGGTCCTGGGTTCGAGTCTTGGGTAAGCCACTCACGTCTGTTGTGTTTCTGTTGTCTAGTGTTCTACTTCTTTATTTCTTACGAGTGCCTGAAAACATACCTTTATGTTTGTCTAATATTTATTTACTGTTTACAGGCCTCGGGTTTCCCTTATGTTGTGTTATAAATGTTTATACAATACCAAAACCTACTCTCTGTCCTGTACTTACTGTTCTTTGTCTTGTATCATTTACTAGACACAGTATTAAGGTCTTTGTCTTGTGTAAGTGTGACCTATGTGACAAAACGTTTGAAAATGTCCTTTTGTGTGATCTCTCACGCCTTCAGCCCTCCGGCTGTATCCTTTCTTTTTCTTCATTTTTCTCATTTATCGCTTTTATTTGGCATAAATCATGCCTTTTCATTCGTTATTTTCACTATTTTGCTCTATGCTGGACATAGCATGGTGAATTCTCTAACACGCCACTCCCCTATGGCAGTATTTGCTATGGGAGTAATGCGTATCTTACTGTTTCACACTCCACTACTGTTGTTACGATTCGCCAGGTTTGTTGACCCGGCCAGCGATAATGTTTTATCGCCTAATCTGTCTGACCGCCGGTCCAAACGTGGCCGTCAAACATTAGACCCCATTGGGAAGTGGCTGATTGTGTTTACACGGGCCGGTTTTGTGATCAGATGAAAGAAGACCACGCGGTCTGTCCAGACATTTGTCTGGCAGTGGCACTCAGATGAAGGGGAATTAAATAATCTGTCGGGACAGTCATCTGGGCGGAAAACATTACGCCAGTAACACAGGGTCACATATTATGATAAACAGAGGTGCGCTGGAAGTCTTAGGTAACGATATGACATCACTGTTGTAAGAGGTCAAGCGTGGATATTAAAATTAATATTTTAAATACGCTTGGGACGAGTAATGATAAACTTCCCCACCCAAACCGGGTTAGATAGATTGGATTGGCTCGCCAGAATCTGCTATGATTTGATTGGAACTTTAGGCGGAAACACAGCTGGGATTTGAAACTAAGGATTGTGAGATATAATCTAACAAACTCGGAGTCACAGCACACAACACAGACAGACTGTATCGCAGCGTCAACTAAATACCATCTACAAGCCAGAAGAAAGAGGATAGAACTTACAATTCCACAACTACTGTATAAGTACCAGATCGAGTATTGGGCAACTTTGGAATTCACAAGTAAACCCGCATTTTAATACAAGACTGGAAACTTGGAAATTTTATCACAAGAAGTCTTAAGACGAATTATACAAACAGTTTTTCCAGGCCAGGAACTCGCAGAACACCAGCCGTCAGAGGAATTAACTCATATTTCCCAGACCAAGTCATAAGAGGAATTATACAAACAGTTGTCCCAGGTCAGGAATTCACAGAACACCAGCCGTCAGAGGAATTAACTCATATTACCAGACCTTAAGTGATTCGAACAGCATCTAACTACAGGGCTGTGGGTCTGTAGCGAAAGGTTTTCCTATTATGATGATAGTGGTAGAGCAGAAGTAGAATCTCTCTCCAGAAAGTATGAAGTTCCAGTGCCCGAGAAGTACACTGGTATCACAAGTGAGTTACAGCTGTGAATACTCTGAGCTGGACAATAGATTTAGGCTTCAGAAGTATAAGATGCTACTTTCGCTATTGTAACCCTATGTGATAATATAATTAAATTTGAAAAGGTAACTCAAAATTTTAACAGTTAAAAATTTAACAAGTCAAATGAGTACAATTATCCAATTTATTATGTACATCTATATATTCTTGTAATGAGAAATGGTTGTTGTAAGATGGTAAATGTATGATTATTTACAGTTACAAATTAAAATAACTAATAGAAAAAGTCTTGGATTTATCTTCCACTGAATTTACAACAAAATGATTGTCACATTATCTCTTGCCATCTAGTGTCATCATTAGACCGTCGTTTTAGAAACTGCTCACAGGATTTGTTGGATGGATACATATACACTCATCTTGTGTTATTAGCCACGTCTGCTCGAGGTTCCTCCGACACACTGGAGTACGGAAGACTTTCCTTCAGCCCGCCCTATAACTACGGGGGACTAAGGTGTTGAAGTTTGGTTGACCTCTAGGCTTCAGTGAGCTGGATCAACTTCTTCAAGTCTTTAGTTTCTCGATCAGGAATGATCATAAACATTGATCATAAAAACCTGGAACAAGAGGTAATAGGTGGCCATTGTTCCAACAATCTCACCACCCACTGCTGTTCATGATGCGACCATGTCTTCAGTGTTTGTATATAAATGAATGAATCATGGTAGTATGTTACAGAGATAGCATGATAAGATAATGTATACTGTGCAGAATTAACAAAATACATGAATAAATCATATGTTATGATACATGGGTACGATATAACCTTTGCCTTCCACTTATGGATGTCAAGTCACTTATGTACTTGCTGGTATGTCGTAAGCTTCCAGGCAAGAACTAGCCATGATATATTTGGCTAACCCATTAATGGTTATGCTTCCTGACAATGCCGGTGAAGGTTATCTCTGGTTAGCGTCATTCCCTTTTTTTTTATATCTGCTACAATCAATCAGAAATAAAATCTGAAATAAAATGATATTATTCATACATATATCTTGAATAAACTTACATACCCTCTTAGGATTAATAAGCTCACGGTGAGACTGTATTGGCTTAATTTAATCTGCCCTGCATGCAGCGTGAAAATAGAACTTTTCTAGCAGATGCTGTCTTCCAGTTTCTCACTCTGGCTTCTGGATTTAGTGTGTGATTTCCAATGCGCCGCTCTGTCCTTATATTTCAGTCTCTCGCGCGTACGAGAAAGCAGCTCCCAAATTCCCCAAAAGATTTTAGTTTCATCTCCTGATTTGAAGCTATTTGAAACAATCTGTGCTTTTCCTGTACTCGTTTTTCTCTTCTGTTCACTACACACTTATATTTTTCCGTCCTTCCTATGTATCATTCCCTTTTCCCCATATGAGGCTTTCATTACATATAAGTTTTATACAAATCCGTTGAGGCTTGATAGTGTAATAAATTTTTAAAGATTATTAGCTAACTTTTAGCCGATGTGATGAAGGTGAAAAATATTAATTATCTGTAAAACTATTTATATTTGAATAATATCCTTTTGGATATAATTCCTAGTCTATCTCCTTTGTTGAGTTACATTTATTTAATATTATTCCAACCAGGCGTTCTCCTGTAGTGAATAATTTAATTTTCAATAAATGCATACTTTGAAAGTCCGCCATTCATTCCTATATAGCTTATTTCCTCATTCTTTAAATACCGTTCCAGCTAAACGTAAGTCACATTTCCCGCTGTCCACAAACTTCACAGAAAGACCGCCGCGCTGACCTTGCACTGTGTGTGTGGGTGTCGCGTGGGCGTGTCGCGCTATAACCAAGCAAGTGTTTACCAAATCTCGCTACAGAGCCCTCTTCTTTAAAACAGTGCCTGCACGGTTAACTTTTTGGTAACACATGCTGCAGTTCTTCCTTAATTTTCTGTTTCTCTATATCTCCTTTGATAGGATGCCTACTTAAAAAATCGGGTCCAAGATTGTCCCGTCCTGGAATGTATCTCACATTGAACGAATATGGAGATAACAGTAAACTCCACCTTAAAAGTCGTGAATTTAATTTTTTAGACACTGCTAAAAACATCAAAGGCTGGTGATCACTTTCCACAATGAAGTGTTTCCCGTAAAGAAAAGGGGCGAATTTGTTGATCGACCAGACCAAAGCGAGGCATTCACGTTCAACGGTAGAATAATTTCGTTCAGCTGTATTTAACTTTCTACTGGCAAAAGCTACTGGTAATAGCATATGTGGCGGTGTGTCTGCCCGCTGTAGTAATGTTGCTCCGATGCCTACATTGCTAGCATCCGTTCTTAGTACGAATTCTTGTGTGAGATCGGGAAGGGCAAGGATAGGTTTATTTGTCAGCTTATTTTTCAACTCTGTATAAGCCTGTTCACACTCCGCAGTCCATTGTATTTTATCCGGCTGACCTTTTTTGGTTAAGTCGGTTAATGGCGCGCATAATGAGTTAAAATGGGGTATATATTTCTGATAAAACCCGCACAGTGACACAAAGGATCTTACATCCTTCTTAGTTTGTGGTCTTGGTGCTTTTCTCATTTTCTCTACATTCTTTGGGTCCGGAGACATTTGCCCTGTAGAGATAGTGTGACCTAAAAATTCCAATGTCTCACATCCAATATGACACTTAGTTGGACGTGCTGTCAATCCCGTTTCTCTCAATCTACCTAACAACATGGAGAGTGCTACTATGTGTTCCTCGAACGTAGTGGTAGCAATCAGAATATCATCCATGAAGTTAGTGATATGAGGATTTTGTAATGGTTCCAACAATTTCCTCATCATTCTGGTGAAGATACTTGGAGCATTCTTTAAACCAAATGGGAGTACATTGAACTCGTAATGTCCATCCGGTGTACTAAAGGCTAACAGTTTCCTCACTTCTGGTTTTACTGGTATTTGGTAGTATCCCTTGCTTAGATCCACCTTTGAAAAATACCGAGCCTTACTCAATGTAGCAAACAACTGATTGGTGTCAGGTAATGGGTCTACCTGAGATTCAGTGATAGCATTTAGTTTTCTATAATCAATGCATAACCTGTGTTCACCACTAGGTTTCCTTAATAGCACCACACTTGAGCTGTAGGGAGATTCAGACTTTGAAATAATTTTCTCTCTTAAAAGATAGTCAATCTCATCCTTGAGTGCCTGTCCTTTAGCATAAGGTATAGGGTATGTCCGCATACAAACTGGTGTAGGGTCAGTAATCGTCATGTCATACTCTAACAGATTAGTACACCCCGGCTTATCTGTGAGTACCTCAGCATGGATTTCTAACACCTCCTGAACCTTTTTCCTCTGCTCAAGAGTTAAATGTTCACTCACATTAACCTGAGCATAGCTTTCCGTAGTTGTTAGGGGGTATTCCATGGAGGAAATTGGTTCATCCTGCATTTCTTTTGCAATGGCCAGGGTCATGATATGGGCAACTTCTGATGCTTCCCTGTCATAATACTTTTTAAGAAGGTTGACATGATACACCTTCTCCTTTCCTTTCTTGTCAATCTTATAGTTGGTCCGGGAAAGTTTTTCCAATATGACGTAGGGTCCCTGCCATCCAATTTGCAATTTATTATTGCTGCTGGGCAACAGTAACAGAGCCTTTTCTCCCACCTCAAGTTCCCTATCTTTTGCTGTTTTATTGTAGTAAGCAGCCTGCTTCCTCCTGGCCTGTCTCAAGTTATCATTTGCCAGTTTCCAACTTGTTTTCAATCGAGATGTCAACTCGTTGACGTATTGGTATGAAGAAGTCACGGTTTCTTCTGCTTTTTCATCAGTCCATGTCCGCAACAATGCTTCCAGTGGACCTTTGATTGGTCGTCCAAACAACAATGTAGCTGGAGCCAATCCTGTGGAGTTATGTGGGACTTCCCTATAGGCAAATAGTGCTGAGGGTAAGTATGTGTCCCAAGTTTCAGGTTTCTCACTAGCCAACTTTCTAAGGATTGAAATGAGCGTGCCATTGAACCGCTCTACTTGACCATTCCCTTGGGCGTGGTACGGGCTACAGTGATAATGTCTAGCTTGAAATAACCTGAATACTTCTTGTGTTAGCTTTCCCCTAAACTGAGAACCATTGTCAGTCAATATTTGATGTGGGAAACCTAATCGGGTGAATATTGTTAACAGTGCCTCTGCCACATGTTTCGAATCTATCGATGACATTGCTACTGCCTCTCCCCACATAGAGCAAGTATCGACCAATGTTAAGATATATGCATTTCTCTTCTTGGTCCTACTGAGGGGTCCAACAATATCCACGGCAACACGTTCGAAGGGCGTTCCCATGATGGGCATTTCTCCCAGTGTTGCTGGTGCAGTCCTATGTTTAGGAGCTACTCTTTGGCATTCTGGACAGGATCTCACGTACCTCTTTATGTCCTCTGTGATCCCTGGCCAAAAGTAGTGACAGGCTATCCGTTGTCCAGTGGCCCCTATTCCCATATGTCCACTGAAGGGTATAGCATGTCCTAGCTTCATAACCTGCTCCCTGTATGATTTTGGCACTACAAGCTGTCCATGTCCTTTAGGTCCTGTTCCAGCTTTTCTATATAATAGGCCATTTTTTCATATATAAGTCTCCTTTCTCTGGAGGGTTATGGCTTTTAGGTAATTTGCCAAAGCAAGGCTTCAATGTACTGTCAGCAGTTTGAGCCTTTCTCATCTCTTCTGGATGAGTATTGATGATAGTGTCCTCCTCTTTCTTAGAGCTTGCCCTGGTCTGGACTGTTGCCATCACTATGGGTCTTATAGGTTCTCCTAGAAAGACATATCTACATCCCAGTATTAATGGGTAGATAGGGTTGTCCATCACTGCTGCTTTGATATCTCCTTCCACATAGCGAGATCTTATGTTGATTCGGGCTATGGGCAGTGTCATGGTTCCTGCTCCCTTGACTGGTCCTCTGATTTCCACTGTTTCTGTGGTTATCTGTTCCGGACTCACCAGAGAAGAGCACACTACTGAGTCAAAGTCCAAGCCTGTATCATATAAGCACAGTACTTGGGTGCCATTCAAGGTCACTTCCTCACAGACAGGGGGATGATGGAGGTCCTTCTGACTATCTGCCAGGTCCTTCCTTCCCTTGTTCTCTGTTGTAAGGCATGCAGCGTGATGAGGAGGGTTTTTCCGTCTGCATTCCGCAGTATTGTGGTTACTCATTTGGCAAGATTTACACCACTTTCCTTCCTTTCTTGGAGGTTTCTTTTCTGATCCTAGAGGGTTTTTGTCTTTATAATCAGTTCTGTGTTTGTTCTTGTTGGAATTGTCCCTGTGTTCATAGTTGGTAAAGTTTTGTGAAGGTTTGAAGTTCTCTCCCTGCTTCTTCTTATTTCCTGATACTTCTGACTGAGCTGCTTGATATCTTTCAGCCATGGTTAAAATATCTTCCAATCTCTCAGCTCCTTGCTCCATAAGAAATTTTCTCATTTCTTGAGGCATGGATTCTCTCAGTTGTTCCATCATGACCATTTCTTTTATATCTTGACATTTTCCTAAGCTAATCCATTTTGTCAGATAAGTTTCCAATCTGGCAGAAAACTGGTGATAGTTTTCTCCTGGAAGTAGCTTAGCAGTTCGGAATCTCTTTCTATAAGATTCAGAATTCTTTTCGTACCTGACCAATAAAGCTTGTTTTAAGATTTCATAATCTTCCTGGTCTTCTTTTGAGAGTTTTAAATAAACATCGTATGAAACTCCCCTCAACCCCTGAGATAGCTTAAGGCTCCATTTTTCCTTTTCCAATCCATAGGTAGTGGCCAGTCTCTCATATCTATCCAGGTATGACTCAATGGCGTCCTCTTTTTCAATAAATGGATCCAGGTGGAAACTCATGGCTCCATTTGCCGTGCTATGGTTGGAGCTACTCTCAGAGTGAGGTGAGCTAGCACCATGATTGCTAGCTGCTCCCTGGAGTTCAAGTTCCTTTAAACTTAACTCATGAGCTCTTTGTAACCTTCTTTCTTCAGCCTCAGCTTCCAACATTTGTCTCTTTTCTTCTCTTTCCAGTCTTTTGACTTCTCTCTCTGCCTCTAATTTCTTATCCTCTGCTTCCATTCTTTTGGCTTCTCTCTCTGCTTCCATTCTTTTGGCTTCTCTCTCTGCTTCAGCTTCCATTCTTTTAGTCTCTCTTTCAGCTTCAGCTTCCAGTCTTTTAGTCTCTCTATCTAAATATTTATCCACTTCAGTTGTGATATGTCGAATTAAAGCATCTCCTGTCATACCCAAGTCTTTTCCTTCCTGCATAATCGCAGCTCTAAACTTCACCATGATGCTTACTTACCAGAGGGTATATAATTTTATCTTCACTAACCAACTAACTTAATTAAAATCAATTAATTATTTTGAACAAGACAAATCCTTAAAACCTTGTGAGCGTTTCCTATTTACTTCGTACTCAATGGTACTACTATTACGAAAAATTTCTAAGTTTTTGAATTTTTTTCAAAAAAATTTATTTTTACAAACTATTTGTGGCTCAAGATAGAAGAACACATAGATAGTGGCTCAGGATAAAAAATAATATCCCGCGAAAGAGCCCCCAATGTAGCGAAAGGTTTTCCTATTATGATGATAGTGGTAGAGCAGAAGTAGAATCTCTCTCCAGAAAGTATGAAGTTCCAGTGCCCGAGAAGTACACTGGTATCACAAGTGAGTTACAGCTATGAATACTCTGAGCTGGACAATAGATTTAGGCTTCAGAAGTATAAGATGCTACTTTCGCTATTGTAACCCTATGTGATAATATAATTAAATTTGAAAAGGTAACTCAAAATTTTAACAGTTAAAAATTTAACAAGTCAAATGAGTACAATTATCCAATTTATTATGTACATCTATATATTCTTGTAATGAGAAATGGTTGTTGTAAGATGGTAAATGTATGATTATTTACAGTTACAAATTAAAATAACTAATAGAAAAAGTCTTGGATTTATCTTCCACTGAATTTACAACAAAAGGATTGTCACATTATCTCTTGCCATCTAGTGTCATCATTAGACCGTCGTTTTAGAAACTGCTCACAGGATTTGTTGGATGGATTGTCGTGTGGTGTGTCACTGGGGCAACTACGACAGTAGTTTTTGCCAGGAATAGTCTATGAGATATTAGATATAAGGTCTCTAGAAATTGGCTCGTTAAGAAAGAAAAAAAGACCTATTCGAGATAGGGACAAGAAGACAGGAATGCGAATGCTTTGCACTAGACAGTGTTTTCTAATAAATTATGGAAAGAGTTCTGTTTCCCCACGACCTTAGCTTCTGCCCTTAGATCCCGTAAAGAAAAAGCCCCCAACCTCATCTGAGTAGAGAAAGGTTCCTATAGGTGAATATGTAACACCGACAGCACGAGTGATACATTAACAAACTCTTGATAATGATCAACTGATCGTTGGGTTTATTAATGAAATATCCACACATATAGGGTTAGTAATGGTTAGAACGTGATGATGGTGAAAGACGATTCACACAAAACACACAGATGAGATAATAAAATTACAGTTAATTAAGTAATAGTTAATTAAGGATGAACTGGTGTAGAGTGAAATGATGATGTGATGTGATACGTGTTACCAAAATGGTGAGTACTCTACACAGTCCATGTGTCTCTAAATGCTTCTCCTAGATATGAGGATTCACATGTATGCATAAAATGTCCCAAGTTGTTATACGTTATGTCGAATGGGGTATCTCTAAGTCGAGGACGTTCTGATGAATACTGTTGTCGTACGGAGAACGCTGACGAAATATTTATGTATATTCCTTCACTGTTTGAGTATATCTCTGTAGTGTGGATCAACAGTTAATAGTTGTCATATGAACAAAAGGTCTGTGGTCTAATCTCCCGACGGTACTGGTCAGACTGGATATCTTCACGAAATGTTAGTGATATGTAGACTCATAATCTTGCGTATGTAGTCGTGATTCATATACTTTCGAGTCTGCTTCATAAAATGCGCTTAAGAGTGTGTTGCACGTGGTATAAATATGCGATTCCTCTTTTGAGCTCTTTTGCTTGACTTCAGATAATAATGATCTTTCGAGTGATTAGAGTTTATGATGACTCTGTATTGAACTTGTGATAACGATGTATTGAACTTGTGATAACTCTGTATTGAACTTGTGAGCAAGCAGTATATGGTGACGAAAAATGCTGCGTCCACCTTATGACTTGTGGGTGAGACAATATTCCTTTTAAATTGAGGAATGAAAGATGTCCTATGGCGAATTCTGCTAGCCAAATGTCCGTTTTTGATAACTTATTTCTGGTTAGACGTCAGACACGTTGCGTGTAGACTCAGACTTCTGATGAACTGAAGACACACAAAAGTCTTCGTAAGTTTTTCACATTTAACATCACTGGTTGACTTTCATTCATACTACTGCTCATTATTGATCTCTCTCTGAGTTAAATTCTAATGATGTTAAATATCTTGTGCATGAGAGTGTGTGCATATGGGAGACTGTGATGATGATAAAGGTGAAATATGAACTATTAATTACCTTCTATCATCCTATCATCTTCTATGAAAATCTTCTGATTTTATTAATCAGTTATGCCAAGAATTATTTGAAACTTTATCTTCCGCACATTTTAGCTGTGAGGTTAAAATAAACAAAATTAAGAAAATGTATTAATAAGTATAAGATCTACTAACCTTCTTTTCCCTTCGCAAAATCCTTTAAGAACACAATTAATCACGGAACTGAATTATCATCCACTCTGAATAAACACGTGTATTAGGCTATGCGTTTTTTTGGGTTTGATCTCTTCCTCACAAGGTAAAAAACCTGGACTGCCTCACTCTAGTAGATTATGCGGTATTATATATTTCTGGAAGTCACCCTGCCCAAGCTGGGCGTCCAATGTGGTCAACCCACGCTTGTCTGAACCGCGGCCACGTTTTCCCCTGGCCAATCTGGGCGTCCAATGTGGTGTCACAGAAATTACAGTTTGATTAGGATGACCATATGTGTTTTTACCAGATTTATCACGATACAATGTGGGCTTCAAATGATAATGTCAGGCATGTGGACTCAATCAAAGGACTTTATTTCCCCCGATGAAAGAACAAATGTGGTTCTCTAGATACCGGTCGCGAGTAATCACAACAATGAAATAGCAAATGTGGATCGCAAATATGAGATGAGAGAGCAAATGTCGGAGAAAATGCAGTATGAAGAATGTAGGAAAAGATGGAGCAATAAGGCCTTTGCGCTCGTTTATCACATGGATACATATACACTCATCTTGTGTTATTAGCCACGTCTGCTCGAGGTTCCTCCGACACACTGGAGTACGGAAGACTTTCCTTCAGCCCGCCCTATAACTACGGGGGACTAAGGTGTTGAAGTTTGGTTGACCTCTAGGCTTCAGTGAGCTGGATCAACTTCTTCAAGTCTTTAGTTTCTCGATCAGGAATGATCATAAACATTGATCATAAAAACCTGGAACAAGAGGTAATAGGTGGCCATTGTTCCAACAATCTCACCACCCACTGCTGTTCATGATGCGACCATGTCTTCAGTGTTTGTATATAAATGAATGAATCATGGTAGTATGTTACAGAGATAGCATGATAAGATAATGTATACTGTGCAGAATTAACAAAATACATGAATAAATCATATGTTATGATACATGGGTACGATATAACCTTTGCCTTCCACTTATGGATGTCAAGTCACTTATGTACTTGCTGGTATGTCGTAAGCTTCCAGGCAAGAACTAGCCATGATATATTTGGCTAACCCATTAATGGTTATGCTTCCTGACAATGCCGGTGAAGGTTATCTCTGGTTAGCGTCATTCCCTTTTTTTTATATCTGCTACAATCAATCAGAAATAAAATCTGAAATAAAATGATATTATTCATACATATATCTTGAATAAACTTACATACCCTCTTAGGATTAATAAGCTCACGGTGAGACTGTATTGGCTTAATTTAATCTGCCCTGCATGCAGCGTGAAAATAGAACTTTTCTAGCAGATGCTGTCTTCCAGTTTCTCACTCTGGCTTCTGGATTTAGTGTGTGATTTCCAATGCGCCGCTCTGTCCTTATATTTCAGTCTCTCGCGCGTACGAGAAAGCAGCTCCCAAATTCCCCAAAAGATTTTAGTTTCATCTCCTGATTTGAAGCTATTTGAAACAATCTGTGCTTTTCCTGTACTCGTTTTTCTCTTCTGTTCACTACACACTTATATTCTTCCGTCCTTCCTATGTATCATTCCCTTTTCCCCATATGAGGCTTTCATTACATATAAGTTTTATACAAATCCGTTGAGGCTTGTTAGTGTAATAAATTTTTAAAGATTATTAGCTAACTTTTAGCCGATGTGATGAAGGTGAAAAATATTAATTATCTGTAAAACTATTTATATTTGAATAATATCCTTTTGGATATAATTCCTAGTCTATCTCCTTTGTTGAGTTACATTTATTTAATATTATTCCAACCAGGCGTTCTCCTGTAGTGAATAATTTAATTTTCAGTAAATGCATACTTTGAAAGTCCGCCATTCATTCCTATATAGCTTATTTCCTCATTCTTTAAATACCGTTCCAGCTAAACGTAAGTCACATTTCCCGCTGTCTACAAACTTCAAAGAAAGACCGCCGCGCTGACCTTGCACTGTGTGTGTGGGTGTCGCGTGGGCGTGTCGCGCTACAACCAAGCAAGTGTTTACCAAATCTCGCTACAGGGTCCATTCTAAATCTGTGCCAGGAGCCGTGTGTATTCCCAAAATTTTGGGTTCGTGGTTACTAGACATCAGACTTAAGTACTGAAGTTCCTACGCCATTAGCGTAAGAGAAGAGTATCACCACCAACCGCCTACAGTGGACGAATTACGTGGAGAAGTGTACTCATCACCAAAAAGAAGTGACGGAAACCACAGCTGCAGGACTCATCTGGAGCTAAGTAGTGTATAAAAGGCTACAGCAAAAATATGGACATTATTCTTATTAACGCCCTACCAAAACCTCAATGAGGAAAAATTTAATATAACTTTCACCCCCTTTAATCCTTATTTTAACTTGTTGAACTAATTGACTATTACATTTGTTGTATGTTTTATTACACTAAACAATACTAGTTGATTCAGTTTATTTGTACGAAAGCAAACGTATGAGCCAAGTTTTCTTGATAAATATATATAAATTTAGAGCCATTAATTATAAGAGGGCATTCGTTGGATTACTCCAACTGGGGGCTTGACGGGCCAGAATCATAGCATAACCCCTTCACAAAAGGCGACGGACCAGATAATAAGTTAACAAATTTGTTCAGCCCTTAAGCAGCGTTTTGTTCTTGACTTCTGGGAATATCTTGTGAAGGCTCCCCTAAGATAGAAAAGTCATTCCTCTTCTATCTACATCTTTGTCAAGAGCAATCTTGCGTGCAGATAGATACCTTGGACGACCTACTTTTAGATACGCTTGCGTGGTGAGCATTAGTGGACCACAACTGCAAAGCAAGGGGAGGCAATCCCGTGACAACCTATACTGTATAATAGGGGAACAACAGAAGTGATTGCGTCATTAATAAGCTGGACTGCCCATGGTAAATTTCCGGTGTTATGTGTTGCGGGTCGAACTATAATAGGGGAAGCCTAACAGAAGTGTGATTGCGTCGCACGGAAGGTATTCGAATAAGCCAACGTCTGTTGTTTTTCTGTTGTCTAGGACTGAGTCCCTGAAAACATACCTTTATGTTTGTTTTTATATTAAATTTACAGGCCTCGGGTTTCCCTTCCTTATGTGTTATTTTGCGGGTCGAAACTACCCTCTGTGACCCGTCATCGAAGCATCATTTTTGTGTGAAGCCTAGATGGCAGGGAGGATAGTGTGATTTGCTTGCATAGCTAGGCGGGGTTGTCGCACGGAAGGTACGGGGTTCGAACCCTGGGTAAGCCACTCACGTCTGTTGTTTTTCTGTTGTCCAAGTGTTCTACTTCTTTATTTCTTACGAGTGCCTGAAAACATACCTTTATGTTTGTCTTATATTAATTTACTGTTTACAGGCCTCGGGTTTCCCTTCTTTATTAGCTTCAGTCAGCGCGCTTCTATAAAGAGTTAAATCCATCTTCTTAACGAACTTGTTCCTTTATTTCTTGAAACCAAATCTCTGGTCAAGCAATCAATCATATCTGTTAGCTCCACAAGGAGCATAGGACTTCAAAAAACACGCACCATGAGCTCAAGTTGTTCCACATCTTTGACATCCTTTCACTTCCGTCGCCAGTTCTCTTCTCCATGTGTTTTGGTCTACCTCTGCCTCTCTTACACTTTGGACGACAGAACAAGAACTGCCTTGTAATGCTATCAACATGTTTTCTCAATGTGTGTCCTATCCATCACAAGCGTCATCTCATCTCTCGTTTCACTGACACTTGTCTGGTTCTTGTCATCAGTTCAACATTGGTGACCTTGTATTAGTATTTCAATCCTTCTATTCTAAGCAAATCATATCCCTTGTGTCGAGGGCTTATGATGGTAGATGTTAGTCTGCACTATCTCAGGATGTGAATGCATGGAGGCATATCTGGAGTCATCCTTATATGACCACCAGCTATGCACAATACTATAATATACAGATGTGGAAGTGAACCTCTGTGAGACTAATTACATCCGCAATGACTCTTGAAATCATTCACTCACTTCCAGGGATTCCCCCTGTGGTGAAAAATGTTGAGAGCACAGCATTGCACACTGAGCTTGGAGAAGTCACTTGAGCCCCAGACGTAATTCGTTGGCTTTGACTTGGTTCACTGCATGCAGAAGGATCTCACTATGGACCCAGTGATAGGCAGGGGAAGCTGAGAAGTGACTCTGTGCAGGACGTGACAATTCCTTGGGAGATCCCAGAACCAGAGTACAGTATTTTAGCTCTGCATAGTTGGAGGGCCCCCTTGGATGGCGGGGAATGCACAGTATGACACACATTTCTTACTCCAAGCTTGGGACCAGATGTGACGATCCTTTAAATGCAAGCCAAGATGGAGAAACTGGAGCTCATGACTTCAACTCAGCACGTTTCAGAATGGCAGAAAAGCCACAGAAAAAGCCTAGATCTACAGTGTAGATAATACCAAGGAGTCTTCAACTTGGTATTGGCTGCTAAAGAGCGAGAAGCTCAGCAGCTCTAGTTAAAAAACAACAACAACAAAAATCTCAGGATGTGTATAGCACATTTGTGGCAACATGGATTATAAATTCTGGCCACTTAGACTGAACTACCATCACTCCTAATTTCTGTCTGAATTTTGTCACGCCCATTTCACTTCTTTTCGTTTCTGTAGATACAAGCGGGGTCATTGACTTGTCATTCTGGAAGCTGATAGGTTCACTCCCCTAGTTCGATAATGTTACTTACTTAGTCGTTCCCCTTCTACCGTGAGGTGTAGAGGTTTGGAAGAGAGAGCGCCAGACTATCCTATCGGCTGTCTTTCTCCTGGCCTGGTTCCATTCTAGTCCTCGATCCTTCAAAGATTGTCTAATGTTGTCCTCCCAGCGGACTCTGGGTCGTCCTGGGGGTCTGGATCCTTGGCTCTTTGTTTCCCATGCTTGTCGTGGTATCCGATCTTCTCCCATTCTGCAGACATGGCCAAACCATCTTAATTGGGACTGTTCTACTTGGGTCTGCAGGGGGTAGGATTTTAGGCCTTGACGTATCGTCTGGTTGCGTACCATGTCTCTTCTTGTTACTTCAACCACCTTCCTCAGATACCTCATTTCTGAGGTTTGGATCTGGCTTTTATGGGTTGTAGTCATTGCCCATGACTCGCATCCGTATGTCAAGACTGGGACATAGGTGGAGCGGTATACAGCCATCTTCGTTTTCTTACCAACCTCTCTCTTGCTGAGGAATCCTCGATTTATGGCCTGAAAAAGTCTCCCAGCTGCTGCTTTTCGAGTGGCCAACTCTTCTTTGATGCCTCCCTTTCGGTCTATAATAGCTCCGAGGTATTTAAAGTGGTCGACCTGCTCCAGGACCTGTTCTCCCAGCTTAATCTGATGTTTTCTTTCTTCTCGTGATATCACCATGGATTTTGTTTTAGAGCTGCTTATGACCATCCCTCTCTTCTCCAGCTCTTCCTTCCAGACTTGCAGGTTGGATTGGAGATGCGCCTCTGATTTGTTCGATAATGTTGGTAGTAGATATTGACGCGTCCCTGACTCACTGCCGGGGACAGCGGCATCTTTTTTAGAGTTCGTTTGACCACGAGTCAAAAGCCGACATTCAGTTTGAGAGTTTAGCGGCGAAAAAGTCCCGGGATTTTGACACGGGAAACTGTTCCTTGAGAGTTCCGTCATGTTACGTAGCAGGCCTGCGAGGGAGCGAATTTGTCCGAGACACATTCGTTGTGAGGGGACGGTCACAAAGAGTTTCCTGTGCTTTGATGGCCAGGAAAGTCTGGGACCCGCTAGCGTAACCCTTTTTTCACTGTTGCGCCAATTTCTTTGTAGCAGGTCTCCTAGAGAAGTCTCTGGGTGACTATTACGTGTTATTTTTCTGCTCCCCTATGCAGGTGTTCAAACTACGCTGAACACCTGTGGCAAATTCTTACTACATATAGGCAGTCTTGTCTGTCTCTCATTGCTTCAGTCTTAAAATTCATGCCGGGAGATAGTAGCAGACTTAACACCAGCTTGCCTGCTTTTGATTATAAGAGTGGGAGATTCTGACAGTTGCGGTAAGCAAGTTTAGAAATTGGTACTTAGTATAAATTTTGTGCTTGGGATATGTGATAAGTCAGAGTAAGCCTTCATAAAGGGTTTTTTTAATGTGGTAATTACAGCAATCATTCAACCAGCGATCTAAAGCTAAAGCCATTTTTTGGGGGATTTGTGTGCTGTTACTATATAAGAACCAACGGGCTGATCACCCGTTTGCCAGTCACTTTGATTACGGAAACAACAGCAAATGGATTGATTTGCCATTGCCCTAAAGACGCCAATAGGCGTGATGGGAAACAGTGGCAAAGAAAACCTATCTGCTGTTGCCCTAAGACGCCACTAGGCGTAATGGCCACTGACTGCTTTGACGGTCGGTGGATAAGGACGGAAGAAGAAGACTATATAAGAACCTACTGGGTAGAGAATTTTATGCCTGATGTAGTGCATCAAAAGTATAATCGGTTTCCTTTACCTATGGATAACCAAGTTATGAAATCTTTAACACACATCAAAGGTTAACCTGAGCAAATGTAATCTTTTTTTGGCCTTCGTGGCGGTATGTGTACATAATTTTTCTTCGCAACATGTACTTTGTATCTAAGTGCGTACTTGGGTATTCTTCTTCCTTCTTCCTCGTTCGTCCTGAAAAGGACGTTGGTTGCGTTGTGTCTGTTTACAGCGGAGCTGCGATATCTGCGCCTTTTGGCCGGCACATCCGACTTCCGCACGGCATTTTTGGGGACCGGGTTTGCCTTCCCTCTTCGATCCCTACTCTCTCAGCCAGACTGCAGTGATGCAGCCTGTTTTCACGTGGAGGTGGAGTAGGGTCTTGGTCAGCTCTGGTTCACTGACCCTGACGCAAGCAGTCAAGCTATGAGTTGCTGACTGCATTCTCTATTGCTGCGTCTTTGGGTCCTACTTGGGTATTAATGGGTATCTTACATACAATTTGTATACTTAACTAGCGCATACTTCTATTTGTCGTCATATGCTGTATGTAACGTTTAAATATGTCGAACGCCACTATTACCAGTTTAGACGGGTCGGCGAATTGTGTAGAGGCGGGTGGGTTAGCCGACCTGACTGATTTTAAGGTCACGTCTCGCCAAGAGGGAGAGGGGACGGCAGTATGTAAACATGCCTGAAACCATTCCAGCATTAGACGCCGGTAACCGGGCTTGTAGTGTTATGCAAAAACACTACCATAAGCCGGCCCTGCACTTATTGTTGATAGGACGGTGAGCGGGGGAAAGTAAGATAAAACTGCAGCGCAGTTCAGCCTTGATCAGATTAATAGAAGGGGAGGCGTGTATGTTTTTCCTGTATCCAGTTAAGACCTGTTTATTTTTGTGACGTGTGGTAATGTTTATGACTTATTTAGCACGATGATATATGAGTTGTTTGTGTTTTCTTTACAGCTAACCCCGGTTAGTTCATGCCCTACGCTGAAGCCTTAGGCCTGATTACCTTCCTGGAGGAAGGTCGTACAATTCATCGACCCATTCACAGCTGGGTTCCACGTAACTACATGCGTGCCTAGTTCATCACCCTATTACGGGCACATTGATGAGTGTCCTTTGCTTGGAGTATAAATACGTCGCCCAACACCTAATAAGAGGAGCGCCCATGCTCCGTTTGCACCAGTTCTCTTTACCAAGCTATGTCGTCCCTTATCCGTGAGGACCACTATATCAGTAGTGGGCCATTACACAAAAGGTGGATTATTTCCTCATCATTTGTTTTATCTTGAGTGTTGCCATCGCAACCCCCGATATCCTGGATTTACAGCCGAGTGCATTCAATTCACGGATTAATCAGCAATTACCCTGGAGAAGATAGGGTTATAATTTCTCCATCGGCTAACTGTGATCCCAAAGAAGCATCAACGCACGCGTGCCAACGAAGAAGGATTTTGGGGTAGAGTGCACTCAAAGTAATTGAGGGGAGGGTAGATTGTTTAAGAACCTGTGTACCTAAGCATCAAGTGAAGTGATAGCAGTGTTGCTGACAGAGTCAAGTCAGCGGGATTGTGCTTATGTAGGTACGGTTCTTTATTTGAGGTTTGTCCCAGCAAAGGATAATTAATTTTATATCCACCCCAAAATTGCGGGAGCGTGAACCATGTGGGGGTTTTTTTCGGGAGTGTTCCCAACATTTTTTTCTACTAACCTTTGGGTTGAGTGTCTCGTACATTTGATGCCTGCATATTATTGAGTTTTTTGTTGTCGTGATAGATTTCATGCTTATATTACCATAGTTTTTTTAACGGTTGTTAATAAAATATATATTTCGTTACGGATCAGATTTCCTTTCCTATCTGTACCTGTACTCTTTAACGTGTACTCGTACTGTTGTATGCGGATACACTGTAGTGTAATACAACGTCATCTCCTAAGTAGAGCAAGAGGCATTGTGGCAGTAGTTGAATAAAAGGTCACTGAATGGCGAGGGGAGAGTCAGTATAGGTTCTCACCCTCGATAATTATAAGTCACACTATTCACTATCAACACCATTTCTCGGCTATCATCTCAGATCTCTCTCAGATTTCGTCTTGTCTCTAACATCACACAGATTTGGTTCTTGTCAGACAGACTCTTACATAACCCACTCGTGACAACGTTATGTCCGGCCAATGTACTTGGTCCATCAACCGATATTTTTATGAATGAATTGATCAGCTTCTTCATGGTGGAGTCTGTGAAAATGCTGCAAGAGAATATTGTGAAATATGCATAAATAATTTACATATGTTTCTATACTTTTATACGTTTTTGAGCCGCGGTAGCACAGTGGTTAGTGGCTTCCAAGCTCTATGGTCCATGGTTCGATCGCCAGTTGATGTGGATTATTTTTTAGACCGCAAACGGCCCCGGGGTCGACTCAGCCTCATAAATTGAGTACCAGAACAACTCTGGGAAAGTTAAGGCAACCTGCGTGATGCTGACCACATCACCCCTAGTGTACCGATGGTCAAGACAATATAGGTGTAACACCATATTCCTAATATGCCTCCATGGACGTATAATGGGATCCGTCTATACATCTGCATCATTCATATGTTTTAAAAAAAGGCTATTTCTTTGGCGTTAGTTCAACTGTTGGGTCAGAAACGAACATCACCCACCACTACTGACACCTTCTTTTTCGCTCATAATGGCCATAGAGCCACTTCTGCACGAGATTGCCTTAATGAAGCTTACTATAAAGGAGAAACACTTACAGCGGTAGTTTCTGTAGCAATATGTTTTACATAATGGCCATAGAGCCACTTCTGCACGAGATTGCCTTAATGAAGCTTACTATAAAGGACAAACACTTACAGCGATAGTTTCTGTAGCAATATGTTTTACATAATGAGGTTGCCATCAACATACACAGAATCATATTCATGGACATCAATTTTTTCACTCTTTATAGAGCATGGAGACGCCTTTGAAGCTGATCCCTTTACAGTAACCCTACACCAAGCATTCCCACACTCTTGCAGCTGATGTTTCATTAACAATTTGTTTTACGTGATGAGGTCGTCAGACCCATGTACAAAATAAAAAAGTCTGGCATTAGTCGCCTTGTACGACATGCCGGATGATGCATTAGTCGCCTTGTACGACATGCCAGATGATGCATTAGTCGCCTTGTACGACATGCCGGATGATGCATTAGTCGCCATGTACGACATGCCAGATGATGCATTAGTCGCCTTGTACGACATGCCGGATGATGCATTAGTCGCCATGTACGACATGCCAGATGATGCATTAGTGGCCATGTACGACATGCTGGATGATGCATCAGTCTTATTCTTTCTTTGTCTCTTCAGAGACCTCAGAGAACTACAGGGGACACAACATCACTGTGGTTGCCCTCTACGACATGTCTGAGGAAACAGTAGGCCTATTATTTCCTTTTCTCCTCAAAGACCCAGAGAAACTACACGGAACTGAACCCAGTTTTACTATTTGTTTTATAATGAATTCTTATCCTTGTAATCACCCATTTATAGAATTGTCTGAAGTGTCCCGTCCTATACAAATCCCATCATCTTGCAATTTTTTACGGAAAAGCCGCGCATTGGGGCGTGGAAACTAAATTACACGCTGATCTTCCCATCTTTCAATCGCGTTTGTTTCCGAAACATTCAAGTCTTTTATTTTGACACCATTTCTTGAATTGTCCTTATTGTATACATTATGCAGAGTAAGTATGATTACGTTTCTCTATGTTATATATATATTTATTGGCGCTGTCATCCGGACATGCAGCTGACAGAACACAACATAATTTTCCCCGCTATGTTTTGGCGGGTAATTAGCTCGTTTTAAACATAATTTTGAGTATACCACTCCAGAGACTGACAGTTCGAATTCTGCACAGTACGTTCTTGAGTTATTAATGTGAAGTTACCAGCATAAGTAGTTTCAAATCTTGTGGCGTTTTTGCTTTTAAAATTTATACCAGTGGACTTGCCCGACATTTTATCTAGTCGCGCACTATTCTAACAAACTTTTTTTTTCTCTCAGAATTGTTCCTAAATTTACTCTTACCCCCGATATACAGCTGTAATTTACTTAAACATGGTATACTGAACTTCATTCTTACTTACCCCTGGTACCGTGAACTGTATTCTTTCTTACCCCTGTTATAGTGAACTTTAAAATTAATTACCCTGGTATACTTTACTGTAATTTTACTTACTCTGGTATATTGAACTTTAATCTTACTTACCCCTAGTATATGTTTAATCTTATATACTAGTATATGTTTAATCTTACTTACCCCTAGTATATGTTTAATCTTACTTACCCCTAGTATATGAATTTTAATTTTACTTACCTATGGTATACGTAACTGTGTGGCCGTATGACCACGACCCCCAGCATTCATTCATGCTAGGGCCCAAGTATAACAAAGTAAACTACCATTGAGGTTGAAACAGACAATAGATTGGTAACTAAAATAAAAGAAGAGAAAAAAGTTAACCTAGGGAAATTAACATGAAGGGGAGGGAAATAATATGGCACAAGCGTTAGTAATAAATGCACGCCAAGCTTGGCGGGGTCATGTGATGTTTTTACCCAATGAGGTGCTGGGTCGATCGTGGCTAACACACTTGCCGGCAGATTACCCAGCGGGAATCAGTTAGAAAAATGGTCTGAAGTAAAACAGACGTGTTTTTTTTTTTGGTGATACAGTCCATACAAGGCAGTAAGATGTTTTCTACTGACGAACTATAGAATTAGTTGAGAGATTCAACAGGTTAAAGTTACTGTGTATTGTAACTCGGACAAGTATGTTCGCAGACTTGGAAATGTGTATTTCATTAATTCTGGACATTTTGTAAGTATCACTGCCATATTCTTGCATGTTTCCAGCTAGCTTCACCACGTGTATAAAACCTAGCTTTCCACCCTAAATTCGACATGGACTGGAAAAGAAAAGAAGGAATAAGCAACATTTGTCAAATCAAAACCCATGAGAAGAAAAGAGTCTAAAATATTGGACGTACATTTATATATGAGAACATAGGAGGAAAAATAGAAAGAGATCACATCGAGACTTTTATCTATGAAATATGTATATTATGCCAAGATATTGGTCCCCTTCAAATACTGTACATAATTGACCTTGCTTGTTGAAATTTTGGTTGTTTTGACTACTACAATTACTGTTGAAAAAGAATCAAAATAAATATTGGAAAAAACTCATAGGCTGTTTTGAGAACTTTGGGAAACTGATTGTCTACTTGGAAGAATGTATGACTCTAATACAACCTTAAATGATTCACAACTCTTACAATAACATCTGCAGTAGAAGGACTTATGGATGAACCTGCATACCTAAATAAAGAGTGAGACAATTTAACATCTCTGGCGGGCTATAAGCCAGTACCAAGTCAAATCTCACGTGAACAAGAATAAATAAATAATAATACCACAAATAATCATCACCCCGGTTACATATTAGTAGCAATGATACAGTGCCCAGTTCACCAAGGAATACTGCCTCACTGCACGGCTACAACTGTAGTCTTACTTACCCTGGTATACTGAATGTAATGTTACTTACCTGGTATACTGAAATTAGTCTTACACTGGTATACTTAAGTTTTATCTTACTTACTTCTGGTAAACTGAACTTCAATCTTGCTTACCCTGGATTAGTGAGCTTATATTTTACTTACACATGGTATACTGATTTTAATCCGGCTTACCCCTGGTATTTTCAACTTAATCTTACTTATACCTGGTATACCGAACTTAAATGTTACTTACCCCTGGTATACTGAACTGATAACCGCAGATACTTTTGAACCTTGACCTTTGTAGGAGATTCGTTCGATGCCAGCTTCGCCAAAGCCCGCCTGGAACTCATTTAGGTCAACGAGGGTGTCATCGGGTGGTACATACATGTTTAAACTCTGTTTAAGAATGTTAAAACAATATCTTTAGTTTAAAACAGTTCTATGGGTTTAAGACATCTACAGAACATCAGACTGGCACCGTTGTTAGGGTGCTAGCCTATCGCGGTAAAGCTACCGGGTTTAAAACGGTACTTGGTACCCTACACTCTCAATTCTATCTACCTGTAAATTGGTACCTGGCTCTACTCTTGAGCTAGTGATAGCACAAGCAGCGAGGACAGGAACTGGTCAGCCCACTACATAAAGGTGAAACCAGTATAGTGAAGTCTCTAACACTGCACTCCCCTACAGTAGTATCTGCTATGGGGCTATCTTTACTTTTACAGTATTATACACAAGCAGGGGTCGTCAACTTTGATGTAAAGGCAATTCTACTGGATGGCTCTAAAACACGGAGAACAGTGAACACGACAACAAAGAGGATATAGGCGTTCAGAAACAGATAATTGTGCCGAATATTGTTATTGTGGTTCAGAATTGACAGCACTGTCCTCCGGGCAAACCCAAAGGTGCTCATTCTCCCTCAGCAAATATCAAAGGATATGAATGCTATTTGTTCATGTAGCGCGCTGATTGTATACACACCTGATCCATTCTGTCATACGTCCATCCTTGCGAATTTTACGATTGATGTCAAATTCTACTTCCTCGATCCCCCTCTGACTTCCATATTAATGACTCTAATAAAGGCAGTAGTCAGCTCAAGGTTCCTGACATCTCCTATCAGTTTTTCGTGGAGTGAAATGGGTTGTTGCCGTATGCCACTCCGTTCACTGCTGCATATTGAACAGGACTGCAGCAGATTTTCGGCTGTCATGGGCTGATGCTACAGGTGCAAAGATCTGTTATATAAATCCTGTACTTGTGGTTTAGATGGTATCTCAACCTGTTGTGTCCAGTGCGTAGCCGGAACATGATGACCTGGTCTCGCCTAGACAGCTGATGATAGGCATAATTTTTGTTTACATGGCCTGAGTGTTCTTTTTCCCGTTTGAACTTGATTGTAGCTTTCAAAGTTGTTTTTGCCATTTCATAAGTTGTCCCTATATCATTTTGTTTTAGTGGTCCTCCTTGCTTAGCTAGTTTGTCTACCTTCTCATTACCTGGAATGTTGCAATGGGCAACAGTTTGAGTCCTGTTGATTCATCGATTGCAGTGTCGGTCTCTAACAAGCGACCGTTAACTGTCCTTATTATCTCTCCTTCATCCAGAAATGAATCCATATAATGTGCAGAATAGAAGGCCTACTTATAAGACAAGATCACTAATGTGGAACTGAAAGAAAGAACCAGACAAAAACCAGTGAAAAGACAAAGGCGTTGGATATGACACACCGAGCAAACCAGCTGGTAGCATTACAAGGCAATCATTTTTCTGGAAACATCCGAGTAATAGAAACTGGAGATCGAAAACGCACGGAGAACGGAATTGGAGTTATATACACTTGTATATAAAAGTGTGCACAGAAAACATGGAAATGACTAGAACAAATAGGATAGGACAAGTAGGCTAAGCGTGAATTTGTTTAAGAGCTGTGCTGCACTGGGAGCTGAGGTTTTATGAGTTAATTATTGTAATGTACAGTTTTGTGAGTGCTTCACACACAATTATCAAGCAAATCAACACGTTCTGCACCAATATAAATGCAAGGTGGATAATATACCATTTAACATGTATTTTTTTTCAGGAATGTGGCTTGAACACTTCTTCTTCTTCAAGTACCCTGCCTGGTTGAGTAGACCAGTCACTTTCAACGTGGACCATATGGCTCCCCCAGGAGGCCACGCCATATTTCTAGAGGGCCATAGTAAGATGGTTAAGTACCTTTTTTCCAGTTAACAGCGAAAATGAGTGGGAACCACAGGGGTAAAGGAGACTCAGAAGGGGGCCATGAACAAAAAAGGATTGAGAACCCCTGGCATAGGCGATCATGTCTTCCACAACGTTCTGTCTGCAGTATTATTTATCAATTCTATAGTTTACTTATGTCCATGCCATGACGTCATGCTATCCAGTATCATCAATCTTTGTCCTTCTCTAAGGACGACAAGATGTGCTTTAAATGCTGTTTATTTACTTACAATAGGGGGGGGGGGGGGGGCACTCGTGTGTTAATGGGGCCCGAAGGGGGAGCAACGAATAGTAGTAACACTGTAACCTATCATGCATGTCGTAAAATGCGACTAAGGAGGGTTAGTAATGGGACCGGCTACTCCATCCTGCAAAAAAACAACAACACACACACACGCGCGCGCGCACACACACACACACACACACACACACTATGAATAAGTCAACGAGTGATGGAATAATAGATGAGAAGAAGACACTGGAAATGGATAGCACGCGCATCAAGCACTCTTGTTGATAGCATTACCAGGAAGTCTTTGTTCTGGCATCAACAGGGGAAGACAGCTGGAGACAGGAATGAAACTAATGGAAGGACCCTGAGCTAATGAGGACTTGGCATGTGTTTTATAGTTTTCTATTGTGAAGTCTGTGAAGGATTAAAACACAATAGATGTTCTCAATTTGCTGTCATATCGCATTTTGTGTGGGACTGAAGACACAGCAAAAGAGATTAATGTAGTCAGCGACTCATAGCTTGACTGCTTGCCTCAGGGTCAGCGAACCAGAGCTGACCAAGACCCTACTCCACCTCCAAGTTGTGGTCCTGGAAACAGGCTGCATCACTGCAGTCTGGCTGAGAGAGTAGGGATCGAAGAGGGAAGGCAAACCCGGTCCCAAAAAATGCCGTGCGGAAGTTGGATGTGTCACACCGAAAGGCGCAAATATCGCAGCTTCGCTGTAAACGGCGACACAACGCAACCAACGTCCTTTTCAGGACGAACGAGGAAGAAAAAGAAGCATTTATTGTCATCCGTGCATTCATTATATTTTAGCTTTCCCCTCCCGTGCTATCTGTTCTAGATCTTTCCATATCTTCTTTATTCCTTTCCCGCCTTTCTCTATTTCCCCTCGCCATGTACTTTTCAGTATCCTTCTACCCTTCTTACCATGAGGGTTCCAGAACATGTACTGCCTTGTAAGGCTACCAACAATCTTTATAAATGTGTGTCATATCCAACGCCGTCTTCTTCACATCACCTGTCCCACTTGCTTTTGTCTCGCATTTTGTCACATGTTCCACACAGGTGATCGTGTCGCACCATTTCAGCCCTATTTCATGCAAACATCCGTTTCTGAAAGCCGTTACTTATTACTGTTCCATTATTTCATCATTATCACTATCATCACCGTCATCTTCATCATCACCATCATCATCACCACACCATTACCGTAATCACGACCACCACTGCCATCCTCATCACCACTACCATCACCATCATCCCCACCACCACCGTCATCCTCATCACCACCATCACCATCATCATCATCACCACCACCATTACCATCATCACCACCACCACCGTCATCCTCATCACCACCACCATTACCATCATCACCACCACCACCGTCATCCTCATCGGCACCTTCACCATCATCCTCATTACCACCCCCCTTAACATCATCACCACCACCAACGTCATCCTCATCACCACCATAATTACCATCATCACTACCCCACCACCATCATCCTCATCACCACCACCACAATCATCCTCATCACCACCACCACTGTCATCATCATTACCACCACAATTACCATCATAAGCACCACCACCGTCATCCTCATCACCACCACCTTTACCATCATCACCACCATCATTACCATCATCACCACCACCACCATCATCCTCATCACCACCACAATTACCATCATCACCACCACCATTACCATCATCACCACCACGATTACAATCATCACCACCAACATTACCATCATCACCACAACCATTACCATCATCACCACCACCATTACCATCATCACCACCACCACTGTCATCGTCATCTGCACCACCATAACCACCATGACCATCATCTTCTTCTCTTTCGCTCCTTATGGAACATGGAGCCACCATTGAAGCAAGCCTAACCAAAGCGCAAACTCTAGCAGAGGTGATTTATGTAGCAATCTGCTTTGCTTGATGAAGTTGTCAACCCCGTGCACAACCAAATTGCCTCTTACAAAAATGCTTGATAGAACAGTTGTCCTATTTTTTCTTTGTCCCCTAGAGACCCCCGAGACCTAGACCCTTACATTAGAGCTAATATTTGTTATGAGTCATTACTTTCCATTCTTAAAAAGTCCCACTTGCACTCGTTGGCATAATGGCTGCCCCTTAGTGTTCATGGTCACTTTTATATAACCCAGAGAAGACAATGGTCTCTATAATTGTTAGCTTTGTTTACGCTGCTCCGTTCTGTCAGTATTCACTTCTTCTTATCTTTCCGCTGTCCAGTGAACATAGACCTTCAAGAAAGGTGTGTCCAGTGAACGTAGACCTTCAAGAAATGTGTGTCCAGGGAACATAGACCTTCAAGAAATGTGTGTCCAGTGAACATGGACTTTCAAGAAATGTGTGTCCAGGGAACATAGACCTCCAAGAAATGTGTGCCCAGGGAACATAGACCTTCAAGAAATGTGTGTCCAAGGAACATAGACCTTCAAGAAATGTGTGTCCAGGGAACATAGACCTTCAAGAAATGTGTGCCCAGGGAACATAGACCTTCAAGAAATGTGTGTCCAAGGAACATAGACCTTCAAGAAATGTGTGTCCAGGGAACATAGACTTTCAAGAAATGTGTGTCCAGGGAACATAGACCTTCAAGAAATGTGTGTCCAGGGAACATAGACCTTCAAGAAAGGTGTGTCCAGGGAACATAGACCTTCAAGAAATGTGTGTCCAGTGAACATAGACCTTCAAGAAATGTGTGTCCAGTGAACATAGACCTTCAAGAAATGTGTGTCCCTTCAAGATACCTTCAAGAAATGTGTGTCCAGGGAACATAGACCTTCAAGAAATGTGTGTCCAGGGAACATAGACCTTCAAGAAATGTGTGTCCAGGGAACATAGACCTTCAAGAAATGTGTGTCCAGTGAACATAGACCTTCAAGAAATGTGTGTCCAGGGAACATAGACCTTCAAGAAATGTGTGTCCAGGGAACATAGACCTTCAAGAAATGTGTGTCCAGGGAACATAGACCTTCAAGAAATGTTCCAAGAAATGTGTGCCCAGGAACAAAGACCTTCAAGAAATGTGTGTCCAGTGAACATAGACCTTCAAGAAATGTGTGTCCAGTGAACATAGACCTTCAAGAAATGTGTGTCCAGGGAACATAGACCTTCAAGAAAGGTGTGTCCAGGGAACATAGACCTTCAAGAAATGTGTGTCCAGTGAACATAGACCTTCAAGAAATGTGTGTCCAGTGAACATAGACCTTCAAGAAATGTGTGTCCAGTGAACATAGACCTTCAAGAAAGGTGTGTCCAGTGAACATAGACCTTCAAGAAATGTGTGTCCAGTGAACATAGACCTTCAAGAAATGTGTGTCCAGTGAACATAGACCTTCAAGAAATGTGTGTCCAGTGAACATAGACCTTCAAGAAATGTGTGTCCAGGGAACATAGACCTTCAAGAAATGTGTGTCCCAAGGAACAAATGTGTGTCCAGGGAACATAGACCTTCAAGAAATGTGTGTCCAGTGAACATAGACCTTCAAGAAAGGTGTGTCTAGTGAACATAGACCTTCAAGAAATGTGTGTCCAGGGAACATAGACCTTCAAGAAAGGTGTGTCCAGTCCTCCTGTTATGAGCCCAAGATCTTTACGTGTCATCTTGATCGCTTTTATTTGTCTGCAGTTTTCTTCTCCATGTGTTTTTCGATCTACTTTGGTTTCGTCCCCCGCGGTTTACACAATAAAGGACTGTTTTGTAATCTTCCGTCTTATTGCTTTCCACTTTGTTTCCCGTTGTCCCATAATATAAATGCTATATTTTTGTTTTTCTGCTGCCACCTCTGCAGTTTTATCCTGTTCTTTCAACGTACGAACATTCCAGGTGCCAAATCTGGAGATTTTCCAAGAAGGAAATAAGGTAAACAGCAACAAAGGCTCTTTTCGGCTTTCTCTGGATTGCGATATTAGCCTCTTTACCTATTTAGCCTCTTTTTATTTATAAAATGTGTGATTCATATTCACACACATTGGGATTCTCGCCGGTGCTTCGGAGTTCGTGCACTGTCCTGAGGTCCTCCTTATGCGATCAAAGGGAGAAGATCGGAGCACTGATGGAGCTGTGCGTGTGTAATGAAGATAGTTTTTAAAACCAAAAAACCAAACTGAGCCTCCTTATCAGAGAATCTTCTTTTGCCTTGAATGGCTGAGGTGGATATAACTTCCTTTAGTTGACTTGTTCAAATATTGTTTGTTGAAATTTTTGTGGTTTAAATATTCTACAGGATTTGGTAGCCGGACCTATTTTCAACACTCCCTAGTCGCCTTTTACGGTATGCAAGGTACGTTACAATCTTAATATTCTTTGCTTCTTTAGTACCCCGGTAACCCAGGGAAAAAAGGTGAGGGGGAGGAGCATTCACTTATTCGTAAAAAGTTTGTGCAATAATCATTCAGTTCTTAGGCTACTTCACCTACCGTGCCTGATTCCTATATTGCTTGAATGTTTAACATCTATTCTAGTCCCAATTAATTTGTTAATTTGGTCTGAATCTTTATTTCGCACGCTTAAACATTGCTATGCTTCGAGATCGACTTAAAGCTAACGAACGTTGAAGGTCTTTGAAACTTCTAGTATCACCGTGAATGACCGGTCAAACCAGGTTTGCCAGAAATACAACTAGCGAAACGTTGTAGAGCCTCTAAAGGTAACTTAAGTTTCAGGAGGCGCCCCACTGTTCTAATAACTCGGGAACAGTTGTAGTAGAAGATATAAGAAAGAAAAAAAGTACCTGCGTCTCGTATTCTCTCATTAAAGTTTGAGGGCCCCGAAAATGTAGGTTTTCTAAAGTGCCAGTCTGTGCTTGTATTGGGTTGAGGAATTTCATATACCTGAAAATGAATAAAGTGACAAATATGAACCTCATAATATTTCAGACATCATACAATATTTCATTTAACCAGGATGATAAAGTTCTAAGCTGTGGACATAAATTAACGACATGACTCCTGAAATGAACATATCGCGTAAGCAACATATTCATTCATCTATTCACCCGTTCGTTCGCTCGCTTTTTCGTTCGTTCGTTCATTCATTCATTAATTCGATCACTCATTCATTCGTTCGTTCGTTTAACTATTGATCCATCCATCCATCCGTCCGTTCGCTAGTTCATTTATTCGTACGTTCGTTCATTTGTTCATTCGTCCGTTTGTTCGTTCATTTTTCATTCATTCATTCGTTCTTTCGTTAATTCGTCCGTTATAACGCTCATTCATTCATTCATTCATTCATTCATTCATTCATTCATTCATTCATCCGTTTGTTCTTTCGTTTAATTATTTATTCATTCGTTCGTTCGCTCCTTCATTCATTCATTCTTTAGTTGGTTCGTTCATTCATTCTTTCATTTGTTCGTTTGTCCGTTTGTTCCTTCGTTTTTATTCATTCATTTGTTCGTTCATTCATTTGTTCATTTATTCATTCATTTGTTCATTGAATAATTCATTCATTTGTTAATTTATTCATCTGTTCATTCATTTGTTTGTTTATTAACTCATTCTTTTGTTTATTCATTCATTAAATAATTTGTTCCTTTATTCATTCCCTCGTTCATTCATTCATTTGTTCATTCATGTTTTTTCTTTCTTTCTTACGTTCGTACATTCATTCATTCATTCATATGTACTTACTTAGTCGTTCCCCTTCTACCGTGAGGTGTAGAGGTTTGGAAGTGAGAGCGCCAGACTATCCTATCGGCTGTCTTCCTCCTGGCCTGGTTCCATTCTAGTCCTCGGTCCTTCAAAGATTGTCTAATGTTGTCCTCCCAGCGGACTCTGGGTCGTCCTGGGGGTCTGGATCCCTGGCTCTTTGTTTCCCATGCTTGTCGTGGTAGCCGATCTTCTCCCATTCTGCAGACATGGACAAACCATCTTAGTTGGGACTGTTCTATTTGGGTCTGCAGGGGGTGGGATTTTAGGCCTTGACATATCGTCTGGTTGCGGACCATGTCTCTTCTTGTTACTTCAACCACCTTCCTCAGATACCTCATTTCTGAGGTTTGGATATGGCTTTTGTGGGTTGTGGTCATTACCCATGACTCGCATCCATATGTCAAGACTGGGACATAGGTGGAGCGGTATACAGCCATCTTCGTTTTCTTACCAACCTCTCTGTTGCTGAGGAATCCTCGATTTATTGATTCATTCATGTGTTAATTAATTAATTAACTAATCAATTCATTCATTCATTCGTTAATTTATTAATTCGTTCATTCATTCATGTATTTGTTCATGCATTTGTTCACTCAATCATACATTCCTTCATTCGTTTGTTAATTCATTCATACATTACTTCATTCAGTTGTTAATTAATTAAATAATTCATTCACTTGTTAATTAATTAATTCAATCATTTATTCATTCATTTGTTAATTCATTCATTTACTACTCCCCAGCCCACCAATGACTAGAAGCCTTCAACAAATTCATGCCAAGTCTTCCTATCCCGTTCCATCAGCTCAAGATCTTAACTTGCCTCCATTATTCCTTTTATGTCTGTGTCCATCTGTCTTCTCCGTGGGTTATTTGGTCTCTTATACCTCGCACACCCTGGGTATTCCAGGTCAAGAACTGCATTGTAATGTTGTCGCCAGGTTCCTCAATGTGAATTCTATCTAACACCGGAGTATTCTCCTCATTGCTTCAACAATAGCTTGACACAAATAAAGACCATCTCAGTACTCAATACAACACATTTACACAGCAGGAGAGAAAGAATAAATGATTTGTATAATGTCATGGAAATTTTCGTTGCCTTATAATGTCTAGAATGTGCGAGTGTCAGAGTTGTTAGTGCGCGTGCTCCGCGAGGCAAAGGTACCGAGTTCGGAATCAGGTCGCGTCAAGCTCCAGCCGACCCAGCTGTGAGAAATGGATATCTGAGTCTGCTCTTGAGTTAGGGAAGGCAAAAAGAGCGAGGAAAGGAATTGATCATCCCACCTCATGAAGCTAGCGTACAGATGAAGTCCCTAACATAGTTTCTTCTGCTGGGCTGACTGAACCTTCATTTCTTTCTTTTTTAAAGCGAGAGCAAGCATCATGGGAATTTAATTTTTAGTTTTGTTTTAGTATTTTTTTTTTGTGGTCCTCCAAGAGGCACCTGTGAATCATAAAAAATTCTGCCCACTATTTTGTTAGGTGAAAAAAAAAATTTGTATCAGGAGTTATAATTTTCTTGTTTTATAATTCGAGCCATATGCAGTTTTTTTTTAAAAAAGTTGGCAGAGCACATGAGCATCCCTTACCTTGAATATGTGAAGAAAATTACTACGATACCGGCAATGCTAAACACAATGATGATGGCTGCTAAGGCAAGGAGGGCTGCCCAAGGATTATCTGTCCACCATATGTAAGGCTTCATTATCTTTCACGGTTCGTGGATTTTTTTTTTTACCTGATAAACAGTAGGACAGATCCCAAAACCTAGCCTCAAAGTCTGCAGACCTGGTTAAAATAAGTAATGTAGTCTTCATCATCATATCATCTCCATCATCATATCATCTCCATCATCATCATATCATCTTCATCATCATCATATCATCTCCATCATCATCATATCATCTCCCTCATCATCATCGTCATCATCATCATTTTTCATTGTGGACTTCATGGAGCATGGGGCATGGAGCCACCACTGCAGCCGGTCCCATGGTCATGGATGACCATCATCATCATTCTCAACATCATCATTCTCAACATCATCATTCTCAACATCATCATTTTACTTTGCAGTCCCTAAGGAGCAGCCACTACTGCCAGTTCCCTTGCAGGAAGCCCGCACCAAACATTCACATGCTCCTGCTGCAGAGGTCACTGTGACAATGTAGTCTTCATAGGACAAAGAAATTACCTACGTTACGGCCAAAAGGACTTTGTCAAGAACAAGAAACAAAAACAGAAGAGACAAGAAAGTGAGAACTTTGCATACAAGGTTTTAAAAAAAAAAATAATAATACGGGCCGTCAGTTGAAAACGATGTTGCCACGCTGGTAAGACCTAGTCAAAAATGTCGTGGTGACATTGTGGAAAACAAATTAGAGATGATCTCGTTAAATTAAACTTAATCGTCATAATTCACGCTTAAGGATGTTGAGGATTAATTTCATCCACTTAATGCCTGTCTTTTGAGCAGTTCAATATTTCTGCTACACACTGTTATCTCATCCTTTTTATCGTGCCATCCCGTAACTTCGTTGCCAGCCTTCCTATGCTTCTTGAATCCTCAAGCTTGTTTTCCTGCAGGTACTAGGTTCTCCAGACTTTTCTTTCAAAGAATATGGACAATGAATTGTGCATTTTTGTTTTTTAAACTTTTGCCAGAGCAACTTTTGAGCGACATTCGTTCAAAGTGGCCAAGTATAATGATCTGGTCACGGACTTAAGACAGGACGGGTTCACTGCTAGGGTCATGGCTGTTGAGGTAGGCGCAAGAGGTCTAGTGGCGGCCTCAGTGTATGATCTACTGAAACTGTTGAATTTGAAAGGACAGTCAAGAACAAGGACACTTTAGAGTTTAGAGGGTCAGTGAAACTGCGGAAAGGGCATCGTGCTGGCTGTGGAACAGCCGCAACGGGCTATGGAATTCAGTACAGTAATTTATTTTCAACATAAGGGCTACTTTCACTATTGCTTCAAACTGACAGAAAAACAAGAGTGAAGTTGAAAGCTGCAACCAAGGTGGAGTGGGGTATGAAAGATAAAGTAAAAAAGAAAACGAAACACAGGTATGGAGTCAGGTACTATACTACAAATACACTGGACGTTTCGGCGTTTACCCTTCGTCAGCCACAGTGATAAACATCAGACAAGAAATATAGACAAAATAACATACTTGTTTATATTTCTTGTCTTTGTCTCCTGTTTATGACCGCGGCTGACGAATGGTAAACCTCGAAACGCCCCGTATTTTTTTTTAGTATCGTTCAATTGTAAAAGTGACTCCATACTTATTACTATTATTTTTTTTACTTTAGCTTGCAATGTTACAGCAGCCCCCTTCATTATTTACACCTATGTACACAGTGTCACCATGCTTCAGTCTACCCAGCTGTAATGGGTACCTGGATCTGAGTTATGGAAAGCAAAGGCAGCGAGGAAGGAAACAGGTAACTCCACTTCTCGAAGATGGACCTCGTATAGTGGAGCCTCTATCACTTCATTCCCCTACGCCTGCTATTACCTTTCACTAACTCTCACTGAGTCTATCACCTATTCAAACCTATTCAGAAGGGACCAAACCTAGTCTTAATTCTCCTATCGGAAATCTACGACAGCAGAGCACATGAGCATCCCTTACCTTGAATATGTGAAGAAAATTACTACGATTACCGCAATGGCTACAATGTATCTGATATAGGGCTAGTTTTTTGTTTTTTTAAATAGAAGAAATCAATTTAACACACACCAAAAGACAGTTCTGAATGTTTCCCTACAATAAATAGCTTTAACTGACAATTTGTTTTAAGTTTCAGACAAATCTTTTTTACTTACGGCAAAAGCTCCTTCAGTTTAGCAAATGAGAACAGTAAGCCGTAATCCGCTGATTAGGTAAGGACCTATAAACTAGCTACCAGCTGAGAAGATACAAATATACGATACTGTAACAGTTACGTAGTTACAGTCAGTAAAACAACTCGTGCCCTTAAGTTGCACCAACACTTTAAGCTGCTCGCAAGAAGGACAAACACGATCTGGTTTTGTTTATTTGCTTCCTGTGGACTAATTTTTCATCACGCTTAACATATATGTTTACAGTACGTGTTTTGTTGGGGTTTCCTAGACTCATACCTCCCTGTCCCATCCATTTGTCCTAACTTGCCTGGTTGCTGAGACGTTTTTTGTTGTGCGCTTATAAATGTTTTATTTTGGCTGTAAATGTTTTGTGTTTCATCTTTATTTTGGCAAGTCAAAATTCTGAAGAAAGCATTTTTCATGTTTGAATACACATGAAATACAAAGGATAGCTTTTTGTAGTGGAGTTTTTTTTGTGTTTGGTTTTGTTTAAAAAAAAATTAATTAATTTTCATAAGTTCTTCAAAATACATGTAGTAGAAAGTAATGCAATGACGGGTATATACATCTACTTATATACCATTTGTTATTTAGTTATAAAATTGGTACATTGATGAGCATCGATTATATTACTTACGTAACTTAGTCGTTCCTCTTCTACCGTGAGGTATAGAGGTTTGGAAGAGAGAGCGACAAACTATGCTACCTGCTGTCTTCTTCCTGATATGGTTCCATTCTAGTCCTCGATCCTTCTGAGATTGTCTAATGTTGTCCTCCCAGCGGACTCTGGGTCGTCCTGGAGGTCTGGATCCCTGGCTCTTAGCCTCCCATACCTGCCGTGGCAGCAGATCTTCTCCCATTCTGCAGACATGGCCAAACCATCTCAGTTGGGACTGTTCTACTTGGGTATGCAGGGGTTGGGTTTTTAGGCTTTGACGTATCGTCTGGTTGCGGACCATGTCTCTTCTTGTTACTTCAACTACCTTCATCAGATACCTCATTTCTGAGCGATTACATTACAAGGATTATTAAATTATACATGTGTTATACACGGGGCTTTAGAGCGGAGACCAGAGCTGGAGCACGGAGCAGTGGAACGACAGGTTTTTGCCCGGAGCAGAAGCAGAGCTGGAGCACAGAAAATTGTGACTGATTTGTTGCTCCTGTTTCTTTTTTCATTTTCGAACCAAAATGAATTAAGCTATACTAAATGGGATAGAAATGGACGTCAGGACCTAAAAACCTAGCCCCTGCAGACCCAAGTAGAACAGTCCCAACTAAGATGGTTGGCCATGTCTGCAGAATAGGAGAAGATCGGCTACCACGACAAGTATGGGAAACTAAGAGCCAGAGATCCAGACCTCCAGGACGACTCAGAGTCCGAAGAGAGAGGACAACATTAGACAATCTTTGAAGGACCGAGGACAAGAATGGAACCAGGCCAGGAGGAAGACAGCCGGTAGGATAGTATGGCGCTCTCTTCCAAACCTCTAAACCTCACGGTAGAAGAGGAACGACTAAGTAAGTAAGTAAAGGTATAGAAATGAAATAAAATAATTAATGCTTTCTTTTATTCGAAACTCGCGTTAATTTTTTTCCCCCCATACATGTAAGGGTATAACTTCTGTTGTTTTTCTGTCGTCTAGTTTTCTACTTCTTCGTCTAGTCTTCTACTTCTTCATGTAGTTTTCTACTCCTTTGTTCCTCTGTAGTGCCTGAACATAGTTCTATGTGTATTATTTGTTTACAGTTAAAAGCGGCTCTCATTACAATGAGAAGTATAAGCAGAAAAAGTATTTTATTATTTAAACCGTTGTTAATGGAAGTAAGAACAAGAATCCTTCGGCATTACTTACTTACTTACCTAGTAAGTACAACCTGGGACGTCGAGGTTTGCCAGAGAGAGAGCGTCATACTATCAGCTGTCTTCCTCCTGGTCTGGTTCCAATCTAGTCCTCGGTCCTGCAGACATTGTCTAATGTTGTCCTTCCTGCGAACTTTGAGTCGTCCTGGATGTCCAGGTCCTTGGCTTTTGGTTTCCATAGTTATCGTTGTAGCCAATCTTCCCCCATTCTGCAGACATGGCAAAAACATAGTAATAGGACTGTTCCACTTCGGTCTGCAGGGACTGGGTTTTGAGGCCATAACGTAACATCTAGCAGCGGACCATGTCTCTCCTTGTTACTTCATCGACCTTCCTCAGATATCTCATTTCCTAGATTTGGAGTTAGCATTTGTGGGTTGTAGTCATTGTCCATGAATCGCATCTGCAAGCCAAGAGGGGAATATAAATGCAGCTGTATACAGCCATCTTCGTCTTCTTGCCAATTTCTCTTTTGCTGAGGAATCCTCGGTTTACGGCCTGAAAAAGTATCCGAGCTGCTGCTCTTCAGGTAGGCAACTCTTCTTTAATGCCTCCCTTCCAGTCTATGACAGCTTCAAGGCATTTATAGAAGGTTTATCTGCTCCAGGACCTGTTCTCGCAGCATTAGCTGATGCCTATTTTTCCTTCTGTATTATATTAAGAGAATCCTGACATATGGAAGTGGGTCCTGGACAATTAGTAAACAAGCAGTAAAACCACCGGAGGCCATAGAGACATAGTTTTATAGAAGAGAGTTTAAAAAATAATGAATAGCTTAAAAGAGTAATGAGGACGTCCTGAAAGACACTTAAAGACTTAATCACTAATATAATACCAGCGGGCCCCAAGCTAGTCCCGACCCCTCCATGTAATCCATGATCCTTAATATACTACAGACCCAAAATAAATGATTTGACTTGTTTCATAATTTCATCTTCAATTTTTTTTTAACTGTTTTTCTGAGAAGTGTGTGTTAGAAAAATAAAACATGAGAGGACCGAAATACATCGGGTTTTTTTTATTTATTTATTTATTTTTTTCTTAACCAGCGGCACTTGGGCTTTCAGCCCTTCGGCCCAATGACATGTCATTGCGAGGCTGGGGAGCCTGTGGACTTTCCTTCCAACCCGGTCAGGAGCTTCGCTCCTTCCCATCCACAGAGGGTTTATGTCAGGAGCCGTTCAGATTATTCAGTCAAAATCCCGGTCGTTGACACTCCTTCAAGCGCCGACGCCTGGGCTTGAATCTTGAAAACCTGGTCGCCAATACAACGTTGTAACCATTACACCAGCGCGGCTCCAAACACATCGGGTTAATTAATGACAGCCTTGCTGACGTTGGAAAGGGGCACAGCTTAATTTGGTTAAGTTTGGCCTAATTCTAATATCAAGTTGTTTGCTTGGTACTGTCTGATGTGTTATCAATTGTAATGTCGTGTCCTAGGTATCTGTAGGAACGCCGTCGTCCGAAGGAATGTATTTCGTGACCTTGAATATTAATGTTAACCTGACCCGTCTTGACCCAATTGTTCCCGCTTCGATGACTACTGAACACGGAACACTTTTGTGGCTTGACCTCCATGTCACTGGTGTCAATAAACTCTGTCGTTTTCTGTCATTAATTGTAAGTCTTGTATGTTGGTGCCGAAGAGACTTGCATCGTCTATGTCCCTTGAATGGGATTCGGTACGTGATGTAATTGGTAAGTTTGCTCAATCCACCGAAGCCATTTATCGATGCCCTGTTCGAAAACAATTATACTCCACGGGAACCCCTGAATAATACCCTTTTTTGCACTCTTATGATTAATATTGTTTCGCTAATTAATTTGGAGAAAGACGGCGGTGTGAACTTTACATTCACTCTCGTAGTGAGGACAAAAAGTTTAAGAATCCATGCTTTAGATTCAACTCGCGTGTAAAAATATAAACATACATGCAGTATATCTTCTTTGATTGTTATTGCAAACACCTGCGCGACATCGCTCACACTGTTCACCATCCAGCTGACATAATCCAGTGTGACATTTTGTGCGTGTTACCTGACGTGAGGAAACATTTTTTAAATGTACACTTTCTGTTACTCGCATTAAACGGACGACATTAATGTGTGCTTAGATTTAGTAAGTAGATGTTATAAATAACATGGCAAGAAATATTTCCTGAACTTTATGAAGAACTGGCAACACTGTGCTTTGTGAATCGATATGCTTTGAAAGCGACTACTACAGGTCGACTATTTTCATTAATTTTTGTGGATTTTTATTTTTTGACAGGGTTTGAGCAATTTATTCGATGTTGTGTCGCTGTCTGTTACATTTGCTTGTATTAATTTTAACATATCTGTTTGCAGCATTTGTTTGTTACTCAATTAAAAGAAAGAAAAATAAAACGAATTAAAAAAAAATATGGCATCCGAATGTGGATTTGATCAACCAAACTTTTAGTCAAAAGCCGGGTTCGTTAAACGTTGTATTACGAATGTATACATTAATGAGTGTTTGATATTTCTATATAACCAGTAAAGTACCGAACAATGATGTTTAACAATGAAACTGGTGAATAAATACAAGTGTTAGGACTTCGATGCCTTTAGGGAAGTACCTAGGTTTTATTTTTATATTTATTTAAGTTCTTACGTGTCCATCTAGCCTTCACTTTCATCCTTTCCCTGACGAAGGCCTTGTGGCCGTAACGTTGGCTATTTTCTTTGTCTTTTGTCCTCGTAAGACGAATCACCCTTTTTCGATTTTTTTTTCACACCCATCCATTGAATTAACACAAGCAGAAAGCAGGTACTCGTATGACAGAAAGAAGGATGGTACCAGACAATTAAAAAGAAACAATTGATAGGCTCACCATGATTCATCCAAACGGCATCATCGCCTGGCTGCATTATTTATTTATTTATTACTTATTTATGAATAATAATTAAAACAGCCAACCTTGTTACTCTAAATATCTTATAAAATCTGTATTAGTGGGTATCTGCATTTTTTCATCGAAACACTTAACAATAAATTTATCAGTTTCGACTACTTTTAAGATGGCCTTTTTGGACTCAAACATGCAAATGGACGACAGCGCTATAAGTGGGAAGATAACATCAAGAGATGGACATGAAAGAGTCTACCAGAGTGCACCATCAAGACAAGAGATGGACATGAAAGAGTCTACCAGAGTGCACCATCAAGACAAGAGATGGACATGAAAGAGTCTATCAGAGTGCACCATCAAGACAAGAGACGAAAGACGTTGGAGATCCATTGCAGCCGACCTTTATTCTGGAGATGACAGCAGCTGATGATGATGGTGGTGGTGGTGGTAGTTTTTGGACTGGAGATTTAGTGCAAATCAAAACATGCGTTCTAAATTGTGAAATTTAGTGCGCGAAGTTGTGCACTGTCTTGAAATACAAACTCGAAATAAAAATGTGTCATTGGGGGTAGGAACAGTAAGGAATAGCCTATAGCACGTTTCACTAGCTTTGCCCAACTTCAAAATGCTATATCTCAGCGAATATATAACGCATATAAGTGAAATTTTGTGTGTGAATTTGAAATGGTATAGACCTTATGAATTAAATTTTTCATTATAATGCAGCCATTGGTTTCAATTTTCGTTTCCTTGCGATATAATATCAAAAGTCTACTTGCCAACACACACCACACACACACATTTTGAAATGTCTACAGTAAATTATACGACATCATTTGCACATAATTGGTTTATCAAACAATTGGCATGATTTTTAGCGTGAAATTGCGTGAAATTGCACTTCTTGAACACAAAACAGTTTATATCCGGTGTTACTCACACATTGTCAATCAGTGGCGTGTCTACAAAAAGTATTGTGTGGTTAAGTTAGAAAACGAGTCTGCGAGTACATTTTATGACATTACAGCTAATCACAAATATGATTTTTAAGTATTTCTGCAATGAAGCTACTCGTGGAAAACTATATCATTCTATTTCAAACCCACAAAAGAGGACTATTTATGCCTTGGGGATAATCAAACGATCATTGCACCACTGGATAGCGAGATCTGAAATTTCTAATTCCAGTGTTTTACACACGAAAATTAGGCCAAGAGTGGTGGATAATGTTGACAGAGAATTGATCCGCAGAGAAATTTGCAATATGTTTCACAATAATGAGGCAGTGACTTTAAGGAAATTGAAAATTTGGTTAAGAAAGAATTATGACATTGATATTTCCAAAACTACGCTATGGAGGACAATTATGAGTTTGGGATTCACTTTTAGAAAATATGTTGGTGGTAGAAACCTTATTTGTGAAAAGCCTCATATAGTTGCAATGAGAAGCAAATATTTACGCGAGTGTCATGAAATATTCTAATCCACATATATAAATTATTAGGTAAATATGAAGCCTAACAAATAAAATTAATAAAGAGAAGAGCAATGGTAAAATGACAGTGCTGTCACAAGGAATGTACTCGAAATCCCCCTTGTTTTCTGCTTCGTCTGCAAATTGTAACGCTTTCACGTTGATATAAAAGCTTACTGTATTATTACCCGCTTTCTTCAATGAAACGTGTGCTGTATTTCTTGGAAAAGCATTAAGAGGCAGACTGCGTAATGACCTAAATTTTAAATTCCATTCATGTCTTTTTCTACATTACGTTACCAAAACGAACGAACAGATGGACAAAAGGATAGCGAGAAGGGAGAGGCAGAAAGCCGAACATTAAACACGCGTCGCGCGATACACAATTACTACTATCACGCGTGTAAGTCTACAAGCACTAACTTTTTTCAGACGGACAGTGATAAAATACACTACCCTTTCCCAGAGTTAGGTTTATAAATCATAAAAAACTCTTATTAGAAAAGATAACATTAGATGGGTTTACGGTTGAGAACATAACAGTACCCAGACAGAACATCTTCGAAACAGGAGGTAAAAGAAATTGCATATTTTGAACGCAGCCACGTAGCTCCTTTAAATTTGTATTTTTGGGTTCCTTAGGGCTTGCTGACAAATAATATGTAAAACGTTACGCAAATAGTCCAGGAATTAATAAATTATACCCAAAATAAAATATTGGGGGTGCCTGACAGCATAAAATCATTTCTGCTCATAAGATTTTTTTTTTAACGTGTTTGAAAAAAATTTACGTTACAGAAATAGCCTACCATGTAAACTCCAAATTGATTGGAGCGCAACAAATGAAAGCCTAACCACGATTGGTCGGGCTATAAATACTATCTTGGTTGTTAGGGGAGACGGGAAAAGATAACATTTTTTCAAACACTTATCGAAACGTGGCTCATTGGCCAGTCTCGCTGATATACACACTTGGGAGCGTTAGTTCGAGACCACTTGTTTAAAATAGCTTGATAAAGCATCAGTGCGTTGAGGCCAGCATATATTTTGCTCAATAAAAGCCTGGAACATAGGCAGATGGAAATTTGTGCCAGTTTGTGCCAGAATTCATTGCTAATCAACGTATCTGTGTTTATTCGTATGAATTGTGGTAAGCTTGAACCATTTAATATCTTTTAATGAAAATTGAATGTGAATTGTTGATTTATGCCTGTATATATATGTGTAGTTCAGTGGCAAGCGTGAGGTAAAGCCTAAAATGCTCCAGCCTGAACAGAGGGTGTCGGAGAGAAGTAAAACGGCATGGAATGGCCAAATAGTACACTGACACCTGGATGATTGATTAGACAGAAATAATGCTGGAAGTGCAGAGGCGTAGTGACCATTAAGGATGGTAATGCTGGTATAAAGTATTTCAGATGAAGCTGACTGTTGGCCTAACGCTCTGAACGCAATGTTTGTGATGTATTGTGATCAGTGTAAAAAGAAAATTTAAATTAGTTATGAAGTAGAAGGTACATCCTTCTTGATTTCAGGGACAGTGGTCTTGATGGTACTGAGCAGCACCTGGTCAGAGCTTTGCTGAATCCAGAGTCGGACAGCATACTCCTTGGTCTTTTTAGCTATCAGTGAGGTGTCTCCTGAGCCCAGAGGAGAATTCGAGCAGAGGAGTCCTTTCCTGCCGCCATCACGCCAGATAAGCTAACTTGGCCAGCTGAGCTCAACATTATGTCCCCTCATCTTGAAATGACTTTATAAAATTAACATTAAGAGGGGAATTTACTTGTCTTAAAATCAGGAACTGTGAACATCTCCAATACTAGTCCCTAAAGACAAACTATTGAAGTCATGATGACAAATACCAACAGAGCTTGAACAAAACAAAACCAGTATTACCTCATTTTACTACTACACAACTGACACACATAGAACATTTGTAATAATATATGTCACTACAATATTCATATTAAATACATTCTGTACATAACTTGTAATTTAAATTGATTGTGATTCCTGATTCCCTTGTAGTTGAATCAGGACACATATTCATTCATGCCAGTAATGAATACATATTGTTATTTGAAAGTTATCAGTGCCTCCTTTAAGATATTCTCATAGAGTGTTATATGTATGTGAGTGTCACAGTGTTGTCAAGAGTAGTGGATTACATTAAATTGTTTATCTGTCTGTTGTTGTGACTTACACTTCATCATACACATACCCTAGACACATAACGTAGCATCACACTATTCCAGAATAATTCTGACTGAGATATAGAGATATGTGGTAGCAAGTAAGGTTATCTATAATACACTACTCTTAATAGATATAGATACCTTCACAGCTGATCTCAGTCAGTACACTAAGTTCCCTATAAGTATTTATAACATCCCACTTCACCACATATATTGGGGTCTCGCTCTTGGGATTTTGAATCTTTAACTATTAAAAATATTGGGGGTAATTCACTTCAGGGAATATAAGAATTAAAAGGTATCCTTGGGTGGAATTAAATAAGGTTGAGCTCACGGTGCCTGTGTTGTCCATTAGAGATTGAATTGTTGGTTAGACATTGTATAAATTTACATAATAGACAATGGCGGACCTGGCCAAATTTCGATCTGCTGCGGTTCAGACTGCAAAAGAGTTAGGATTAGATGGGCAAGCTATGGTTGCCTATGTCACGACGGAATGTGACAAATTTATTGAACGTGAAGAAAGAAGGTTTGAAGCCGAAAGAAAGTTAGAGGCTGACAAAGAGGCAAAAGCATTGGAAGCCGAGGAAAGAAGACAGGCTGCAGAAAGAGAAGAGAAGAAATTAGCTGCAGAAAGGGAAGAGAAGAGATTAGCTGCAGAAAGGGAAGCAGAAAAGGAGGAGAAGAGATTACAAAGGGAACATGAGTTACGACTAAGGGAGTTTGAGTTTCAAGGCCATGCTCCTGAAAATGGTGCCAGTCCCTTTGCCTCGGATGCTACGGTTACTCAAGGAGCCTCAACCTCAGCTATGAATTTTCATTTAGATCATTTTGTTGAGAAAGACGATGATATTGAGAGCTACCTAAATAGGTATGAGCTATTAGCTACCACGTATGGGTTAGAGAGAGAAAGGTGGAGCTTAAAGTTATCTCAGGGACTTCGTGGGGCAGCTTATGAAGTTTTTGCAAAAATGAGCAGAGGTGATCAGGAAAATTATGACATGCTAAAGCAGGCTCTTTTGTTAAGGTATGAAAAGAATGCAGAATTCTATAGAAAAAAATTTAGGAATGCTAAACTACTGTCAGGTGAAACCTATCACCAGTTCTCTGCACGAATCGAGACATACTTGGAGAAATGGACTTCTCTGGGGAAAACCCAAGATCTTAAGGAAATGGTCCTTATAGAGCAACTAAGAGAGTCCATGGCTCCAGACCTGAGAAAGTTTCTCATGGAACAAGGTGCAGAGAGGCTGGGTGAGTTGCTAAATGTTGCTGAAAGGTATCAAGCAGCTCAAGCAGAGGTAACAGGTAATAAAAAGAAACAGGTGGATAACTTCAGGGCACCACAGAACTTTAATAAATTTGATCCTAGGGATCAAAATAAAGGTAAGCACCAATTTGATAGGCCACGGTATGAAAATAAAAATAAATTCCCACAATTCGATGAAAGGAAATATAATGAAAGAAAATCTTTCAACCAAGGAAAAAGGTGGTGTAAGAATTGTCAGATGGACAATCATGACACTGACCGTTGCAGAAGGAAACCTGTGTATATGGCAACCCTTCAGGTCAGGTCGACCTCAAGACAGGAGGAGGATATTATGTTAGATACCACTCCAGAAGAGATGAGGAAGGCACAGGCTGGGGATAAAACACTCAAGCCTTGTTTCAGAAAATTGTCAACTTGTCATACAACTCCAGGCAAGGGAGATTTTTTACATGAAAAACAAGTTGATGTATAGGAAGGCCGGAACTAGATCCCATGGTCACGGACAGCTGGTTCTTCCAAAAAGATATAGGGCAGACTTAATAAGGAGCTTACATGTGAAACCAGATGGGGACCATGAGAAGATAGGTACCATCATTCAAAAGGTGGCTCACAATTATTATTGGCCCAAAGCAAGATGGGACATTGAAAATTTTGTAGAAAGGTGTAGCATAGCACATGAGGGAACACCCACAAGTGGGAACATGGATCAGGACCTGGACACGCCCCGGGGCAAAATTAGGCCTGATAATAAAAAGAAAAATAGATTTGATAAAGTGGACCAAATGGAATGGGAAGCCCCTTTTCACGGACAAGCTTCACTTAACTGTTTTACAATGGCCACTATGCGGAGAGTGCAAAAAGATGTCTTACCCCAGGATAAGCCGAAAATCCCTCAATCGGACTTAAACAAACTGGAGGAAGAAGATGTAGAGAGGAAATCTCTCATCAAGAATTTTAAGTGGGGAGAAAGCCCCAAAAGAAAAAATTGGTAGCGGTCGTTTTGTGAATGATAATTCTGGGAGGAAAAATCATCACTATAAAGCTTCGAGTGGAAGAGACCATACCGGTGCATGGACAAATAGGTCCACACAATTAAAGGTCCATATGTAGCTTTGTTAAGAACGTGGACTGATGAAAAGGCAGAGGAAAACATTACATCTTCATACCAATATGTGAATGAGCTGACCACTCGGTTAAAAACTGGCTGGAAACTTGCCAATGAAAATTTGAAACAAGCCAGGAAGAAACATGCTGCCTATTATAACAGGAAGGCGAAAGACAGAAATTTGGCTGTGGGAGAGAAAGTACTGCTTCTTTTGCCTGGGAGTCAGAATAAGTTACAAATTGGATGGCAGGGTCCATATACAGTTCTAGAGAAGGTGTCTAGAACAAATTATAAGATAGATAAGAAGGGGAAAGAAAAAATCTATCATGTGAATCTCCTGAAGAAATATTTGGAAAGAGAAGATCAGGAAGAGACACACTTGTTGACCTTGTCCATCGCCATGGAGATGAAAAAGGAACCACTTTCATCATTTGAATATCCATTACACCCCTGTGAGACAGCAGCACAGGTGAAAATCAGTACACATTTAACGAAAACTCAGAAAGAGAGAGTGCAACAGGTTCTAAATAATCATGCAGAGGTGTTAACAGACCGACCAGGGCATACAAACCTATTGGAATATGATATGAAACTGATAGACCCCACACCTGTCTGTATGAAACCATATTCGATTCCGTTTGCTAAGGAGAAAGCTTTGAAGGAAGAGATAGACTATCTGTTGAAGGAAGGAATTATTTCGCACAGTGAGTCTTCGTATAGTTCCGGTGTTGTACTTTTAAGGAAGCCCTCTGGAGAACATAGACTCTGTATAGATTACAGGAGACTGAATGCTATTACAGAAGGACAGGTGGATCCATTGCCGGATACCAATCAGCTGTTTGCCAGACTAAATAAAGCTAAATATTTCTCAAAAGTGGATCTGAGTAAAGGATACTATCAGATTCCAGTAAAGCCTGAGGTTAGACCATACCTAGCTTTTAGTACCTCAGAAGGACACTATGAGTTTAATAGATTGCCATTTGGATTGAAGAATGCGCCTAGTGTCTTCTCTAGAATGATGAGAAAATTATTGGATCCTCTAAATAATCCCTGTATAACAAATTTTATGGATGATATCCTTATAGCAACAGAAACATTTGAGGAACACATTGACTCTCTGAACATGCTGTTTGATCGACTTAGGGAGGCAAATTTAACAGCCCGACCAACCAAATGTTGCGTTGGATGTAAAGAATTGGAATTTTTGGGACACACAGTTTATCAGGGAAACATGACCCCTGACCCAAAGAATTTAGAGAAACTACAGAAAGCCCCGAGACCACAAACCAAGAAGGACGTGAGATCCTTTGTCTCATTATGTGGTTTCTACCAGAAGTATATCAAAAACTTTAATTCCATATGTGCACCGTTAACTGAATTGACACGTAAAGGACATCCAGATCGCATTACATGGACACCACAATGTGAAATGACTTACCAAGAATTGAAGGAAAAGCTCACAAGTAAACCCATTTTGAAATTACCTGACTTAAGTCAAGAATTCATAGTAAGGACGGATGCAAGTAATATTGGGTTAGGTGCAACTTTACTACAGAAATCAGATGCATTGGATGGGGAATTAAGCCCAGTGGCATATGCTAGCAGAAAGTTGAATAAAGCTGAAATCAACTACTCAACTAGCGAAAAAGAATGTCTTGCAGTAATATGGGCAATAAAGAAATTCAATATTTATCTATATGGGAAGGCATTTAAGTTGCAAACTGACCACAAACCTTTATCGTTTTTAGCACAGGCTAAGCATGAGAACTCTAGGTTACTCCGATGGTCTTTGCTTCTGGCTCCATACAATTTTAGCATTGAATATATATCTGGAAAAACCAATCTGGGAGCGGATTTTTTAAGCCGCCATCCGTGTGATGAGAATCACCGTAAACCCCAGAAATAATAATAAATTTCTCTATGTGTATATGGAATAAAGGACTGACATATAATGTCTGTTTTAAGAGGGGAGGTGTCATGAAATATTCTAATCCACATATATAAATTATTAGGTAAATATGAAGCCTAACAAATAAAATTAATAAAGAGAAGAGCAATGGTAAAATGACAGTGCTGTCACAAGGAATGTACTCGAAATCCCCCTTGTTTTCTGCTTCGTCTGCAAATTGTAACGCTTTCACGTTGATATAAAAGCTTACTGTATTATTACCCGCTTTCTTCAATGAAACGTGTGCTGTATTTCTTGGAAAAGCATTAAGAGGCAGACTGCGTAATGACCTAAATTTTAAATTCCATTCATGTCTTTTTCTACATTACGTTACCAAAACGAACGAACAGATGGACAAAAGGATAGCGAGAAGGGAGAGGCAGAAAGCCGAACATTAAACACGCGTCGCGCGATACACAATTACTACTATCACGCGTGTAAGTCTACAAGCACTAACTTTTTCAGACGGACAGTGATAAAATACACTACCCTTTCCCAGAGTTAGGTTTATAAATCATAAAAAACTCTTATTAGAAAAGATAACATTAGATGGGTTTACGGTTGAGAACATAACAGTACCCAGACAGAACATCTTCGAAACAGGAGGTAAAAGAAATTGCATATTTTGAACGCAGCCACGTAGCTCCTTTAAATTTGTATTTTTGGGTTCCTTAGGGCTTGCTGACAAATAATATGTAAAACGTTACGCAAATAGTCCAGGAATTAATAAATTATACCCAAAATAAAATATTGGGGGTGCCTGACAGCATAAAATCATTTCTGCTCATAAGATTTTTTTTTTTAACGTGTTTGAAAAAAATTTACGTTACAGAAATAGCCTACCATGTAAACTCCAAATTGATTGGAGCGCAACAAATGAAAGCCTAACCACGATTGGTCGGGCTATAAATACTATCTTGGTTGTTAGGGGAGACGGGAAAAGATAACATTTTTTCAAACACTTATCGAAACGTGGCTCATTGGCCAGTCTCGCTGATATACACACTTGGGAGCGTTAGTTCGAGACCACTTGTTTAAAATAGCTTGATAAAGCATCAGTGCGTTGAGGCCAGCATATATTTTGCTCAATAAAAGCCTGGAACATAGGCAGATGGAAATTTGTGCCAGTTTGTGCCAGAATTCATTGCTAATCAACGTATCTGTGTTATTCGTATGAATTGTGGTAAGCTTGAACCATTTAATATCTTTTAATGAAAATTGAATGTGAATTGTTGATTTATGCCTGTATATATATGTGTAGTTCAGTGGCAAGCGTGAGGTAAAGCCTAAAATGCTCCAGCCTGAACAGAGGGTGTCGGAGAGAAGTAAAACGGCATGGAATGGCCAAATAGTACACTGACACCTGGATGATTGATTAGACAGAAATAATGCTGGAAGTGCAGAGGCGTAGTGACCATTAAGGATGGTAATGCTGGTATAAAGTATTTCAGATGAAGCTGACTGTTGGCCTAACGCTCTGAACGCAATGTTTGTGATGTATTGTGATCAGTGTAAAAAGAAAATTTAAATTAGTTATGAAGTAGAAGGTACATCCTTCTTGATTTCAGGGACAGTGGTCTTGATGGTACTGAGCAGCACCTGGTCAGAGCTTTGCTGAATCCAGAGTCGGACAGCATACTCCTTGGTCTTTTTAGCTATCAGTGAGGTGTCTCCTGAGCCCAGAGGAGAATTCGAGCAGAGGAGTCCTTTCCTGCCGCCATCACGCCAGATAAGCTAACTTGGCCAGCTGAGCTCAACATTATGTCCCCTCGTCTTGAAATGACTTTATAAAATTAACATTAAGAGGGGAATTTACTTGTCTTAAAATCAGGAACTGTGAACATCTCCAATACTAGTCCCTAAAGACAAACTATTGAAGTCATGATGACAAATACCAACAGAGCTTGAACAAAACAAAACCAGTATTACCTCATTTTACTACTACACAACTGACACACATAGAACATTTGTAATAATATATGTCACTACAATATTCATATTAAATACATTCTGTACATAACTTGTAATTTAAATTGATTGTGATTCCTGATTCCCTTGTAGTTGAATCAGGACACATATTCATTCATGCCAGTAATGAATACATATTGTTATTTGAAAGTTATCAGTGCCTCCTTTAAGATATTCTCATAGAGTGTTATATGTATGTGAGTGTCACAGTGTTGTCAAGAGTAGTGGATTACATTAAATTGTTTATCTGTCTGTTGTTGTGACTTACACTTCATCATACACATACCCTAGACACATAACGTAGCATCACACTATTCCAGAATAATTCTGACTGAGATATAGAGATATGTGGTAGCAAGTAAGGTTATCTATAATACACTACTCTTAATAGATATAGATACCTTCACAGCTGATCTCAGTCAGTACACTAAGTTCCCTATAAGTATTTATAACATCCCACTTCACCACAGCGAGATCAGAGAAATGAGAAGAGATTGTTATGATTTTGTGTATTTAGATGAAACTTGGATCAATGCGCACCACAGTAATGAACGAGAATGGCAATCATCTGATGGGACAACTAAGAGACTAGTACCAAGCAGCAAAGGACAGCGCCTAATAATTGCACATCCAGGAAGCAGCCATCATGGGCTTCTAAATAATACTGAACTCATATTTGTTTCAAAATCCACAGATAATAGGGATTATCATACAGAAATGAATGGCAAGATATTTCAAGATTGGATTGTGAATCATGTACTTCCTTCCTTGGATAGACCGTCGTGTTTGATAATGGACAATGCTTCATATCACAACGTTGTGGCACCAGAAGATAAAGTTCCTAATTCATCAAGTACTAAAGATGTAATAAAGATTTGGCTGACCATAAACAACATTCCATTCAACGAAATGTCCCTAAGGCCTGAATTACTTGGAATTGTAAAAAAGACACGGCATACAAAGATATTTCACATAGACAAGGCAATCCATGAACATGGTCACAGATGTTTAAGATTGCCTCCTTACCATTCTCACTTAAACCCAATAGAATTAGTCTCGGCTAAAATTAAGGAACAGGTAGCAACAGAAAATAGAACGTTCAAATTAAAAGATGTTGAAATACTTACAAAAGCCGCCATCTCCAATACAGCCAGGGATTATTGAAAGAAATGTGAGAACCATGTGTTACAAGAGGAATATTGGAAGAATGATGGTTTGTCCTTCATTCAGCCGAGATCGATTATCAATTTCTCAGAGACATCTGATTATGATTCGGATGAAGTTTAATTTCTTTAAAGATGACCTTACCGTTATTTACAAGCACATTAGAGGAGCAACGTTTCATTATGATATTTATGAACCGCAAAGAGGTGATACCTATTGAAATAATTAGATCAAGGAAGGTCCAGTTTGGTAGCGCATTAAATGTCAATGACAAACAATGTCAAGAGTATCTCGAATGCTGATCATTTAAGAAATCATCTTCAACAGGTATTCATATGCAAACGTGATGGCCACATTATTGTAATAGTAGACACGCCTATGCCTAATCAATTCACAGAATATGTGCATGAAGTGGTAAAATTTCTTTTCTCGATACACAATAATTAGTATGCCGACAAAGATCAAAGGATTTCATTCGTTTATGGGAACTGGACAAGATGCACAGATATAAAGTATATATTTGTTGGGTCTAACCCAATATAACATCGTATGCAAAAAATGGCATTAATACGTTCGACGGTTAATCAGATAATTACATTTGTTAGAGGGCAAAGCTAGTGAAACGTGATATAGATGAAGTATAATAGGCTAGTAACTTCACATACGTGCGGGACCTTGAAAACCTCTCCTACTTCTTGAAAACACAACTTGACATTCTTGTCCTTGGAATTATGAAAATAGCTGACACTAACCAATAACCTCTACTACAAAAGTGATGTCTCGAGCGACTGAATGGCTAGGCAAACAGTTTGAATACTTGTTCTGTGATCACAGAGCCCTACCACCTCAGTGGCTTATTTGCCATTTTCTGTACTTTCAATCTTTTCGTCTTATATTGCATAGCACTGCCTGCTACAATCTTTAACATGGGTAATCTTAGCCAGGGCCGGGACCACACGCTCAAACTGAGACGGAAGTCGGAACGTGCCATCTTCGCAAGCAAAGAAATGCCGTTTCTCACGAGGCACTACAGGAGAGGATCATTAAGATCACTCAGATGTCTGGAGGTGAGGCCTCGCTCAGGGCCCTACCCGACGATAAAGTGATCGGTATCCTCGAGGCAATAACGGGCAGGAGGAGTATAACTAGAGTTACAAGACATGAAAAAGGAGTTATAATAGCTCTAAATAACACCGAGAAGACAAACGAACTGATGGTCGAACTAGAGTCCACACACAAAGAAGTCCAGCTGCCCCACCAGATTAAAGTTACTGTGGAGATCTACAAGAAAACCAAAAAGATAGTTGTAAGAGGGGTCGACAACAATTGGTCTACACAAGAAGTCTACAGCCGCCTGCAAACAGAAAACAAGAATATCAAAATAACACAGGTCAAAAGACTGAAGACATGGGACAAGAAGGACACAAACCTAGTTATCCTAACTATTGAAGGGACTTCAAGACCAAGTCAACTTAACCTAGACGATAGATGTCGAAAAACAGAAGAGTACATCCCTCCTGTTATGCAGTGCTCAAACTGCCAACAATTTTTGCACACTAAGAAAACCTGCAGGAGAGAGACAGTTTGTCGGTACTGTGCGGGAAGTCACTCTTACAATGAATGTCCTCACGCGAAAAAGGATACCAACTATAAAGTGCGCAACTCCAACAGAACCTGCGCAAACTGTCTCGGGAACCATGGGAAAAGATACCGTGGCTGTCCGATCTTCTATGAGACAAAGGCCATACTGAAGGAATCTGTAACCAAAAACATCTCCTTCAGAGAAGAAAGACACCGAGTGGCTTCATGTGGCACTGCTAAACAGGAACAGCACAAAGAATCCAACTATAGCACGTTTCACTAGCTTTGCCCAACTTCAAAATGCTATATCTCAGCGAATATATAACGCATATAAGTGAAATTTTGTGTGTGAATTTGAAATGGTATAGACCCTATGAATTAAATTTTTCATTAAAATGCGGCCATTGGTTTCAATTTTCGTTTCTTTGCGATATAATATAAAATCCTACTTGCCAACACACATCACACGCACACATATTGAAATGTCTACAGTAAATTATACGACCTCATTTGCACATTTTTGGTTTATCAAGCAATTGGCATGATTTTTGAGTGAAATTGCATGAAATCGCACTTCTTGAACACACAATAGTTTATATCCGGTGCTACTCACACATTGTCAATCAGTGGCGTGTCTACAAAAAGTATTGTGTGGTTAACTAGGAAAATGAGTCTGCGAGTACATTTTATGACATTACAGCTAATCACAAATATGATTTTTAAGTATTTCTGCAATGAAGCTACTCGTGGGAAAACTATATCATTCTATTTCAAACCCACAAAAGAGGACTATTCATGCCTTGGGGATAATCAAACGATCTATTTAGATGAAACTTGGATCAATGCGCACCACAGTAATGAACGAGAATGGCAATCATCTGATGGGACAACTAAGAGACTAGAACCAAGCAGCAAAGGACAGCGCCTAATAATTGCACATCCAGGAAGCAGCCATCATGGGCTTCTAAATAATACTGAACTCATATTTGTTTCAAAATCCACAGTTATTAGGGATTACCATACAGAGATGAATGGCAAGATATTTCAAGATTGGATTGTGAATCATGTACTTCCTTCCTTGGATAGACCGTCGTGTTTGATAATGGACAATGCTTCATATCACAACGTTGTGGCACCAGAAGATAAAGTTCCTAATTCATCAAGTACTAGAGATGTAATAACGATTTGGCTGACCATCAACAACATTCCATTCAACGAAATGTCCCTGAAGCCTGAATTACTTGGAATTGTAAAAAAAAGACACAGCGTACAAAGATATTTCACATAGACAAGGCAATCCATGAACATGGTCACAGATGTTTAAGATTGCCTCCTTACCATTCTCACTTAAACCCAATAGAATTAGTATGGGCTAAAATTAAGGAACAGGTAGCAACAGAAAATAGAACGTTCAAATTAAAAGATGTTGAAATACTTATAAAAGCCGCCATCTCCAATATAGCCAGGGATTATTGGAAGAAATGAGAGAGCCATGTGTTACAAGAGGAAGAGGAATATTGGAAGAATAATGGTTTGTCCTTCATTCAGCAGAGATTGATTATCAATTTCTCAGAGACATCTGATTATGATTCGGATGAAGTTTAATTTCTTTAAAGATGACCTTACCGTTATTTACAAGCACATTAGAGGAGCAACGTTCCATTATGATATTTATGAACCGCAAAAAGAGGTGATACCCATTGAAATAATTAGATCAAGGAAGGTCCAGTTTGGTAGCGCATTAAATGTCAATGACAAACAATGTCACGAGTATCTCGCATGCAGATCATTTAAGAAATCATCTTCAACAGGTATTCATATGCAAACGTGATGGCCACATTATTGTAATAGTAGACACGCCTATGCCTAATCAATTCACAGAATCTGTGCATGAAGTGGTAAAATTTCTTTTCTCGATACACAATAATTAGTATGCCGACAAAGATCAAAGGATTTCATCCGTTTATGGGAACTAGACAAGATGCACAGATATAAAGTATATATTTGTTGGGTCTAACCCAATATAACATCGTATGCAAAAAATGGCATTAATACGTTGGACGGTTAATCAGATAATTACATTTGTTTGAGGGCAAAGCTAGTGAAACGTGCTATAATAAAACTTACCACAGAGGTGCGAGACATAAAACAAAAACTCAAAGTCGAGAAGAACAGACAGCACAACGAAGACACAGATACCATACGAGACGAAACAATAGGAGCATTACAGTGCACCCAGGCAATGTTACAGGACATGAAAACCATTCAGCACCAAATAGAAGTCGACATCGCCAAACTCGCAGAGCTAAAGGAAGAGAACGAAGAAGTCCTCAAAGGAATTGAAACAGAGAGAAGGATCATCGAGGATATCGTAACAAAAAGCAATCAAGGAAGAGAAAGAAGCAAAGAAACTAAAGACAAAATAATTACCGAAACCCTAGAGGAACGCCTACCAAAAAGCAATCAAGGAAGAGAAAGAAGCAAAGAAGCGGAAGACAAAATAATTACCGAAACCCTAAAGGAACTCCTACCAAATATAATAAAGACAGTGTTACGCACATAATTTTGTCTAAAGACATTGTATAATTTTTCAAAAGACATTGTATAATTTTGTCTAAAGACATTGTATAATTTTGTCTAAAGACATTGTATAATTTTTTCTAAAGACATTGTGTAATTAACTTGTCTGAATTGTACACTTTGATTTTTCGCACAGTCTAAGCTGGATAACTCTTGTTTAACTGTGATTACATTTTGCAAGGATGGTTACCTTCGCTTGTGTCGGGACTCATCGGTCCATTTTTTTTAAACGATGTGTTGGTCACTCTCCTTATATGGTAGTATCGGTTAACTGTTTCTTAGAATGGTTGAAACCAGTGTTGAGGATTCTTTTGCTGTCCATATAAGGCACGATTTCTTACAAAATCTTTCTAGAAGGTCTTCAACCATCGTCTCGTTGATTATTACTCAAGTGTATGCGTTCTGCGCATGCGCGAACTTTAAGAAAGTTAGAATCGTCTTCCGCCCAGGGATTCGATGAGATGTTTTTGAGCAGGACGCAGGACGCTATGGGCGTCTCTGTGATTTGTTAATAGGGAATTAGGAATCCTTTTGTGAGTTAGTGTAGCTAACACGGTCCTTCCCTTGGTTATTCAAAAACGCCTGGAGGCGTGTGGTTTTGTGGTGTTGATTTCGAAACAAGGTAATACCTCATTTATGTTTCAAATCTATAATTTAACATTATGTTGACAATGGTCGATCTCTGCTCGCTCACGTATTACAGTGATAGAGGTTCTTCTACTAGAAGTCACACCCCAGGTATCTTCATACCTGTGAGTTATATGTACACGGGATATACTAAGCCCGAGGAACAGTTCTACGTCCTATGAACATCGCTATGTCAGCGATTGCACCTTTTGTCGAGGGTTAGACTTAGGAATGTTATAAAGGTCAGTTTGACCTGTACTCCATGTATGCCATTCTCGTGCGAACAGTAATGGATTTATATTGTACATCTGATCTTCCAGTATCAGAGAGGAGTATTGATAATTATGAATATTTATAAGATGAAGCTGAGGTTATCGTCAGCTAGGATTATCTGTATCAACTTGGAGAATGTATGCAGATCCTTGCAGAAACTTTAGTATGCTGAATTATATATTGAACTGTTGATGTCCATGACTCATGTAACGTACCTGTCATTTGTGGCGTCCAAATAAATGATGAAACGTCAAAGCAGTTCACCCTTTTTTATGACTTCACATGTCATACGTCATATGCTGTAACTCTGAACTACCTCACTAATATATATACACAGCAACAACAATAAAACCAGATAAGACACCCTACATCTTCAACTATAATATACCTGGTGTCGATAGGGGTGGTATTTTGACAGAGCTGAAGAGTTACCACGTACTAGGACTTACACTTGCAATGTCCATAGTAATCAGACAGTGTGGCCTTATCATCATCCAGAAGACAGCCTTAAATCCACCCTTATCAGACAGTCATGATCAACTCAGCCGAAAAAGACAACAACGAGTATGGATCTAACAGGCAGCTAGTGGTTCTTTTCAGGACCAGTCATTTCCAGGACTAGGAACGTGATACCAGCGAAGACGTTAACACCCTATATACCCCAATATAACCCTTTTTAACCCTTCAAAGGGTTTTGGTTGAACAGGGTATAACAGCAAAATAACAGATGTAAGGGGAAAAAAAATATGTTACAATGAATACACAACTGGAACAACAATACAAGGAAGAGCTGGAGAAGAGAGGGATGGTCATAAGCAGCTCTAAAACAAAATCCATGGTGATATCACGAGAAGAAAGAAAACATCAGATTAAGCTGGGGGAACAGGTCCTGGAGCAGGTCGACCACTTTAAATACCTCGGAGCTATTATAGACCGAAAGGGAGGCATCAAAGAAGAGTTGGCCACTCGAAAAGCAGCAGCTGGGAGACTTTTTCAGGCCATAAATCGAGGATTCCTCAGCAAGAGAGAGGTTGGTAAGAAAACGAAAATGGCTGTGTACCGCTCCACCTATGTCCCAGTCTTGACATACGGATGCGAGTCATGGGCAATGACTACAACCCATAAAAGCCAGATCCAAACCTCAGAAAAGAGGTATCTGAGGAAGGTGGTTGAAGTAACAAGAAGAGACATGGTACGCAACCAGACGATACGTCAAGGCCTTAAATCCTACCCCCTGCAGACCCAAGTAGAACAGTCCCAAATAAGATGGTTTGGCCATGTCTGCAGAATGGGAGGTGATCGGATACCACGACAAGCATGGGAAACAAAGAGCCAAGGATCCAGACCCCGAGGACGACCCAGAGTCCGCTGGGAGGACAACATTAGACAATCTTTGAAGGATCGAGGACTAGAATGGAACCAGGCCAGGAGGAAGACAGCCGATAGGATAGTCTGGCGCTCTCTCTTCCAAACCTCTACACCTCACGGTAGAAGGGGAACGACTAAGTAAGTAAGTAAGTAAGAATACACAACCTCTACCTATGGAAATGTGCAAGACGTTTATCAATATATTAATTTATATATCTGTTAATATAGGTGTATATAGTAATGTAGGATGTACACGTATATATGTATTTGTACACGTGTATTTAAAGGTATATATATATATATATATATATATATATAATATATATAATATATATATATATATATATATATATATATATATATATATATATATATATATATATATAACTTTTCTTCTCTCCAAAACACTCCTTGCCTTTCTCATGATCTTGACCTTTAAAATCTCTATCGCTCACTGTCTTGTTTCTCACTACATCCTTCTAAACATCCGCATCTTTTCACCTAGTGTGCCTTTTGGGTCCTCATTCTTAATCTTTTCCCGTTACCTGTACTTTTCCTTTCTTCTATGGCAACACACATCTATCGTCCAACCCACCTTTCATCTCCACAAATGCTCAAGTATTTTTCTTTCTCCCGCAATCCGACTGCAACATTTCTATATGATAGTCAAAGGGCTGTATACATTGTTTTTAATTTATGTAAACGGTTTTGCTCTTACCAAACCATACTTAGAATGCGAAATCATGCATTTACTTCTCTTTTTATATTATGGATTATGCCTGCACATACACTATTACAACAAAACACTCTCCTAGATGCAAGCCCTTTACCACACCCCACGCAAGATGAAAAATAGTATAAGCATTATAACCCTAAACGTAAGAGGACTGAGAACTAAATTAAACCAGATTATAGCTTTAACGCGCATATATAAACCTGATTTCATATTTCTTCAAGAAACAAACATCACAAACGAGACACATGGAAAATACATCACACAACATCTAGGCCTACGATACGGGTACTTCGGATTAGGATCATCGCATACAGGGGTAGCTATTTTAGAAACTTCGGATAGGTGGGAAGTAACACATCAAAACAGAGACAGGGAAGGCAGATACGCAATAGTACAAGTCAGAAACCAAGACGACCACTCGGACACCCACACTTTAGTTAATGTATATGCCCCAGCAGCAAAGACACAGCAATCGAGCTTCTATGAAAAGCTATCGAACATTTTGACACAACAATACAAGGGAAAACACATTTAATAAAAAAGGGGGGGGGGATTTTAACTTTGTTTTAAACGAACTAGATGCGCAAGGACAAAGCAACCAAGGAAGACATAAACGTACACAAAGGGAGATACTACAGAACATCTTGGACGAACATGAATTGGTAGACGGTTACAGGAAAAAACATCCGGAGGGAAAGGATACAACATTTACAAACAAATCACACATTTCGGGAAATTCTGCAAAACTAGACAAATGTTATGTGCACAACAACTACACTATCAAAAAAATTAAACACATAAGTGACACTTCAACATTTACAGATCATAAAGCAGTTCTATTAGAAATAAACGGAACATCAGCTGGGAGTACCACTAAAAGATTGAAAATTTAATAATGTTCTATTGCAAAATGAATTTTATACGACAACAATAACAAAACTAATAAAAGATTACCGCAACAATACACCTACATCAAATTTAACACAACATTGGGAGCTCCTAAAAAGAACAATAAAGAAAGTAACACAAATGCTAGCAAAACAGATACACAAACAAATAAGGAAACAACGACAAATCGTGGAAACAGCTCTAAATTTAACACAGCAATTAGACAAACATGCCCCGCATATTTACACATTGCAAGAGGAACTATACTGTTCAAAAAAAAGAAACGCATAGCTATCCGAGGGCGCGTTTTTATGAGTTTGTAAGTAAAATTTGGCTAGGGTATATAAAAACCAGCCTCAAATGTTCTTTACAGTGTCAAATGCACGTGGTGACCTGAATTGCGTTCGTTTTTGTAATCGTTACAACGCAGTGGTCAATAGTGTTTATGCCGCAATTTTTGACAACAGCTCGTGTTGCGCGCACGTAAACCAACAAAATTTGGGGTGAACACCAGTGGCGTATCCTGGTAATGCGAGCTAGGCGTGCTGCTACTTAAAATGAATATGTACGCCTACTATTTAACTTCTTCCCCTCTTAATTTAAAAACCAACTATATTCAATTACGCAACGATAGTTATTAGGGGTATATGTCAATTATCTCCGAAATACTAATTAACTTACAACTTGAAACTCACTGTCACTGTAATAATCTGTATTCCCGGCAACTAACAAAAATTAATCACAAAAAACACTGGACGGACACAGCCGATTTTTACAACTCGAGAGCTGCAAGACAACCGCACGCATGTTCATATTGTATTGACGTATCTGGCCATGACCCCGATCCACACAAACCAATCTTCAGACGTGAATCCGAAAGGTGCAGCACGCATTGTGACGGAATTACCCGAGAAACTTCGGGCAATTGTAACTAACCAATTAAAAACTGCACTATAAAACGCGTCTGGGAAACTGAAACTAGATATACTCATAGATTCTATGCGGGAAAATCCGTTATCCTGATGCGTGCGGTCCGAAAGCAGAACTTTAGAAGAGAAATATTTTATAGAATAATACATTAAATTTTTATTTTCCTTCGGGCATAGGTGTGCGCAGCACGCACAGCACACATAGAGAATACGCCACTGGTGAACACTATTCACTGACTACGCAACTGAAACCCTATAAAAGGATAACGCTACACACAAAAAAAATTCAGTTCATTTTCAAGCAGACATTTTTGGCGTCCCTTTCGATAAATTTAAGGAACTTTGCTATTGGCCGACTGCATGCAGGCGAAAGTCAAAGTCAGTTTGCTAGGCATCTAAACTTGCATCAGAGTACCATCAGTCGACTTTGGCACCGGTTCCAAGCCACTGGCTCAGTTGAAGACCGGCATCGCAGTGGACGACCCAGAGTGACAACAGCAGCGGAGGTTCGCTTTATTCGGCTTCGTCCCCTGAGAGACAGGTTTACAACAGCTTCCTCAACTGCCCAGTCATTCCCTGCAGGACGTCATGTGTCTGATCAAACTGTCCGGAATAGACTGCATGACGCTGGACTTTGGGCACAATGACCTCACCGAGGACCTGTCCTTACGCGCCGCCATCGCCAAAATCGACTTCTTTGGGCCAACCAGCATCGTCCCTGGGCAGCTGACAATCAATGGAGACGTGTCTGGTTTAGTGACGAATCTTTCTTTTTGTTGCAGCGTCATGATAGACGGCGTAGGGTCTACCGTAGGCGAAATGAACGTTTTGCCCAAAATTGCGTTGATGCGGTGGTGGAGGTGCAATGGTGTGGGGAATGATCAGTTACAACGGAAGGAGTCAATTGATGCACATTGAAGGAGGCTTGAATGCGCAACGATACGTCAATGAAATTCTTCGACCCATGTCCTTCCACTTTTGGCTGCCCAAAGGTCTGTGTTTCAACAGGACAACGCCAGACCCCATTGTGCACGGTTGACCACGCAGTTCCTGACTGCCAACAACATTCTCACCCTTCCCTGGCCATCCCTGTCTCCAGACATGAGTCCGTTTGAGCACCTGTGGGATGAGCTGCATAGACGTGTTTGTCGCCGAGACGTTGCTACAGCCAATCGCCGTGATCTGTTCCAGGCACTCCAGGAAGAATGGGCAGCCATCCCACAGGCCCACATCAGACGTCTGATCGCATCCATGCCCAGGAGATGCCAGTCGCTGATCGATGCAAGAGGAGTGATGCGTGATGCCATATGATGATGGATGGTATCCGCATGTCTGGTTTTGTGTGGTGTGCAGATGTGTTCAGTCAAAACAATGTTCATACAAAAATAACAGGGCAATCCACATAGGACGTCAGTAAACTCACGACGTATAAAGTCAATGATTCTTGTAACAGCCGTTGACGTTTTTCTTCATTATTTATTGTGGACGCCACAGTGACAAAATGGTTACGCGAATATGTAGACACATCAAACAGTCATTATCACAGCAACATTCAATACAGCAATAGACGGTAGACAGCATTACAATGATGAGTCAGATGCATGTTATATTTCAAAGTGCTGTAAATGTAGTCAGGTGAAAAACTCCATCCCTTTCTATAACAGCCAGGAGATAACCAGATGTATGAGATCAGTTCACTCTCCTTAGTTTGACTTCAGCAAGACAGACACGTCTGCCGAAGTATAAATAATGTCCTCAAAAATATCCTCTAGATAATAAAGGTTTTTCAAACCTAGTTCATTTAACAAAGTAGCAAGTAATGGTCCTTGGAACCTGCATCAACCGATGCAGCACAATACAGCGACATGTGAGCTAGGAAAACATCTCGTGACGACGACTTTCGAAGACAGGCTATGAACCAGAAATCGTTCACGACCAAAAATCGATAGAGTTAATGAAAATGTTAATTTACCTTGCCTTCCGGAAATACACAGAAATATTATGCCTCCCGGCATGTGCAAATACACTAGAGGTATTATCTCGAATAAACGAAATATCCATAAGAGGACTCTCACATTCCTGACAGAACAAAAAAAGCGGAGATCCCCTCTTCAACGAGGCATCTCTTTCGCCATTCCAAATCGCTCACTCCACTAGTGGTGGGCGGAAACCGATCGACCAAGAAGCAAGACAAGTCATGCGCAGTCCAGCGCAAAATGACCACAGCTCAAACTTAACTGCATTCGATACCAACGCGAGAAGACAAATGCTTACCGAGAAAAGTGACTATAAATTTCAAGCAGTTGTTGCCCTTGCGTTATAAAATAGATATTGTAATAAAATGATGTTGCGAGAATTTATCACGCAACAAGGAGGCCACACACCGTACTAATGGGAAAGCCCATACGCCAAAAACTCTCGTGACTCAGATGCAAAACAACTGTCAATTGATTGGTTGAACCCTAAGGTATTCTTGTGTGCAATTTGAACAATTAACTCATTAAATTAAAAAAGTTATTGAATGTCAAAATTATGGCTATGTGTGTGCCTTCAGTAGCTATGCGTTTCTTTTTTTTGAACAGTATAGATAAAATACGACCAGTACACTTTTAGAGGGACATTGCTGAGAACAAAATTACACGCGACAACTCAAGAGACACCATGCAGACAATTTATAGCTACCGAACAAAACATTCAAAGAAGTAGACAAATGCATCAAATCACGGACGAAACGGGAAAGGCACCAAAGACCACCCCCGAAATAAGCCAAGCTTTTCACGCTTATTACACACACCTGTATAAACAATAACAAACACACGCATTAGACGAAGCCTGTTTCTTAACTCAATCTGCCCGCCTGACTGAGCAGGACAAAAATACACTAGATAAACCTCTAACCATAGAAGACTTGCGCCTCTCTCTAAATACACTACAAAAAAATAAATCTTCGGGCCCAGACGGCCTTACAACCGAGTTCTATTCCAAATTTTTTCATATACTCGCTCCCCTTTTGTTGAAAACGCTAAATGAAGCCTTTGAAAAAAAAAACTACCCCCCCCCCCAGTCCAGTCTAAATGAATCTTTCATAACTCTCAACCACAAAAGAAATACGGATAAAAAATACACGCAGAACTACAGACCTATCTCTCTTCTAAACACTGCCTATAAAATATTAACTAAAGCCCTAACAAACAAACTGAAACCTATCATGCACACATTGATTAACGAGGATCAACAATACAGCGTAAAAAACCAGAACCATAAATAAACATAGCCTACACACTTTATTCGAGATGTCATCCAGTACACACACGACAAAAACACACCAGTAGCAGTATTATCTGTAGATAAAAAAAAGCCTTCGATAAAGTCGATCACGGATTTCTACATAAAATTCTACAAGAAAATAATCTCGGCCAATACTTTAGGACATGGATACAAATTATATATAGAAAGCGGGAAAGCAAAGTATTAATAAATCACACTTTGTCCGAACCAATCAACGTAACTAGGTCAGTAAGACAGGGCTGCCCACTCTCAATTTTACTATACACACTAGTCTTAGAGACAGTATTAAGGAAAATAAAACTAGATACTCATATTAAAGGAATACACATACCAGGATTAGGGGGAAAAAAGCTCATAGCTTACGCAGATGATACAGTCTTTTTTCCATCAAACTTTTCATCAATACAAACCATTTTCGACACATTAAAAACATTTGGCCAAGCGAGTGGTTCAAAAATAAACATACAAAAGTCCTACATAATGGGAATAGGAAAATTGAAAAATAAAACAGACTTTCCCTTTCAGTTAACACAAACAAGCAAAATGAAAACATATGGAATAACTTTCTCCTCGACACCAGAAAGAATTGATAACGATATGTGGAAAAAAATAACTAAAAATCAAGGGAAAATTAGAAAGATACCAATTTAAGAATGCGAAGATCTTTGGTAGAAGCGTTATTTGCAATACGTTTATACTTCCAAATATTTTTTATCGCACCCCCCCCCCCCCCCAATAAAATAAAAAATAATCTAAACGAAATAAATCAATTAATTAGAAACTTTATTTTCAGGCACACAATTCACAATATAAAACACAAAACCTTAATTCAAGAGAAACGACGAGGTGGAATATCCCTGCAAGACATTAATACAAAAATAAACATTTTAGGAATTACATTCATAAGCGACATAATAAAAGACCCACAAGGATACCCTCAAGCACACTATTACATAGGCCTTCATATAACAAAAATGTGCAAAATTAACAATACAATACCACACCATTTCGGAACACTACCGCCCTTCTACGAACACTGTATTAGATGCATACAAAGAAATGAAAAACTCCTACACTAGTCAACAAAAAATATATACAAACATTTGGTACAGACACAGGAACCACCTTTAGACAAAAAAAAAAAAAAAAAGGATACAGATCGGGATAACAGATTACACAGAAATATTCACAAATCTACACAAAATAAATATATCACTATCGGCAAGGGAAATAGCCTACAGATTATTATTCAACTCAACACCGCTCACACAGGAAAAAGAACACAGGAAAATGATCTTGCAAAAATGTAGACTCTGCTTTGGTACAACAGCAAAAGAGACAGCAGACCACATCTTCTTCCGTTTTAATACGACCACATCAACAGTAGAAGCACTGAAACAAGAATTTAGTAGATACACAAACACAAAAATTGACATATAGCTCGTACAAAGCAATCATGCGAAACTTAATTCCAAAAACTGACCCGCCCTTGCAGGAAAAATTATTACGCACTTTAGCAGAATATAGGGACACCGTTTGGAAATGCAGAAAATAGAGGAAATGCTTCGGTCAAAACCTGTTTTTCCACATATTCCCCCCAAAAATGGAGCATATTTTAGAAACTTAGAACCAACAAGGGAAACTTGTACTTTTGTAAATAAGTGTAAATGGCGTTTGGATTTTTTTTTTCCTTGTAAGTTTTCCCCTTTCAGTTTTCGTAAGAAATAAAGAAGTAGAACACTAGACAACAGAAAAACAACAGACGTGAGTGGCTTACTGATAAGGTGTTGTTTTACTTCTGTGTTGTTGTAATACTGTTCACCCTATCTTCGGACACCCGAACCAAGGTAGACACCGACAGATGGTGAAGGTGATGAAGAGGCAGGATGTCTCTGGTCTGGTTTGTGTAGGTGGTGTGTTGACATTAGGTGTGCAGAACGTAGATGGATGTCCACACCGGACCACAGTACAAGTTACAGCAATGTCACACAGACTTACGATGATGAGTCAATAAAGGAACAGCTAGTAACGTTTCCCATAATTTAATTGGACGTACACTTCGACATCACGATTACAGTCACTTGAACAGGTTGGCAAAATATCCTCGTACATTTGATAAATAGGTGACAACATCAAACTGGCATTTGTATCGCATCTGGATACAATGAAACGATAGTAGGCAAACACATAACACTCTGATTTGTCTATCGTCTTATTCCTCAACTGACTAATCGCGTCAGCTAAGGTGGATACATAATCATCAACAATGGTTCACTGTCAGAACCTTAAATTCAGCAAATGTTTATGGCAACAATCTTAAACCACAGCAGTGGGTTTCCATAATATATAGATCTCTGTACCACCATCAGATAATAGGACCTTTTCTGTTCTCCGACGATGATCCGCTTAGGCACAGGCGGGATCCAAAATAGCTCTCATCCGCGAGCTTCGCTCACCCAGGATGAAAAATTATGAAGCGGAATTAATTCGTTATTCATACATAAATGTCCTCATTGGGCTTCTATACATTCTGCAATCAATAAGGCTGGTTACATCAAATAATCTAGTGCTGCTAGATAACACGTCATCTTCATCTGTAGTCAATAATCCTAGATGTACGATAATACGTCTGCCCATCTAGGCTTAGCAAAAAAGTTCAGCAAAAAGGTTTTGGTTTTACCTTGCTTTAGGAAAGAACACTCTAGCGAATAACGCACGCCATTCCTTGGCGTTAATAATGAACATAGGGAGAATCTCTAATACTACAGTCATACAGAGAAACAATCTCCTTCCTAGAATAAATCACAGAGATCAATCTTCAGACATTCTAGTCGAAGAGCCCAGTAGCGACGACATGACAGCAGCCTTTCTTGTCGACACCCCAAAACGACGCATGCCAGAAATGCCTTTTGACCCCAGAGTTCAGCTCAAAAAATAGGCCGACATAGAAATATCAAGATACAAAGATATAAGACCGAATCACCTTAAATAGTCAAGGAATAAATATAAATTCGGGCCATAAACATTTTAAGCAAGACCAATCTGTTTCTGGCCATACCAGACGCAAACTGACGTAAATCTAGTATTCATACGCCAGATTGTGACACAAGAAAAGATAACCCATATAACCGAATACAACATCGACCAATCAGGGTTATGTCCCTTAGACCAAGAATTATTGATTCTCAAATAAATACTTTTCATCAGACAAATAGTTATTACTTTACATCTGTATGCCTTCCAACAGTAATCTGTGCATCACAGACTACCACACAAAAGAATCTGTGCGCAACAGACTCGAACCCAGGAACTTCCGTGCGACAGCCCCGCCTAGCTATGCAAGAGAATCACACTATCCTCCCTGCCATCTAGGCATCACCAAAAATGATGTTTCTGGGTTCGACTCCTGGGTAAGCCACTCAGTATGTTGTTTTTCTGTTGTCTAGTGTTCTACTTCTTTATTTCTTATGTGTGCCTGAAAACATACCTTTATGTTTGTCTAATATTTATTTAATGTTCACAGGCCTCGGGTTTCCCTTCCTTATGTATTATAAATATTTATACAATACCAAAAACCGACCCTCTATCCTGTACTTTCTGTTCTTAGTCTACTATCATTTACTGGACACAGTATTAAGGTCTTTGTCTTGTGTGGACTGACCTATACTGTATAATAGGGGAACAACAGAAGTGATTGCGTCATTAATAGGCTGGACTGCCCATGGTAAATTTCCGGTGTTATGTCTTGCGGTTCGCACTAATGACCCGTCATCGAAGCATCCATTTTGGTGATGCCTAGATGGCTATGTTGTAGTATGCTGTCCTCGCAAGATGGCAGCCACGTGTTACAAGCCTAGTGATGTATTTAGTTCTAGTCATTAATATGCCTTGTAAATATGATACCACTACTTTTGGTACATAGAGCACATTTGAGACATAAACGTTCCTGTTTGCTCCTTGCGGAGCAGGGCGACACCAGTGCGGCTGAATCTAACAGAGGCCTGCACGAAGCGTCATTAACAGGAGGACCATCTCTAGACGCCACGGGAACAGCCGCAGGCACAGAAGCAGAAAGAAACTTCATTTATGGAATGGCCCCCGGAGAATCAGGTGCTATAACTGCGCTGATTTTGGGGATCATATAGCTGCCAGGTGTCCATGTAGTCCTCTTCCTAGAAGATGATTCCAGTGCAAGTCAGCACAACATTTAGTAGCGAGCTGTCCGCTCAGTAACTCTGCGGCTAAGGCATCACCCAAAGTTGAGCGCAGGCAGAATGACCGCCACTCAGAAGGAAGGTTAGAGAGTCAACCATCACAGGAAATATCGACCAGCAGCGGACCAAATCCCCAGGAGTTTAAAGAAAGCAATGCGAAGGGAGAGCACCAAGAAAACAGGATCAAGATGGTAGGAGGTCGGCCTGAAGGAATAGAACGCCTGACAGCAGCAAATGGTGCCACAATCCCATGTATTAGTCACTTAGTTGTGGACATACAAGTTGGGTGCACAATAGTGAAAAACTGTGGAGTTTATGTTGTCAGGGAGGTACAAGGATCTAGAAACCAGAAAAAAAAAAACACCAGGGATCATAGGTACTAATGTCCTTGTGGAAATCCCAAACATACAGAACATACTAAGATGGGACCCTCCAAGGGATCAGAGGATGACGCAGAAATCGGACTCTATGAAAGTCTGGGTTTCTGGAAGAAAGCAAACCCACATACCGGCTCGATCGATCAGGGCCATAACAGTCAAATGCAGGAGAGGAGGCCAGTCAGAAAGAACTTTTCTCTTTGAGCCTAACAGGGACTTAGAGCACAGAGTGCTGATTATAAGTCATACATTGACTGTTCTTAGAAGCGGGTCTTGTGATATTCAGGCCATAAATTTGGGTGACGAGGACTTGTTTTTAGCTCCCGGGACACAAGTAGGAGTACCGACAGAAGCTGGGGTGGACTACAGCACATATTTCAGATTTGTAGGGGCTCAAGAGGTAGAAATGTCAGCAAGTCCACCATACACGAAGCCATAGCAAGAGATGTGCCCAATAGACCTTACCGTGTTTGAGGGCAGTGAGGCTGAAAAGCAGGAAGTAAGTGCGTTGTTGAGACGCTATGCCGATCTTTTTGCCACAGATGAGAGAGATGTAGGATACACTGATAGGGTAATGCACACCTTCCCATTAACAGATGACACCCCAGTTAAGCAGCCTTACAGGAGAATCCCCCCTGCTTTCTACAGAGAGGTACAGGATCACCTGCAAGCAGTGCTTGACAAACAAATAATCAAGGAGAGTTGCAGTCCTTGGGCCACCCCAATAGTTTTGATCCGGAAGAAAGATGGTCGGTGTGACATATTATGATAATAGCTTTCATATATCTATTTCATTATCTTCATTTTTCTTTTTCACCTACGCACGTTTGTTAACATAAAACCCTCCTACACTCAGAGATCTGTCTCTTTTTCTAATTTAGCACGCCTTTTTTATTTTCTGTTCTCTATTTCCTTAGGAATGTTTACAAACAGACCTATTTAGCTAACGTTGAGCAGGTTACCTGTAATTAAACGCCAGCGATTGAACATCGTCGTAATAAGATCAAACAGAGTGAGACGGAACGCGTAGGAAAGGGGCGACTATTTCATAGAGTCGTAAATTTTAGCTCAAGGGTAGATAAGCTAATGATAGTTGTAACGTATATTTCGTTAGACAGTGATCAGGGGAAATAATTTGAGTAGAAGGAGCAGATAATTTGGAACCAAGGGGAGACAATTTCTATTACATTCCACTGAATCCGTTCGTTTGATAGGTAATTAAACACGGGGAGAATCGCAAGATCAAAGGACGGGCTTCGCTCGATTGCAGAGTCTGCAAGCGGCAAAAGCGTGAAAATTCCTTCAGATTCGCAGATCGAACGAGGAAAAGCCCGAGATCTGAGTGAAGCTTGTGTGTAGTACATATTGGCGTAGCTGTTGATATTGCGTTTATGGGGTCTGCTCTCATCTTTGTTTTGACTGTCTCTAAAAAGTTGTTTCGCTTCAGTCTTCCCCTTCCAAGTCCATTTATTCTCTGGTGCATTGGGTGGTCTATCAGCCTCCTGAATTTCTCGGCTAGTTGCTGGGCTCTGTTATCTCTTCTATCCTCCATAGGCTGGAGGTGAGTAATCTTTTCCAACTCTTTTATGGGTGTTGACTTCATGCCCCCTGTTATGATTCTCAATGCTTGGTTTTTGGTTCTGTTATATTTTTTCAAAGTTCGACTTAGCTGCAGTTGACCATGCTGCAATGCCATATTCTAAGACTGGTCTCACTCGCCCAGTATATAGACTCTTTAGTTCTCTCTCGTCTGCTCCCCAACCCGTGCCAGCAAGTTTTTTCATGATTGCCATTCTCTGCCTTGCTCTTGTCCTGTTTTTTAAATCTGGGTTTTTCAAGTCAAGCGGCGATCAAAGGTAATGCCTAGGTAGTTTGGGTTTTCACCCAGATGTAGATTTTTCACATTTAGCACCAATTTGGAGATCTGTGGTTTGTTTGAGAGAGAAAACACTGTGTATGATGTTTTCCCTTCATTTATCTTTACTAGCCATGCCTTGGCCTACTCCTCCAATGATGTTAGGGCTTGCTGCATCCGAATGCTTGTCGTAGTGATATATTCCTCTGAGATCCACAGGGCTAAGTCGTCTGCACAGGAGGCATTGTGAGTTCTTCTTGGAATATTCTATGATATGTCATTAATATATGAGAGGAACAACGTGGGTGACAGGGCACCCCCTTGGGGAACACCCTGCTCCAATACCATCTTCCCACTCGTCTGTCCTTGTAGTTGGACTCTGGCAGTTCTATTCTCAAGATAGTGGCTGATCCATTTGAACATTCTCCCACACAGTTCACTTCTTTGCAGCTTGACTTTTAGTCCATCTTTCCACACTTTGTCAAATGCTTTTTCTAAGTCCAGTGCACCGAAACCACCAGTGTGTGCTTTTTTTCTTGGAAAGCGTCCTCAATTTTCTGAGTTATATAAGTGATATGATCTTCAGTGGATGTGTGTGTTTTCTGAATCCTGCTTGCTGTGGGGCTAAGAGATGTTTTTCCTCTAGATGCCACGTTAGTCGGGTATTAATTATGCGCTCCATCAATTTTCCAACACAGCTAAGTAGACTGATAGGTCTGTAGCCATTTGGTTCTGTCTGAGCTTTGCCTTTCTTAGGTATTGGAATCAGTATGGCGTCTTTCCATGCCTGTGGTACTATTCCTCTTTTCCAGCTGCAGATTAGGATGGCCAGGAGCTTCTTTTTTGCCTTTGTTCCTAGGCCAGTTAGCATTTCATTGGTTATCCTATCTTTTCCAGGTGATTTCTTTTTCTTTAGCGCCCTCATTGCCTCTTCCATTTCTTGCATTGTTAACTTTGCTATCATGTGTTCTTCTGGTGCAAGCTTTTTTGTTGTCATGACTCCTTTATTCATCAATGATGGCCTTTCTTCTGTCTATAGGGACATCACTGTGGTTTGCACCAGCATAGTGTTCCATGGGTGCATTTGCAGCTTTCTTTTCCCGAGAGCATATTTTCACCTTGTTTGATTGTGGTGTGATTTTTGTAAGGTTCTTCGTTGTTCAAAGCTCTAACTAGTTTCCACAGTTTGTTCCTTCTTTATTTCGGTTGAAATTTTCTGTTGTTTGCTTCCAGCAGTCTCTTGTTGTTTGTTTTAATGTTCTTTTGTACTTTGCAGTGGTTGCTTTGAGCAAGATGTTTGCCTCAGTTGTTTGTTCTGTTTCTGCCTTGTCTCTGGCTTCTGTTACCTCATCTTCAAGTTTTTGCAGTTCTTCATTCCAGTATGGTTTATAGTTCTTTTTGCCCCTCTCGGAATAGTCTCAATAGCTGCTTGAAGTATTGCTCTATCAAAGCTTTCAACCATATTTTTCATGCTGTTGTTTCGTGTGTTGATGGTCTTGCAAAGACTGTCAGTCCGCACTGCAAAACTTCCCAGTCAGCTCTTTTGTAATTCCATCGGGGCAATGGTTTCACTTCATGGGGAACATACTCCATATTAACCACTAGCCTTATTGGTCTGTGGTCGCTGCCTGCTAGCTAGCCAAGTACTTGTCAGTCAATTTTGTGAAGGATGTCCCCTGTGGCGAAAGCTAGGTCTGGAGTGGAAATGGTGTGCCATCTTCTAGAGTAGAAACTGGGTTTATCATCTGGCCTGTTGATAAGGTGAAGGTTTGTGTCTATCTCCCAGTCCTCCACTTCCTCTCCTCTACTGTCTGTAACCGGATATCCCCATCTTTCCGAGTGGCTGTTGGTCTCCGACCACCATACAGTTTGAGCTCATTATTTCCATACTTGCAAGTGACAGGTCTTTGCTCGGTGGGCCATACACATTGTAGATACGCATGTTCGTGTCCTTTATTTTAATATCAATCCCTAAAATTTCCGACTGGTCGTTGAAGTTCGCGGATACCTCGCTACTTGGTATTGAGTTTCGGGTAAGTAATAGCACACCTCCTTTGTGTCCTTCTCGATCGAGTCGGAAAGCCTGGTATCCTCTTATTGAGAATCTGTGGTTGCTGTTGAGATGTGTTTATTGGATGCAAGCCACATCTATTTGATCCTCATCAAGGCGGTTGTCGTAAATTTATTTTGAGAGAAAAGAGTCGTAGAAATAGTGGTCCGGTTTAGAGTGGAAAATGATGATGGAAAGCTCAGTGATAGAAAATGTAGATATTAAATAGTTGCTTCACAGCGTGCTGGAGGAGAGTAAAGACAGACTTATTTACGACAAATCGCTTCTCTCAATCTTCTCTTCCGCTCTCCTGGTCAAACAATTATTTGCCAGTTTTCCAGACTCGCATCTGCACGCACACCGATTTGGTGTTTTTCACACACACAGACGATGTAGATACAAACTATATTAAACGAATAGGGGAAATGTTGGGCTGTGGGTATATCCAACACACAGAACTAAATGAGTTTATGTGATTTTATTCACTTTAAACATCAATCACTAACAAATATCAGGTATTACATAAATTATCATAAGTACACAAATGCAAATAACAAATTTGGGAGGGGTGAAGAAGATTGGTATCGACTAAGCCATTCCCGCTTATTAGACAAAGATAAACCCAGTCCAGAGATAGATAATATCAGGAACATAGGTACGTTAACCTAACAGTGAAGTTAATTACTCTGAAAGAGGGGTTACAACGTTATGTATAGGTGATAGAAAGAAATCCTGTTCTTCCCAATTGTTCTTCCCTTTACTAAGCAAATGAAAAGGAGGGGTTTTTAAACATAGTTAACAAATTATCAACTATCCCACTTAAAGGAACAATGTAGGGTATACAGAAAAGATATATATTACCAGGTAAGCAAGTTAACAAAATGGTTACACAAAAGAATTAATTTCCTGTCATTCATGCACACGCGTGAGGATCCACACTCATATACTCACACACTTACCGAATGCAGCCTCAGACGATCCATAAAAGTATATAAAAACAGCAAGTATTCTTTGACATATGAACTGTCTAGTCCTTCGATGTCCCGCCCCAGATGTTTGCGAGGGTTTGTTGGTGACAAATATTCTCACTTATCGCAAGACTTGAAGACTAAGAGTTCTCGTGTTTTTATTATATATATATAAAAGGAGTCTATGGGTGGCACTAACACAGTTCGGCACAGGGGTGAAAATGAAGTGGTCTCTTTTAATCCTCCGCTATGGTAAAATTCCTTCAATGCGTGATGATAGTTTTATTAAATCCAATTGAGGAAAAAACTAGGCTCATTCACAGTCAGGAAAATATGTACTCTCTCACAGTAAACAGTAAATATGATATCGCTACTGGCGCTGTTCATCTTCCAGTTTATCTTACAGAGTTAATTTGATGATAATAATCAAATGATCTTGGGTAGGCTTTCTTTCATGTAATTATGTTAGCTAGGCCGTACCGGACCACCACAAGATTTGCATCTATTATCTTTTGAAATAATATAATAGATAGATCATTATATTTACAACTGGAACTATTGAGACGGTTTAATTTAATAGGTTTAAATTAACACAAAATCCAATGAAATATAATGAATGAACTAGACCACTGATCACTTTACACAATATATATATATTACCGCTTTGCACAGAAATAGAATTCACTGCAAATAAAATGAAAATCCATGGGATAATCTAGCAAGATTTCAAATATCGCTAGTGCTACTATCAAGTTCTGGCCAGCGAATGATAACGTGTCTAGTCTTCATGGTCTATTTAGCTAAAATGGAATGTAAGTTGAGTGGGACATGATAAACTTGACAGCTTATTTGATCTCATGAACTTTTGGGGATCTGACCGCCAAATCAAGAGAAGAAGCCGCCCCCTGGTCTTCGTATCTCCGTTCGCTGCTGCCCGTTTCGGCTTTCCCCCGTTCGCTCGGTTGCGATTGACACCGAGACGCGAAATTAGCGGCAAGCAACTGCGTCTCGTATCAGGGACCACTACTGTCTTTGATAACGCCGATAGTCTCCCCTGAAATCCCTCAGTCTGTCTCTTTGATCTCGTGCCGCCTACTAAATGAGTCCCGGTGGAATGAGTTCTGGCAAACGAAAGGTTACAACAAATGTTCAGGGGTTCTAATGTTATGAAAAGCTAAAGGTCCCTTTAAATCATCCATCATATCAGGGAAAATTCACTTGTCAAACTAGACGTACGTCACAGCGGTTTTTCAGGGGGACTTTTTTGTTGAGAACTCCTTCTGCATTCCATTGCAGAATGTTGAGTATTCTTGGTGTTTGGTCAATAGCTTTTGCCCTTTCCCTCTGTACCTTGACTCCACAATTCAGGGGAAGGTGTCCACCAGTAGTATTGGTTGGACCCCTTCGAGGCGGGGGTCCGGCACGCTCGCCGCCTGGCGGGACTCCACGGGACGAGCACCACAACGCTTAAATTGTATTCGTGACATCTCCATTAGGCGAAGTACGTTGCACTGTTTCGTTGAGTATGTAGCTCAGTGCATCCGATTTCAACAGGCGTTTCTGTAGGGTTACGTTCCTTAGCCCTTGACTTTCCCCAGCCTACCTGCAGGGCAGCAGGTGGTTTAAAATCAGAGTTTTCCTTCTCCTAGACGAACTACCTTCCAAGGCTTACGAGCTTCATCTACCCGGGAATTAACCCATGCCTGGGGTTTGGGTTGGTGCTGGCCAGAGCATGGTCCACTCGCCGGTGGGTACTGCGCCTACACCGTAAGGGGTCCCAAACTACTTCCGATAGACGTTAAACAGTGAAGAATGAGGCAAGAAAGCATTTAACCCATGAAGTGGGGGTGGATAGGTGCAGATCAGAGCATATACCACTCGCCGGTGGGTTCTGCATCTACACCTATAGGGTTCCACCTACTCCTCAGCCCATTTAGTCTGGCCCCTCACCAAGGACCTGTCCGGCTTGGGTAACCCTGCCAGGAGTAAAACTCCCGCCGACATAGCTCCCGGGATGATTGGGGCACTCAAGCTCTCCAACCAACGGCAAGGTAGGCTTACACGTGGAGAGAGGGATGCATCTAAGAAACGATTACTTTAAAAAAAGGATCAATCTAAGAAAGGATTAATCCAAAAAAGGATGAATCTAACCAAAACAAAACACCTCGATTAGGACAATAAATTTTCAGCTCCTCACACCTGTTAACGTGACTCGCGAAAGAACACAAAAACGTACTGACAATGAATCTGTATACGCTTACAGGTATTGATTTTGTTACTGTTTGTCATACAAAAATAAGACATTTTAGACCTAAATAGTTTCCGTGTCAAGTATTTATTCTTCATAATTAGATCGTGAATATTACAGTCATCTTCATCCGCTTTTCGACTCTTCCATAACGATTTGTTTTAAGTCAGTAGTAAGTGTAGTGTTTAACTATTGATCAGACGACATACAAGCACGGAGTGTATCTGAAGTTAGTAGTTTCGTATAAGTAGTTTTCTTGTTACCACCACTTAAAGATCACTGCTCAGTACACATTTTCTTTCTTCGGAGCATTGCTGAAAAATGCTATGCTTACGGATTCCGTTATTGATGCTGCCTAGTCTCTGCGCCCGACTGTCAAATACACGGAATGCCCATAGGTATTTTTTTTTTCTTGTGTCATCCTCTCTAAGATAAATAGAAACAAAATCTGTATAACTTGTGGCCATATATTGTTAACTTGTTTTAAAGCAACACTGGAACCGTGATTTTTCTACTTAACAAAGCACATATTATTTGAGAAATTTGTTTGTGCATTATTTATCTGGCGTGTACGAGGGAGCAGATATACCGCATTTGGATTATTATCTGATCCGCTCTAAGAGTGTTGTGTTTGACCAAGAAATGTTGTACAACTGAGCTGTTAATTTGTATACCTTTCGCAAGTTCTTCCATCGCGGATTACAGCCCAGGTACTTACCTAAGAGACATAACATCAGTATTATTATTCTTTATATATTGTTCTTTGTTTAGCTTTTCTTCTGTACTTTTTGTAAGTACGATATCCACATTAAAAAAAAAATTATAATATTAGAATATAATATTTTATAAATTGTATCACGGTGGCTTAATGGGAGAAGTCGATGTAGTTATATGAGAGCAACGAGAGAAACCCGAGACAAAACGCTAACTTTATGAGGGAAATAGATGTGAGTATATGAGAGAGATGAGAAAACCTTGAGACAAACCACTAACTTTATGACAGAAGTAGATGTGATTTTTTTACTGGTAGGTTGTCCATATTGATTCTTCCTCTTATTCTTCTTCTCAGACGTCAACTCAGACGTCAACTTGAATAAGTTCAAAGAAAGCAGGGGTCAGTTTGAGGCTGTTCACATCTCCGTAGAGCTTTTCTACGAATAGCACGAGTGATGGCCATATGCGCTTTCTCTGTTCATCATATGTTGGGCACTTTTGAAGTAGATGGTCAGCAGTCATTATATCAGCGCCACAGTTACACTCATCAGTAGTTCATATCTTTAACTGGTTAAATAGATGGTATCCCAACCTGTTGTGACCTGTGCGAAGTCCGAATATTACCACTTGTTCATTTCTGCTGAGCTGGTAATATACACCTTTTTTTTTTATTGTGGCCTGGATGTTCTGCTTCCCACTTGCTCCTGTATCTGTGCTTGATAAAACTCTTGGCCTCTTCATAAGTTATGCTTGTGTCAAGTTGAGGTAGCTTTCCCTCCTTCCTTACAATCTGTCAGCCTCTTCGTTTCCGGGGATGTTGCAGTGAAAAGGGATCCACTGTATCACAACTATTTTGAACTGCTGACATAGTTTGTGAAGTGCTACTCTTAGGTCATCCAGGTTTGGATTATTTTGATTCTTCCGCGTTGCAATCACTGACAGCGCATCTGAGAAGAAAGCTGCTTGTCTCTTTGAGCTTACTTCTGTCATTAGCACTTCTGCTGCAGTTTTTAAGCCTCTGCCTCTGCTCTGAACTTACTCGAGAATTTTAGTATTGCAACTGACAGCTTTTTGTGTGTGTGCCATTGCTTAAGCTCAGAAAGACTCCTCCACCCCGATCTTCTGTTGCATATATAGATTGATAGAAATAGGTGTGGTTAAATGAGGGCTAAAGGGACCCAAAGATGCAGCAATAGAGAATGCAGTCAGTCACCCATAGCTTGACTGCTTGCATCAGAGTCAGCGAACCAGAGCTGACTAAGACCCTACTGCACCTCCACTTGGTGGTCCTGGAAACAGTCTGCATCACTGCAGTCTGGCTGAGAGAGTAGGGATCGCAGAGGGAAGGCAAACCCGATCCCAAAAACTGCCGTGCTGAAGTCGGATGTGTCGACCGAAAGGTGCAAATATCACAGCTCCGGCGTAAACAGACACAACGCAACCAACGTCCTTTTCAGGACGAACGAGGAAGAAGAAAAAATGAGGGCTAACGAAAAAGACTGCCTATCAAAACTATTACTAGCATGACTACCACCTCTGGCCTAATCGTTAAGCTCGTTAAGTATTATTCATCATAATACTTGTCGTCCACGTAAAATTAGGTCATGTTTACAGATTTGAAAGAAACTCAAAATTGTAATTAACACAGTTAAGTATTTATTACTTCTGCTTTGTGATGAACCCACAGATCAGGTCAAAGAAAAGTGGTTCAGCTGACGAAAGACGCTAGTCAAACCACAAGGACAAGACTAATCCAGAAGGGACGATACCATGAGTTCAAGTGGATCAGTATGGAAACGAATGTTGTTCAAGACGCGAGGTGAGTTTGGTTATGTATGTATGTATGTATGTAAGATTCTGATATGTGGTAACAGCCCTCATTAACGCTGTATGAATTTATGTAAATTTACTTTATGTAAATTCTAATGATTCTCCTATATGCCATGTTGTATTTTATTATATCATGTCAGCACATATCAATGTATTTTCTGGAGAATAAAGATTCTGGTATGTATGTATGTATGAATGTATGTATGTATGTATGTGTGTGTGTATGTGTGTGTATGTATGTATGCGTGTGTGTATGTATATGTGTGTATGTGTGTTTGTGTGTGTATGTGTAATGTATGTCTATGTCTGTATGTATCATTGTGGTGTGTATTCTTATATATATATATATACACACACACACATAGGGTCGGCTCTTGGGTGATTCGAGCGGTGCGGCCGCATTGTGTGACGACTTGGGAGAGGCGCATAATTTGTTTAAAGGAATAAAGAAAAAAAAATTTAATATTTAAAATAACAAGTAAATTGGGAGCCACGCTGGTATAATGGTTACCACACTGCGCTGGCGATCGAGTGATCCAGGTTCGAGCCCTGCCGAGGACACTTGAAGAGTATCGTCGACCAGTGACTGGAATAACCTGAACGGCTCCTGAGCCGACCCAGCTCTAATGGGTACCTCCGAAATCGGCGAGTATCTGCCTGAATGGCGACAGGACACCTGTCATTGTACAGGAAAAAAATGGATACTCACGTAAAATCAGTCTAAGGTTAGACATATTAACCGGAGATTTCGCCTCAAGTATTAGCGGGCGTACGATTAAAAAAAAAAAAACAAGTAAAATGTATTTGCTTATAAAATGAAAGTGATTGTTTTCCTATATGTCCATATTATTCCTTTCTTTTTTTCGAAAACAGCTCCATGAGCGCGAATTTATAATCAACATGAATAAAGAAGTAATTGACCACGCTAAGTTTTACAAAGATAAGTGTACACGGAGTCCTCGACTTACTACCTACGCGACTTACGATGAATCGGACCTACGACAGCCACCCACAAACATTGAATAAAAAATGTAATGTGGGAAAACATTCAAAAACGTATTTCTAGTCTATGTTTTTAACCTAAACCATTTTATTGTTCGTAATCTAAAGGACATTTATGGCTTGGAATAATGTAAACATTCTCACAGAAGAGCACAGAAGAGTCCTGCCGCAATGAACTTTAAAAACTTTGACTGGGTTTGATAATGAACAATATGCGTGGTATCACGTCTCCAGACTTCTTACATCAGCGTCCATTTTAAATTTGTTTTATAAATGTGTGACAGTTTCTTAATCAGTACAAGTATCTTTTATTTCAACCCTTTCATTTATTGTACAGTGAATGAGTTTAAAAAATGATATGATGAAATATGGACTTGAAAATATGTAATAAATCAATACATTTAAAAGGTGATTCGACATCCAACCACCACATCGACTTACGAAGGAGTCGTCAGAACGTAACCCCGTCATATCTCGAGGATTATGTGTATTATGTTTTTGTGAATTGCTACAGTGAGCATCACTTGCGGAAATTACCGTGTGATGCAATTGACTAGCGCGAAATAGAGTTTCATTAGAGTACAATACAAATTGGCACGAAAGGTCGGGGAGTAGGGTGTCATCCCGTGATCTTGAACCACCTTGAAATAACTCTATCTCCGGCTGTCTCTCTGTATCTCTCTCTCTCTCTCTATGTGTCTCGATATATGTATATATATATATATTGCATGCACATCCTAATTTAAGGGCCTTTTGTGACATGGTAGCAGAGGTCCTATTACTTTTACACAACGCAATAATAGCAAAAGAAACATTTGAAACAATAATTTCTCGAGAAAACAATCATGTTAGAATGAAGGAATCAAGTAGTTACTTTTTTATTTATTTTTAAATAAGGACGGTGTAATAATTAGATCAGTGCTCCGCAACGGGTGTGCCGCGAGTGTCTGCCTGGTGTGCCGCGAGTGTCTGCCTGGTGTGCCGCGACACCACGAAAGAATTTCACATATAAAATGTTACAAATAATAAGTTGAGTTATCATCACCCACCAATCTATGGGAGTTCTTCTTCCTCGTTCGCCCTCAGACTTCTACATTAATGGCTCTCATAAAGGCAGTAGTCAGCTGAGGGTTTCTGACATCTCCAAACATTTTTTCGTTGAGAGAAGTAAATTGTCATACTAGTAGCTGTGTGGTTCGATCCCCAGTTGAAGTGGGATTTTTTAGACCGCAAACGGCTCTGGGGTCGACCCAGCCTCATGAATTGGGTACAAGAGCGATTCTGGGAAGAACAAGGCGGCCGTCGTTATGCTGACCATATCATCCCTAATGTGCCGATGTCAAGAAAATATGGGCCTAACACCATATTCCCAATATGCCTCAATGGGCGAGTAACGGGATCCTTTACATTCCTTTTACCTTCATTAGTAGCTTTGGGTGGACCCCATCGAGATAAGGAGTCCGGCACTCTCCTACCTGGCTGGTCTCCTTGGGTAGAGCACCGTTGAGTAATATTTGTATCTGTCATCTTAAGCGATTTGCGTTGCACTATGTTGTGCGCCTTGTGCAACCGACATCAGCATGCATTTATTTGGGACTGCTTCGCTATCTTTTGGTTTTTCCTGGCTTCCCTGAAAGGCAGCAGTATTGTTTCACTATAGAACTAGTCTCTACAAAAATGCAGAAAACTACCGAGAAATATTATTTTATCCATTTTCGGCATCGGTTTCCAGGTTTATTCCTGTCGAGCTGAGAATATTAGAAATGTGTTGGCTTGTACTGTTCCTACTCATCCTTCGATGTTTCCAATCAACCCTGCTTTTGACCAAGTCTAAAAAAAACAGAAGCCGCTGAAGAACCCGGTTTCTACTGAACAGTCTCACTAAACTCAGCAATTAGAAAACTTGGTGAGATAATGGTGAATCATAGGCTTTACTGGTAGCTGGAAAGAAATACGGTCATCGATGATAGTCAGACAGGCTTCAGACAAGGTTGCAGAACAGACGAAAAACTCTTACATTTTGTGCATACATAAAAAAAAAAAACTTAGAGGCATTTCAAGAAGGTAAACACACCACAGTTGTATCATCGGTCTGCAGCAAGCCTACAACACAGTAGTAGTAAGGTAGGCGCAAAACGCACCGCATTAAGAAAGATGCGCGTGACTTTTATATAAGGAAATACTCCGATCGATATCAGGAGGATGCGCGTCAGGAGGATGCGCGTGACTTTTTATATAGCGATATAATTTAGCCGGGGTGACTTCCTATGACGATCAGACGCATGACTTGTTATATAGCAATAAATTTGTTCGATAATGGCGGGCGTGTTGTTTATACATATATACATACAATATATATATAAAATATAAAAATCGATAATGACGGAAAATATAAAAAAAGCGATAATGTTGGGTTATTAGGGTACTAAGGGGGTTTTTGAAGCGAGTGGGGGCTTTTTGTGCTGGCGAGGGTGACGACGCATGGGTGTAATGTGGTGTAGCTGGCGGGTGTAGGTTAGGGGGGATTTTTTGTGTGTTGTGTTGTGTGTTGGTGTGTTTGTTTATACATATATACATACAATTTATATATAAAATATAAAAATCGATAATGACGGAAAAAAAATCGATAATGTTGGATTAGTAGGTTACTAAGGGGGGTTTTTGAAGCTAGTGGAGCCTTTTTGTGCTGGCGGGGGTGGCGATGTATGTTGGGTTGTAGCTGGCAGTTGTAGGTTAGGGGGGATTTTTGTGTGTTGTGTTGGGTGTTGGTGTGTTTGTTTATACATATATACATACAATTTATAAAAAATATAAAAAATCGATAATGACGGAAAATATAAAAAAAAATCGATAATGGTGGGTTAGTAGGTTACTAAGGGCGTTTTTGAAGCGAGTGGAAACTTTTTGTGCTGGCGCGGGTGACGACGCATGGGTGTGTACATTTTGGGGTGTAGCAGGCGAGTGTGCCAGCATTGAGAGGTGGAAGTGAAGTGTTAGAGACTTGACTAGGACCAGCATCGAGAGGTGGGAGTGAAGTGTTAGAGACTTGACTAGGACCAGCGTCGAGAGGTGTGAGTGAAGTGTTAGAGACTATACCAGGTCCAACATCTAGAGGTGGGAGTGAAGTGTTAGAGACGTGACTATATTAGGTCTAGCATGAAGAGGTGGGAGTGAAAGAGACGTGTCACTATACTAGGGCCAGCGCCTAGAGGTGGGAGTGAAGTGTTAGAGACTTGGCTATACCATTTTTGTGTAGGTATTTTAATTGTTATGTGTTGTTGTATTGTGTGTTGGTGTGTTTGTTTATACATATATACATAATATATATATATATATATATATATATATATATATATATATATATATATATATATATATATATATATATATATTTTAAATCGATAATGGCGGAAAATATAAAAAATCGATAAAGTCGCTTTGTTTGAGTTTTATAGAGAAGTGGTGCTGATTTTTGAGGGTGCGGTGGTTTATGCTGGCGGGGGCGTTGATGCATGGCGGAGGCGATGATGCATGGCTGTAGCTGACGGGGGTGACGACATATGTTGGGGTGTAGCTGGCGGGGTGGGTTAGGGGTTTTATTGTGTGTATGACTCAGCAGTGTGTTGGTGTGTTTTGTTAGTGAAGTGTTAGAGACTTTACTAGGTCTAGCATCTAGAGGTGGGAGTGAAGTGTTAGAGACGTCACTATACTAGGACCAGCATCGAGAGGTGGGAGTGACGTGTTAGAGACTATACCATGTCTAGCATCAAGAGGTGGGAGTGAAGTGTTAGAGACTATATCAGGGCCAGCAGCGAGAGGTGGGAGGGAAGTGTTAGAGACCTGACTATATTAGGGTCAGCATCGAGAGGTAGAAGTGAAGTGTTAGAGACTTGCCTATACTAGGACCAGCATCGAGAGGCGGGAGTGAAGTGTTAGAGACATGACTAGGTCCAGCAGCGAGAGGTGGGAGTGAAGTGTTAGAGACTTTACTAGGACCAGCATCGAGAGGCGGGAGTGAAGTGTTAGAGACATGACTACACTAGAAACAGCAGCGAGAGGTGGGAGTGAAGTGTTAGAAACTTGCCTATACTAGGTCTAGCATGAAGAGGTGGGAGTGAAGTGATAGAGACTTGACTATACTAGGTATAACATCTAGAGGTGGGAGTGACGTGTTAGAGACATGACTATACTAGGACCAGCATTGAGAGGTGGGAGCGAAGTGTTAGAGACTTGGCTTTACCATTTTGATGTAGGTATCTTAATTGTCATGTATTGTTGTATTGTTCTGGTAGTGTGTTGGTGTGTTTGTTTATACAATATTTATATTTATACATATATTTTACAAACATTTATTTATACACCATAGATAAGAAAGGTTTATAAATAGAAGTATATATTTAACGTTTTTTTTTTAAAGAATACTTGAGCTAAAGAGGGAAATAGAAAAATCGATAATGGCGCGTAGGTTACTAAGGGGATTTTTGAAGCGAGAGGGTATTGACTTTTTGGCTGGCGGGGGGGTGCCAACGTCTGGGCGTTGGTCTCCCAAGTGTCTATTTATATGAAGGAAAACTAGGTTAATCTGGTTTTTGAAACGCGTCCAGACATATCTGAAACATGTCCAGACATGTTACTCGCTAACAGAGGGTTGATTAGTAAAAAAACGAATCGATAGTTGACGCGTTGTCGATGTGAAAAAATGTTTTTGTGTGTGCTGGTATTATAAGTGGAGAGGATACAAATGTAACCAACGCGAGGCAACGTATAAACACAGACGCGTAATAAGTGTTTATATATAAATTTTTATTATATTATTACTATGAAACGGGGACATTGGCGGTGTGTACCCGGCTTTCGATGTAAAAATAGGACAGGGAATGTCCGTTGTTGGCGAGTACAGATAAAAGACTAGTTTATTGTGATGTTTATTGAGACCATTAGTACATTTTTTCCGCCCCGCGTTTGTTGTGTAATGAGAACCTTAAAAAAGAAAAAAAGTGTGTTTGTCTGGTGGTTTGTGTGCAGGTATTGGTGTGAATTACAACTAATTGGTGTTAGATTTCTTGGTTTGATAGTCCTTTTCACAGTGTAAAATCACTATTGGTTATCTGTAGTGTTTTAGATAGTTTTGTTCAGCCATTATGTCTATAATGTTTAGGGCCAACTCGACGCTGTATAAACGCTAGATGTATATTTATCAGATCACCGAGGGCGTATGCGCATGCGCGCATAACTTCACACGTCAAAAAAAAAACTTTACAGGAGCGATTATATGTTGATTTTTTACTGTCGCTGTTAAAGAGGTCACACCGCAGACTTGTGTAGATTGATCAATTATTGTGGAGGTAGTGTATTCTTAAGCAATAACAGGAGATTTTTGTGTATTTCGTGAAAGTTTAGGTATAGGTACACTATTCAAAAGTGAGCTCATCAGAACGTTGTTATCTATGTGGATGTGTTGTAGTCTTGTTACAAACAACATCAAGCTGATTTAGGCGTAGCTTTAATATTTTTTATTGGAAGAAGTTGTGCTTTTACCCTTTTAAAAGAATTTAACAACCGATTTGTTCCAAAACCTTCATGCAACTATGTTGCTGCTTTACATGAGAAGAAGGAATTTTTATAAGCACTCATTAAGTGAATTCCCTTTTTCCTACCCGCTATAGAATAAATAGGAAAATATAAAATAAAAAGGGATACCTTTTTATAGAGGAAGATGACTAATGATCGGTGTGGTGGGGGTGATTTTGGTTTTGTGTTGTGTTGTGTGTAGCTAGTGATGAGAATATAAGACGATGAGAGGTGAAGTGGCGTCGGAGGCAGCTATTCTTGTGGTGTAAAAATATGATAGGGAATTTCCGTTTGTTGGGGGAATGTAACTACATACTGAGATGGGCGCTGGGTCACGTGGTAGTTTTCTTTATTATTTATATTATATCATGAGTAATAAATCTACTCACCCCAATGTCCATCTAGTGCTATGTAAGTGACCCCGCACACAGCCGTAGTCTCCAACATAAAAAATAATGTCAAAGGCCAGGCTGGACAAGGCCAAATAGACAGTTTTATTGAACACAACCGTAGAGATATATGTCACAGGCAGACTATATTATGGCGCCAACTAGATACTCCTTAGTGTTGCAGGTTGCAATCGGAACAATGTCGATGCCAGTTTCAGCCATTTTTAATAAAGTTCAAACACGGGCTTAAACCGCAAGCAATAAACTCGATCGATGGGCTGCGCTCGCGACGAAAGCATTATTTGGAACCGGATGGATGGCCCGCGCAAAACATCGCGCGTAAACCATGACTCGTTTATAAAATTCCGGTACCATAGAGGGTGACGTCAGGGCTAAATATGGTTATCTAGAAAAGCGTAATAAACAATCTAACAGGCAGAGTTTTGCGTATTGGTAGACGAAAAAAAGCTTATCTGCAACAGGATTTGCCTTTGTAAGACTAACATTTTACCTTTGTAAGACTAACCCTGCAGCTTATCTCTGTTCACTTCACAAGTTCAAAACACAATCGATCAATAGTAGAAATTTATAAAAGAAACATTCCTTCGTTCATGTGTTCGAACCCCCGTGACTTAAGGTTTCACTTTTTTCACACGGGCGATATCTGGTGATAGGTTTTATATTGGCTCCCAAGCGGTTCAAACAGGGGGCGTCCACGGAAATGTAGTACATTAAATAATTATAACTAAGTATTTGTTCCAGTTATCAAACGGTTATCTCCTTTTTTTTTTGTCCTACAAGTTTCAAACTTTAGTAAAAGCTTTTCTTCCAATCAGCAAAGATGGCCCCAAAATTTTCTCCCAGGCCTGCTCAAAGGTTCCAACCTGTAGGTAAATAGAGCAGCTGTCAAATACTTCTTTAACTCTTTAAGTCCCAAGCAAAAAGCACGGTTTGGCCCAAACAAAAACTGCCACCACAGTGCTTTTCTATTGTTGTTGTTGTTTGGAAAAAAATTTTTTTTAAATGTTCATATGCGTAAGTACGAGTTATTTAAAATTAAAGTACTTCCTGATGGAAATGACGTTTTGGGTTGTTAACATTGGAACAGTGCTCAAGACAGGAGCAAAAAAATCCGAAGCCACTTAAATGGCTCCTGTGCCAAATAGGTCTAAACCCTGAGCCATTATAGTGGCTCTTGGGGCTTAAAGAGTTAAATATTTCTTTAAATATTTCTTGCAGCTTTCCAAACTTTTCATTAAATTTTTTTCATTAAATATTTTGTCCTGTTGTCAAAAAATTTCTTCCATTAGACAAATATTTCTTACCGGTGTCAAAATATTTCTGGAACTTGGCAAAAAAATTTATTCCACTTATGAAAATATTTCTTCCACTTGTCAAATATTTTCTTAGGGTTGTCAAAATATTTCTTACCATTGTCAAAATATTTCTTCCACTTGCCAAAAATATTTCTTCCACTTGTCAAATATTTTCTTACCGTTGCCAAAATATTTCTTACCGTTGTCAAAATATCTCTTCCACTTGGAAAAATTATTTCTTCCACTTGTCAAATATTTTCTTACCGTTGTCAAAATATTTCTTCCACTTGGCAAAATATTTCTTCCACTTGTCAAATATTTTCTTACCGTTGTCAAAATATTTCTTACCGTTGTCAAAATATTTCTTCCACTTGGCAAAATATTTCTTACACTTGTCAAATATTTTCTTACCGTTGTCAAAATATTTCTTACCGTTGTCAAAATATGTCTTCCACTTGGCAAAAATATTTCTTCCACTTGTCAAATATTTTCTTACCGTTGTCAAAATATGTCTTCCACTCGGTAAAAATATTTCTTCCACTTGTCAAATATTTTCTTACCGTTGTCAAAATATTTCTTACCTTTGTCAAAATATTTCTTCCACTTGGCAAAAATATTTCTTCCACTTGTCAAATATGTTCTTACCATTGTCAAAATATTTCTTACCGTTGTCAAAATATTTCTTCCACTTGGCAAAATATTTCTTCCACGTGTCAATTATTTCTTACCGGTGTCAAAATATTTCTTCCACTTGGCAAAAAAATTTCTTCCACTTATCAAAATATTTCTTTCACTTGGTAAATATTTCTTCAAGTTGTCAAATATTTCTTCGACTTGTCAAATATTTCTTACAGTTGCCAAATATTTATGCAAATGTTTTTGTTAGCTGTCAAATATTTCTTCAAACGTGTCTTCCAGTTGTCAAATATTTCTAACAGTTGTCAAATACTACTAACAGTTGTCAAATATTTCTTAAAATATTTCTGCTAGTGGCCAAACATTTCTTCAAAGGCGACCATCTTTCATGCGGTGGATATGGCCAAGACAGCGTAGGCTTCCCTGTCTCAGCCGACTATACAGGCTTTGAAGGCCAGCACGTGACAACACCTCAACATTTGGCACTTTATCTTTCCACGAAAGGCCGAGGAGGTGGCGCAGACACGGTAGATGGCAGGTATTGAGCCTTCTTTCTTGCTTAGCATAGATTGTCCAGGTCTCACTAAAATATAGAAGTGTACTGGTGATGCAGGTGTTATATACCGCAGCTTTGGTCTTCGTTGTGAGTTTGGCGTTTCCCCAAACACGTGATGTGAGGCGGGTAAAGGTAGCTGCAGCTTTGTTAATGAGGCTATCGATGTTCTTTTGAGTTTGTATTATTATTTTATTATGCATAAACTTGTTTCCGATAGTCTATATTTAGCGCCGACGTCACCCACCCTAACCGAAGCCATTTGATCCTCTATGGTAACGGAGTTTCACGCGGTCAACGCTCAATGGTAACCTCGCGAAGTCTGCCCCGACCCTCGATCTGGTTTCATAACTAGCGGTAACACAGTTAGCGTCACTTCAACGGACTTAACACCACGTGGCTCACACATACCTTGTGTATATCATCAATGATAAACTCTCTCTGGGCACCGAAATTGATAGCCTCATTAACAAAGCTGCAGCTACCTTTACCCGCCTCACATCACGTGTTTGGGGAAACGCCAAACTCACAACGAAGACCAAAGCTGCGGTATATAACACCTGCATCACCAGTACACTTCTATATGTTAGTGAGACCTGGACAATCTATGCTAAGCAAGAAAGAAGGTTCAATACCTGCCATCTACCGTGTCTGCGCCACCTCCTCGGCCTTTCGTTGAAAGGTAAAGTGCCAAATTTTGAGGTGTTGTCACGTGCTGGCCTTCAAAGCCTGTATAGCCGGCTGAGACAGGGAAGCCTACGCTGTCTTGGCCATATCCACCGCATGAAAGATGGTCGCCTTTGAAGAAATGTTTGGCCACTAGCAGAAATATTTTAAGAAATATTTGACAACTGTTAGTAGTATTTGACAACTGTTGGAAATATTTGACAACTGGAAGACCCGTTTGAAGAAATATTTGACAGCTAACAAAAACATTTGCATAAATATTTGGCAACTGTAAGAATATTTGACAAGTCGAAGAAATATTTGACAACTTGAAGAAATATTTACCAAGTGGAAGAAATATTTTGATAAGTGGAAGAAATTTTTTTTGCTAAGTGGAAGAATTATTTTGACCCCGGTAAGAAATATTTGGCAAATGGAAGAAATATTTTGACAAGTGGAAGAAATATTTTTGCCAAGTGGAAGACATATTTTGACAACGGTAAGAAATATTTTGACAACGGTAAGAACATATTTGACAAGTGGAATTAATATTTTTTCCAAATGGAAGAAATATTTTGCCAAATTAAGAAATATTTTGACAACGGTAAGAAAATATTTGACAAGTGGAAGAAATATTTTTGCCAAGTGGAAGAAATACCTTGTCAACGGTAAGAAATATTTTGACAACGGTAAGAAAATATTTGACAAGTGGAAGAAATATTTTTGCCAAGTGGAAGAAATATTTTGACAACGGTAACAAAATATTTGACAAGTGGAAGAAATATTTTTGCCAAGTGGAAGAAATATTTTGACAATGGTAAGAAATATTTTGACAACGGTAAGAAAATATTTGACAAGTGGAAGAAATATTTTTGCCAAGTGGAAGAAATATTTTGACAACGATAAGAAATATTTTGACAACGGTAATAAAATATTTGACAAGGGGAAGAAATATTTTTGCCAAGTGGAAGAAATATTTTGACAACGGTAAGAAATATTTTGACAACGGTAAGAAAATATTTGACAAGTGGAAGAAATATTTTTGCCAAGTGGAAGAAATATTTTGACAACGGTAAGAAAATATTTGAAAAGTGGAAGAAATATTTTTGCCAAGTGGAAGAAATATTTTGACAACGGTAAGAAATATTTTGACAACGGTAAGAAAATATTTGACAAGTGGAAGAAATATTTTTGCCAAGTGGAAGAAATATTTTGACAACGATAAGAAATATTTTGACAACGGTAAGAAAATATTTGACGAGTGGAAGAAATATTTTTGCCAAGTGGAAGAAATATTTTGACAACGGTAAGAAAATATTTGACAAGTGGAAGAAATATTTAGACAATGGTAAGAAATATTTTGACAACGGTAAGAAAATATTTGTCAAGTGGAAGAAATATTTTTGGCAAGTGGAAGAAATATTTTGACAACGGTAAGAAATATTTTGACAACTGTAAGAAAATATTTGACAAGTGGAAGAAATATTTTGATAAGTGGAAGAAGTTTTTTGCCAAGTGGCAGAAATATTTTGACAATGGTAAGAAATATTTGTCAAGTGGAAGAAATTTTTTGACAACAGGAAAAAATATTTAATGAAAAAATTTTATGAAAAATTTGGAAAGCTGCAAGAAATATTTAAAGAAATATTTAAAGAAGTATTTGACAGCTGCTCTATTTAGCTACAGGTTGGAACCTTTGAGCAGGCCTGGGAGAAAATTTTTGGGCCATCTTTGCTGATTGGAAGAAAAGCTTTTACTAAAGTTTGAAACTTGTAGGGCAAACAAAAAAAAGGAGATAACCGTTTGATAACTGGAACAAATACTTAGTTATAATTATTTAATGTACTACATTTCCGTGGACGCCCCCTGTTTGAACCGCTTGGGAGCCAATATAAAACCTATCACCAGATATCGCCCGTGTGAAAAAAGTGAAACCTTAAGTCACGGGGGTTCGAACACATGAACGAAGGAATGTTTCTTTTATAAATTTCTACTATTGATCGATTGTGTTTTGAACTTGTGACGTGAACAGAAATAAGCAGCCGGGTTAGTCTTACAAAGGTAAAATGTTAGTCTTACAAAGGCAAATCCTGTTGCAGATAAGCTTTTTTTCGTCCACCAATACGCAAAACTCTGCCTGTTAGATTGTTTATTACGCTTTTCTAGATAGCCATATTTAGCCCTGACGTCACCCTCTATGGTACCGGAATTTTATAAACGAGTCATGGTTTACGCGCGATGTTTTGCGCGGGCCATCCATCCGGTTCCAAATAATGCTTTCGTCGCGAGCGCAGCCCATCGATCGAGTTTATTGCTTGCGGTTTAAGCCCATGTTTGAACTTTATTAAAAATGGCTGAAACTGGCATCGACATTGTTCCGATTGCAACCTGCAACACTAAGGAGTATCTAGTTGGCGCCATAATCTAGTCTGCCTGTGACATATATCTCTACGGTTGTGTTCAATAAAACTGTCTATTTGGCCTTGTCCAGCCTGGCCTTTGACATTATTTTTTTATGTTGGAGACTACGGCTGTGTGCGGGGTCACTTACATAGCACTAGATGGACATTGGGGTGAGTAGATTTATTACTCATGATATAATATAAATAATAAAGAAAACTACCACGTGACCCAGCGGCCATCTCAGTATGTAGTTACATTCCCCCAACAAACGGAAATTCCCTATAATATCTTTACATCACAAGAATAGCTGCCTCCGACGCCACTTCACCTCTCATCGTCTTATATTCTCACCACTAGCTACACACAACACAACACAAAACCAAAATCACCCCCCACCACACCGATCATTAGTCATCTTCCTCTATAAAAAGGTACCCTTTTTTATTTTATATTTTCCTATTTATTCTATAGCGGGTAGGAAAAAGGGAATTCACTTAATGAGTGCTTATAAAAATTCCTTCTTCTCATGTCAAGCAGCAACATAGTTGCATGAAGGTTTTGGAACAAATCGGTTGTTAAATTCATGTAAAAGGGTGAAAGCACAACTTCTTCCAATAAAAAATATTAAAGCTATGTCTAAATCAGCTTGATGTTGTTTGTAACAAGACTACAACACATCCACATAGATAACAACGTTCTGATGAGCTCACTTTTGAATAGTGTACCTATACCTAAACTTTCACGAAATACACAAAAATTTCCTGTTATTGCTTAAGAATACACTACCTCCACAATAATTGATCAATCTACACAAGTCTGCGGTGTGACCTCTTTAACAGCGACAGTGAAAAATCAACATATAATCGCTCCTGTAAAGTTTTTTTTTTGACGTGTGAAGTTATTTGCGCATGCGCATACGCCCTCGGTGATCTGAAAAATATACATCTAGCGTTCATACAGCGTCGATCTGGCCCTAAATATTATAGACATAATGGCTTAACAAAACTATTTAAAACACTACAGATAACCAATAGTGATTTTACACTGTGAAAAGGACTATCAAACCAAGAAAGCTTACACCAATTAGTTGTAATTCACACCAATACCTGCAAACAAACCACCAGACAAACACACTTTATTTTCTTTTTAGAGGTTCTCATTACACAACAAACGCGGGGCGGAAAAAATGTACTAATGGTCTCAATAAACATCACAATAAACTAGTCTTTTATCTGTACTCCCCAACAACGGAATTCCCTGTCCTATTTTTACATCGAAAGCCGGGTACACACCGTCCCCGTTTCATAGTAATAATATAATAAAAATTTATATATAAACACTTATTACGCGTCTGTGTTTATACGTTGCCTCGCGTTGGTTACATTTGTATCCTCTCCACTTACAATACCAGCACACACAAAAACATTTTTTCACATCGACAACGCGTCAACTATCGATTAGTTTTTTTACTAATCAACCCTCTGTTAGCGAGTAACATGTCTGGACATGTTTCAGATATGTCTGGACGCGTTTCAAAAACCAGATTAACCTAGTTTTCCTTCATATAAATAGACACTTGGGAGACCAACGCCCAGACGTCGGCACCCCCCGCCAGCCAAAAAGTCAATACCCTCTCGCTTCAAAAATCCCCTTAGTAACCTACGCGCCATTATCGATTTTTCTATTTCCCTCTTTAGCTCAAGTATTCTTTTCAAAAAAACGTTAAATATATACTTCTATTTATAAACCTTTGTTATCTATGGTGTATAAATAAATGTTTGTAAAATATATGTATAAATATAAATATTGTATAAACAAACACACCAACACACTACCAGAACAATACAACAATACACAACAATTAAGATACCTACACAAAAATGGTATAGCCAAGTCTCTAACACTTCGCTCCCACCTCTCGATGCTGGTCCTAGTATAGTCATGTCTCTAACACGTCACTCCCACCTCTAAATGTCATACCTAGTATAGTCAAGTCTCTATCACTTCACTCCCACCTCTTCCTGCTAGACCTAATATAGTCACGTCTCTAACACTTCACTCCCACCTCTTGCTGCTGGTCCTAGTATAGTCATTTCTCAAACACTTCCCTCCATCCTCTCGATGCTGTCCCTGGTATAGGCAAGTCTCTAACACTTCACTCCCACCTCTAGCTGCTGGACCTGGTATAGTCAAGTCTCTAACACTTCTCCCCCATCTCTTGCAACTGGTCCTAATATAGTCAGGTCTCTAACACTTCACTCCCACCTCTAGTTGGTAGACCTAGTATAGTCAAGTCTCTAACACTGCCCTTCCACCTTTAGATGCTGGCCCTAGTATAGTCATGTCTCTAACACTTCACGCCCACCTCTAGATGGTGTCCCTGGTATAGTCAAGTCTCTAGCTCTTCCCTCCCACCTCTTCATGCTGTTTCTAGTGTAGTCATGTCTCTAACACTTCACTCCCACCTCTCGATGCTGGTCCTAGTATAGGCAAGTCTCTAACACTTCACTCCCACCTCTCGATGCTGACCCTAGTATAGTCAGGTCTCTAGCACTTCCCTCCCACCTCTCGCTGCTGGCCCTGATATAGTCTCTAACACTTCACCCCCACCTCTTGATGCTAGACCTGGTATAGTCTCTAACACGTCACTCCCACCTCTCGATGCTGGTCCTAGTATAGTGACGTCTCTAACACTTCACTCCCACCTCTAGATGCTAGACCTAGTAAAGTCTCTAACACTTCACTCCCAAAACACACCAACACACTGCTGAGTCATACACACAAAAAAAACCCGAAACCCACCCTGCCAGCTACACCCCAACACACGTCGTCACCCCGTCAGCTACAGCCATGCATCATCGCCCCCACCATGCATCATCGCCCCCGCCAGCATAAACCACCGCGCCCTCAAAAATCAGCACCACTTCTCTATAAAACTCAAACAAAGCGACTTTATCGATTTTTTATATTTTCCGCCATTATCGATTTTTAAATATATATATATATATATATCTATATATATATATATATATATATATATATATATATATATATATATATATATATATATATATATATATATATATATATATATATATATTGTATGTATATATGTATAAACAAATACACCAACACACAATACAACAACACATAACAATTAAAATACCTTCACAAAAATGGTATAGTCAAGTCTCTAACACTTCACTCCCACCTCTAGGCGCTGGCCGTAGTATAGTGACACGTCTCTTTCACTCCCACCTCTTCATGCTAGACCTAATATAGTCACGTCTCTAACACTTCACTCCCACCTCTAGATGTTGAACCTGGTATAGTCTCTAACACTTCACTCACACCTCTCGACGCTGGTCCTAGTCAAGTCTCTAACACTTCACTCCCACCTCTCGATGCTGGTCCTAGTCAAGTCTCTAACACTTCACTCCCACATCTCAATGCTGGCACACTCGCCTGCTACACCCCAAAATGTATACACCCATGCGTCGTCACCCGCGCCAGCACAAAAAGGCTCCACTCGCTTCAAAAACCCCTTTAGTAACCTACTAACCCACCATTATCGATTTAAAAAAAATATTTTCTGTCATTATCGATTTTTTAATATTTTTTATAAATTGTATGTATATATGTATAAACAAACACACCAACACACAACACAACACACAAAAATCCCCCCTAACCTACAACCGCCAGCTGCAACCCAACATACATCGTCACCCCCGCCAGCACAAAAAGGCTCCACTAGCTTCAAAAACCCCCCTTAGTAACCTACTATTGCAACATTATCGATTTTTTTTAAATTTTCCGTCATTATCGATTTTAATATTATATATATATATATATTGTTTGTATATATGTATAAACAAACACACCAACACACAACACAACACATAAAAAATCCCCCCTAACCTACACCCGCCAGCTACACCACATTACACCCATGCGTGGTCACCCTCGCCAGCACAAAAAGCCCTCACTCGCTTCAAAAACCCCCTTAGTACCCTAATAACCCAACATTAGCGCTTTTTTTATATTTTCCGTCATTACCGATTTTTATATTTTATATATATATTGTATGTATATATGTATAAACAACACGCCCGCCATTATCGAACAAATTTATTGCTATATAACAAGTCATGCGTCTGATCGTCATAGGAAGTCACCCCGGCTAAAATATATCGCTATATAAAAAGTCACGCGCATCCTCCTGACGCGCTATTCATACACGGAGAAAATGTACCTCTTGATTTAAGCATTCCTAAATAATAGAACAATATAAACAACAGTAGAAGACACTCAATCATTCACAAAATAACACAACAAAATAACGCTTGAGGGGGATTACCATTATGGTCAGTATTAAATTGCTCCCTCATTTTCATAACTGACCTCCCACTTTGAAGGTATCAAAAGCACTGTATACAGAAGACCTATTCATTTGGACAGCAGAAAAAATACAACAAACTGGCACCAGCTAAAATAATAGTCCTAGCTACAATAGCTATGTCTCGCAAGCTCTGGAAGCTAAAAATAAACATGTAAAACAAGTATACAGCTTTTTAACATGGAGCAACCTGGAAAGCAAGAAGGTGTACCAATTAAAACTCGATGGACATCTACGTTGGAGAAGAAACTCCAGCTTAATTAGGAGTGGAGCTTGATAGACAGCTACTCCTCAAAACCGTCATGCACAAAGTGAAGATACGGCTATTGGGCGCCTGAACGTTGTGAAACAGTTTGCAAGCACCAGCTGGGGAGCAGGAAAAGTAAATCTGAGATAGCTGTGCCTGGGATATGTCCGATCTGTCATGGATAATAACCTTCTCGACTGCAGTCGACAATGAACAAAACCACCAGGCAGTAAAAGTAAAAAAACCAAGCTCTTGTGTTCATGTGTGGGGGTATCAGAACCACGACAATAGCTGCCTGTGACAACGACACAAAAATGGAACTTATGGACAACGACGTAAACGTGCTGTCATGGAAACAGAACGCTATGGAAAATTAAGAAAAGAACACAAAACCAGACAGTTGGTTGAAAACTAGAAGCAGATTAAATCGAAAATCAATCCTGCCAGTAGCAATGTTACACCTCTTTTTGCGCATCGCAATGCGTTCAAGATTTTGGAACATCGCGGTGCTCAAATAAAACGTCGCTAGATTAAAATGACGTCATATAAAATAATTACGTAGAGGCGCGTGCAGAGCAACGATCAGTTGACTTTTGGTCAGTTGCCGTTTGGAAGTGTCTCCAGCCGGTCGGGCTGTGTTTTCGATGTGTCCTTTTGAGACCGATGTGTCCGTCTTTATGCTTGTATTACAAGAAAGTGTTTGCATCCATTGATGCCAGGAGATTCCTACAATGTAGATGAGTATTTGAAATCGTTGATAAATCATATAATGATGTCGCGGACCTCAAGGTGACGGACTTTACAGAGATGTATTAAATTCACCATTATTGTCAAAGTATAATGGACTGTGATTATGGCCCAGTAGAGTTGGCTGACGGACAATGTACATGTGAATTATTATAATACTGTGGAGCTACTTGTTGCTAAGGAATGTTGTTAAACCTTTAAGACGCTGCCGATAGTATTCGTCTACACTTATTAAATTTACTGTTGCAGTTCTTTGTTGGCCGTTGAAGAAAATCATACCCCTTCAAATTACCATTATTAGGTTACTTGCAGTAACACCATTGCACACGAAACAAGCAACAACTATAGCAGAACAACACTACCTCCACAGACACGAGAAATAATTGAAATTGTATACCCTCGCCTCCATCCCGGTAAGGAATTAAAACTACCCATAATAAAAACAACACTCATGGACAGCACAACAACAAGCGATACCAACAACAGCACTGAATATAGCTACTATAGAGACTACAGAAACTACTCTAACAGCATATGCAAAAGACTCTGCCCACCAAACTGAAAACTTAACCACCTAATCAGCGCTGAAACAACTGACAGCCTCGACAGCGAGCCTTACGCGAGTGACCATCTATAGGAGACTGCACTCTCCTGCATATGGACCCAACAATCTACTTATAACATGCACCATAATCCAGATACTAGTGATACTACAATAAACACAACGTCCTCACGATGTAATAGAGCTTGCTCCCAGATGAAGCACATGGAGATGACACTACAGCAGACCCTTCATTATCTCTCCCCGGCATCCCATATGCATAATGTACGAGTGGGGAGCCGTTCGTCCCTCCCGACCACCCCCCACATGACTACCCCCCGCAACATCAGATTAAACCAACTGTCTCGTAAACGAGGACTCCCCAGCTGCAGACCCTTCCCCCACCAACTTACCTATCCGCTGGTGTAACCTACATACACATCATTCCTCCGACAACAGTCAATTAAAACCTTAACTAGTGGTCCTTAACCCCTTGACATCCATCTCTGATTGAGAATAATTACCACAACTGTGCCCATGGCCATAGCCAGGATGGGACCCTGCCTCATAGCTTAGCCCCCGGATTGCTCGCAGTGGGTCGGTGCTTATAGTCCGACGATATAGATTTGACTCTCTACCACTAAACTAGTAAAGAGCGATACCCCTCCGAGAGACACTTAAACACCCACCTAGCCCTCTTGACAACTTGCGAATACCATCTGTCAAACAACATAGACGTACGCTGCTTCAACCCTAGATTACAACCAGCCAAGTCTCTGCTCCAACATACAGAATCCCCACCCCCCCATAGTCGATCCAGTGCAGCTAACCCCCCCCAACCCCAACCAGCCCATCTCCACACAGCGTTGGTCTTTTGCCACGCTACATATGAGCCCCATTCCCAATCCCGTGAAAACAATATTTCAGCTATGAGTGCGCACACCACGTATAACGATACCTGATGTTCGGGGTAAATGAAATGATATTGGCGAGGTGTTGGACGTCTCCGCATGGAGGGGGTTTGCGAGGACCATAATCTGGCCGCAGGCAGTATCTGTGCGAGATAATAGCCATAGCATAGTTGCAACACCAAGGGTGGTTCCCCAACGTACGACGCACAAGGCATGTAGCCATTATATCACTCTGACGAATCCTTTCCCACATGCACGTCTCGAGATGCTCGTTTTTCCGGCCTAGCAAACCTACCTCGGGCCTTCTATCGCGAGCAGACGCCACTCCCGCCATTGTGTCCCTCATATTCAGGCCTGCCACCCCCCCCATATACTTCTAGCCGTGTATTTGATATTAGCCATTCAAATGGGGGCCTCTCTGTAGCGTCCCATCAGCTAACCATTCGAACTGGTGCATCCTGACGTAACACGGGTCTCTGATATAACCCTTACCATGCAGGCACAACTAATAAAATTCACAAAAAAAACACCAAACAACAAACCGACGATTCAATACGTGTTCATTGCAACTCATCCAACGAGAAGTAGCGAGAGGTCTTATGACCCGTGAAGCCCATAGATCGTATTAATATCCCCACTTGGCTCGTGAGCAACGGGCACCATACCGGGTGCTTATCCGGAGTGTGAGAGTGACACGTAAAAAGTTTTATGTTAGTATGTCCAACCTATACAACATCGTCTAGCATGCCCTGAACCACAAGAGATACATGTCGCTTCTCTTTCTGTCCAAACTGATATTGTAGTCCTCCGGCCACCCTACAGTGTAATTCTCAGCGCCTTATACGATCATCAAATGTGCTGACAGGTTTAGTTGTAAGGTCAGCTCCATCGACTTGCCATACCTATGACATTTACCGCCATAGTTGAGTTCGGTCCTGAGACCGCCAACATTAGATTGTAGTAAAAATGAGAAGACGATCGACTATACATCAGATACGATGGTTATGGTCCTAGGTTATGGACGAGTCCTGTCACGCACAGTGGTTAAACCGCCAATGCAGCTAATCTCAAGTATTGAAGCAACACGTCGCACCTAAACGTGATTCTTTACGCTTCTACTGATAACTTAACTCATTGTCCTTTCCATCCCAATCACGTCAGGTCCCCACCCATCCGTATGCCTTGGGTGATATACTGCGATGGAGGTTAACACCTCCGATCGGCATTACCGAGTGATCGGGGACTCCCGGTGGCAACTCCACCACATGTTCGGCTCCGTCTGTAGATCGACTATCCGATCCAGCCACATGGGTCCCTCCGGATACTTTGCTCTTCGCTATCACCGAATCTAGCAAATATGGCCAACAGGACACATTCACCAGGGAATGATTTACTAGACCTGTAGCATTACTGCAATGAGACCGCACGACCCTAGAGGTTGTTTATGTCAAGGGCATGTGAAGGTCCAACTATCGTCCTATTAAGACGTGGGGTAGGATGGGATGAGGTGCGATACAAAATTATCTCGTGCCTCCATCACGTTCGTGCATGTCAGGGAATCCAAACAATCCTTCACACCTGAGGGGGGTTAGATCTGGGTGGGTTTGTTTCGCCAGGAGAGGTGTTACATACTGTAGATAATCCGCCCCAACTGACCTATGAGTTATAGGCTTCTGTGGGGGTCACGGTTTGTTTTATATCGGCTGAGGCATCTAAATCGTGCCTGGTGACTGCGTTAGTGGGGGGTATGTGTACTGCCGTTGGTGGGTCATGTTCATGTGGATATGTATTGCTGCAGTTGATATGACATGTGTAAAAAGTGTAGGTATGTGTCTGACTTACCCCCGTATTTCCATGGTAATCGGGGTGTAATGGGTGTCACCTAAACAATGGGATTCGTGATAGTGGGGCACAAGGGTTTGGGTCCCAAACACAGGAAAGTGTGAGGTCTGGAGCACATCCGGACCAGAAACCATACCGCCGATTCTTTCTCGGTGCCGGGTGTCATTCCTAATCCATACCTGGACTGGTGTATTACAGTGTGTGGGTTGGTCCCTGCGCAACACTCTGGTCCCTGGAGACTCTATCTTCCCCTTACCCACTGGGGTTTGTTAACAACACCAACCCGGTTGAGACCATATTTGATATTAACCTAAGGAGTCATTGAGTTCATGTGGTGGTGGGGGGGTGCGTGTTCCCGGATACGTGGTGGTCCACCGTCGAGGTTGGTACCCTACACTATCAAGCTAACCGGAGGGGTGGTTGGGGGGGTGTCAACAGATTTTGTGTGAACTCTCACGTGGGGGTCATAAATATACCTGTGGATGGACCTTGCTGGGGATGTCGAGTATGTGTGTGGGTAGGTGGGGGGGTTTAAAAGATTATGGTATATACAACTGGGTATTAGTATTGCTTGACCTTTCTCGGTCCAACACAAGGTGTTGGTAACGCATGATACCCCCATGAGGATCCATGGGTGGGTTACTGTAGATGTGTAGTTGGTGCAGTGCCGTACATCTACAGCCAAATCACGCAGCGCTGATCAACTGGACGATGTGATCAACTTACACAGCTTTATTCTTCCTTACATAAAGAGGAAACGTTTTTGGTGAGTACATTTTCATTTGTACCTTCTACTTCAACAGCTTCCGCTGCTATAATGGAATTCACCTTGCTGTTAACACTTGTTCGGGGTCATTCAGTTTCTTAAAGTCTATAAATCCCACCCCAACTAACATAATTACCGATGTATGTTACGTCGGTCGGTCTCACTCAAAATAGTAACTCGCACCAGAAAAAAAAAGTGCGCAACGCACGGTGTGCAACTTGCGCGGCGTGGGTGTTATATAAAACAAATACTTTGGTTTTTTTATTTTTTTATTCTTTCACGAAATTAGTAGCGCTCGACAAAGAAAAAGTGCATAAAAATTGGTGTGCATGAGCCCTCCCCCGATGTACAAATCATGAAAACTTGAACGTTTTTGTTAAAACCACTTATTATCAGGGAACACTCTTTGAAAACAATCCACGCACTTACACACGAAATGTTGCCATCAAAGAACTGTTAAATTGAATCTAAAATAATATAATTCTCGCCGTGTGTACGTTAATCACAGCTGAGGAATGCAACCGTGTTGAAGAATTGTATTGTTTCCATTATATATACTCTCCCGAAAATTTACAATCAACAAAGAAAAGCGTTCAAATGGCGGTGTTCATGAACAGTTTGATTACACTGTATAATGGAAAGAAACCTTCTTCTTCGTACACTCTCAGACGTCCACTTGAATGTTCTCAAAGAAAGCAGTCGTCAGTTTGAGGCTATTTGAATCCTCGTAAAGCTTTTCCACGAAAGGAGCTGGCATCGGCCATATGCACTTTCTCTGTACCACATATAAGGGGCAACTTTGAAGCAGATGTTCAGCAGTCATTTTATCAGTGCCACAGTTACACTGATCGGTAGTTCCTATCTTTAGCTTGTTGAATAGATGGTATCTCAATCTGTTGTGGCCAGTGCGGAGTCTGAAGATTACCACTTGTTCTCTTCTGTGGAGCTGGTAGTAAGCATCATTCTGTGTGTGCCCTGGATGTTCTACATTCCATTTGTTTCTGTAACTGATTCTGATAAAACTCTTTGCCTCCTCAAAAGTTATGCTTGCATCAGGCTGAGGTAGATGTGAACCTTCTTTTGCCATTCTGTCAGCCTCTTCATTGCCGGCGATGTTACAATGAGATGGGATCCACTGGATCACAACACTTTTGAATCGTTGACAAAGTTTGTGGAGCACTACTCTGAGATCACCCAGGTCTGTATTATTTTGTCTTTTCAACGTTGCAATTACTGACTGTGCATCAGTAAAGAAAGCAACTTGTCTCTCTGCCGTTTCTTCTGTCAATATAACCTCTGCTGCAGTTTTCAAGGCCTCTGCCTCTGCTCTGCTCTGAAGTTGCTGGAGAATCGTCCTGTCGCCACTGACAGCCTTTTTTCTGCACCAGTGCTTAAGGTCAGAAAGACACCCCCACCTCCATTTTCTGTTGCATTTGTTGCTGATCCATCTGTGTATGCATGGGTCCAGGTGTTGCGTGGATAATGTTTCTCTGTGTATTTTGTCGCTATGGATTTTCTATCTGTTGCAGTTTGGCTCTTTTTACTTTCAATTCCAGGAATGTTTTCTATCATATTAGGGAAACGATTTTGTTTCCGAACTGGAAGCTTGTGTGCAGTGTAGATGGGTTTAACAGTGAATATTTCATCTATGGATACTGCTCTCATTTGTGGTTTGGTTGATTCTACAAAATTACTCCGTTTGAGTCTTTGCCTTCTAAGAGCATTTATTCTATGGCACATTGGGTGGTCTGTTAGTCTTTTGAATTTTTCGGCCTGTTGTTGAGCCCTGCAGTCTCTTCTATCTGTCATTGGCTGGAGGCATGTAATCTTTTCGAGTTCTTTTATAGGTGTTGACTTCATGCCTCCCGTTATAATTCTCATTGCTTGATTTTGGAGTCTGCTAATTTTATCGAAGTTTGTCTTAGCTGCTTTTGCCCATGCTGCCATGCCATATTCAAGAACTGGCCTCACTCGCCCTGTGTACAACGTCTTAAGCACTTTCTCATCTGCACCCCAAGTTGTTCCAGCAAGTTTTTTCATAATTGCCATTCTTTGTCTTGCTCTCATTCGATTTCTGTCAACCTGTTTTTTCCAAGTCAGACGGCGATCAAAAATAATGCCTAGGTAGTTCGGATTTTCATTTAAATGAAGATTTACTCCGTTTAGTACTAGTTTGAAGCTCTGAGGTCTAGTTGAGAGGGACAATACAGTGTACGTTGTTTTCTCTTCATTAATCTTCATGAGCCATGTTTTGGCCCACTCTTTCAGTGATGTTAGTGCTTGCTGCATCAGAATGTTTGCAGTAGTAGAAAGAAACCAAAAACACTCTAAGAATGTACTTCTATCTGCTCATCCGGGAACGGAAACAGCACACTATAATTAAAAAGTTTGTCCGGGTTATTGCTAGTTACAAAATAAAATCTAATCTATATTTGTGAACGTCTGTTTGTCCCCTGCAGAAAAAGGTGACAAGTTATTTTGGTAATGAAAGTTAGACATTAATTGTATTGTTTCCCTTGGTTCCCATATTTAAAAAAGGAATTTCTCTCCCCCCCCCCCCCCCCCCCCCCCCCCCTTCCCCCTTTCCCCCCCCCCCCCCCCCCCAATAAAAAAACAAGAACAAAAGAAATAAAAAAGAAAGAATTTTCACTATGAGAGGTATAGTGGAGAACATGATTGGAGTAGATTTATAGAAGTGAGAGTTATAGTTATGATTTGATTGGAGTAGATGTACCGAAGGTGGGAGGTACAATGAAGGGCATGATTGAATTGTGTGTGCTAGGAGTTAGAGGTATGATGGAGGATATGACTGGAGTAGTAATTTCATCCCAGACCTACGGGTCATTTATATTTGGACATGCACTCTAATATAACCGACTAGGTTGAACGGGACGCACCTCGCCAAAACGAGGCAAAAGTTTTACATAAAAAAAATGACTGGAGTGCATATGCTGGAAGTGAGAGGAATGGTGGAGGACATGATTTAATTAGATGTGCTCGTGAGAGGTACAGTGGAGAACATGATTGGAGTAGATATGCTGGAGGGGAGATGTATAGTTCTTCTCATCGGGTTAATCCAAGAATTAACAGTGTAGGGTTGCTCAGATAATCATAGTGGCCCAGATATACCGCAATCAGGTGAGATATTAAAAGTTTGGTTATTTTTTGTTAATAAATATTAGACAAACATACAGGTATGTTTTCAGGCACTCGTAAGAAATAAAGAAGTAGTCTGACCTGTACTTACTGTTCTTAGTCTTCTATCATTTACTAGACACAGTAATAATGTCTTTGTCTTGTGTGGTCTGACCTATACTGTATAATAGGAGAACAACAGAAGTGATTGCGTCATTAATAGACTGGACTGCCCATGGTAAATTTCCGGTGGTATGTGTTGCGGGTCGCACTAATGACCCGTCATCGAAGCATCATTTTTTTGGTGATGCCTAGATGGCGGGGAGGATAGTGTGATTCGCTTGCATAGCTAGGCGGGGTTGTCGCACGGAAGGTCCTGGGTTCGAGTCCTGGGTAAGCCACTCACGTCTGTTGTTTTTCTGTTGTCTAGTTTTCTACTTCTTTATTTCTTACGAGTGCCTGAAAACATACCTTTATGTTTGTCTAATATTTATTTACTCTTTACAGGCCTCGGGTTTCCCTTCCTTATGCGTTATAAATGTTTATTTTTTGTTACTCGGGCAACTTCCGGTATATCTGCTAGTTAAAGAAATAGAACCTTATTATTGTTAACCTGAAGTCGGCTACCCAGAAGCTTTTGTGATCTACTTTAGTAATAGTTAGCCCTCTAAAGATGTACCATATATATATATATATATATATATATATATATATATATATATATATATATATATATATATATATATATATATATATATATATATATATATATATATATGTATGTGTGTGTGTGTGTGTGTGTGTGTGTGTGTGTGTGTGTGTGTAATTTTAAGCGGAGGCAGGGGAGGGGGTATGATGAACCTTACGTTCCTATCTCACGCAGTTCACGAATATATTGTAGCCGCCAGCTCGACAGTTTTCATTGCAAAGGTGGAAAAAGTCATTTGATCCCGGGGACACCACGATTTTATATGCCGACATGAGAGGTCTAGTGAGTCATTTTCTTAGTTTAAAAAGTCTTTCTCCCCTGTCGCGGAATTGGACAGTTCAATTTTCTTCCATTTTCCTCTCTTTCTCCCCTCTCTATTATTTCTCAGTTTCGCTGCACAGAACTCCGGACTATAGTCTTGTTTCCATATGTCAAACTTCACTTCCTATGTCCAGACAAGCATATTGCCTATCCCGAGAGATTAATGGAATCATTAAACGTGATAATACAACAGTGACTCTAGGTAATGCGAGCATGAAGTGTTTGCTCGAGATTGCGTAATCACTTCCGATCCGACAGTAGAATGGACTTGAAATACGAGTTAAATTGTATAAACCACGATTTGTCTAGACAGACAGTCGGATTTACGACAAGCAATTTAATACAAACGAGCGAAAATGTCTGATAAGCCAGACACACAGACTACCGAAATTACCTGAGATAACATTATGGGTAATCTCAATCTTGGGAGATATTCGTAGAAGTGATTTTGCAAATGTGATAATGGAAACTTGCGGAAATCACAATTCTATATAGGGAAAGTGACTTTTGAATTCACTACTTCGGTGTCACGCAGAAAAAAATGCATAAGGAAAATTCTGTCATAATCAGCACTTTTTTAATGCCATTGGCTAGCATTTGAGAGGCTGATATGCATTCATTTTCACTGGAATGCTTGTCGCGGATTGCCTCCCCTGCTTTGCAGTAGAGGTGCAACAGTGGCCAAGACTCAAGAGTATCTAAATGGGTCGTCAAAGGTGTCTACCGTCGCACAAGATTACTCTTAGCAGAGATGTAGATAGAAGGTTAATGACGAATTTCTTTTTTATTATGTGTGTGTGTGTTCAAAAAAAGAAACGCAACATTTTTGGTGTTACTGTTATAAAAGATATTCCTTACGGGCGGTCCCACAAGATAATTCAGAAGTCAACAACAATGCTGCTTAGCGCTGAACATTTGTTAACTTATATCTGTCCGCCGCTTTTGTGAAGGATTTAAGCAATGGTTTTTAGCCCGTTCAAGCCCCCAGCTGAGAATTCAGCGAATTTCTTCTTATTGTGGTATAGCTCTGTTTAGAGGTAAATATATGTCTATCAAATGTCAGGAGTTATTGTGTGTTTTGTGACCTATTTATATATATAATGAATGATACATTCAGGTATATATATATGATGATATCAGCGAATATCTTTTTATATATATATATATATATATATATATATATATATATATATATATATATATATATATATATATATATATATATATATATATATATATATATATATATATATATATATATATATATATATATATATATATATATAATATATATATGCAAAATATATATATATATCAGCTAAATAAGCTGAAATCTAATTAAATATATATATATATATATATATGAAAATACCAAAAGAAAAAAAAATTAGCTTCATAAGCTTTGCTTTCATAAATGTAATAACTGAATCAACTATGTTTGTTTAGTTTTAAAATTACATGTAACAAATTTAATAAATCAGTCAATCAATACCCTTTAGCTCCCCGAGGAGCATAGGTCTTCAACAAACACATGCCAAGTCTTCCTGTCCCGTGCCATCCGCTCAAGTTCTTTCCATGTTTTCCTCATCATTTTCACCTCTGTATCCAGCTCTCTTTTCCATGTGTTTTTGGTCTACCTCTGCCTCTCTTTCTCTGTGGATTCCAGAACAAGGACTGCCTTGTAATGCTATCAACAGGTTTCCTCAATGTGTGTCCTATCCATCGCCAGCGTCTTCTTCTCAGCTCTTGTTCCCCTGACACTTGGAGAGCAACAAAAACAACAACTAAAAAGCTACAGACTTTTATAAACGGGTGCTTGCGTAGAATAGAAGGACTGAAATGGTATGACAAAGTCACAACAAATTTAATAATCAATTAGTATTAACAGTTTAAAATAAATTAAATGCTGGTGACTTTTATATTGGAATCGAATTTTCTGTGTACAGAGATTTAGGGTGGAGATATAGTCAAAAAATTATTATGTCTGGTTTGCTGGTTCCTTTTTATAAGCACTTAACGTTTAGGTCAGTCCTGTAGCTGTGGTTTTCGTCACTTCTTGGCGATGAGTGTACTTCTCTCACACGAGTGGCGTAGTAACTTCAGTACTTCGAACCGTCTGACAGCTTTTAACCACGAACCCAAAGTTTTGGGAATACACAATCTCCTCGTGCAGGTTAGAATGGACACGAGCAATTTAGGTTGTATGCTCTCTTGGTCTGGAAATTTTAAATCCCTTTTATGACGGGTGAATCTGCGAAACACTTGGTCTGGGAAAGTTTCTCTTATGACGGGTGATCCAATGCCTAGGCTTCCAGTCTTCGTATTTTAAGTGCTGGTCCCTTAAGTTTTTAAGTCTCTGTATTTATAAAGGCGGGCTTACTTTTTAAGGTTTTAAGTGTCCCAAATACTTCGATCTGTCACTTATAATCTATGAATTCTAAGTCCGATGTCTCTCTGGCTTCTGGGAGTCGCTCATATGATGTGCGCTGCAGTATCTCTGCTCTGTGTTTTTGATTTCGCTACATTATATGTGCAGTTCACAGTTCACATCACAGATGAAGCTTCCGTCGGATGTTCCAATATGATCCATAGTTTATTCTGGCTTCTTACTTTAATCCAATCGTAAGCTCTTTAGCACTGGGGGTGTCTAATTTCAAAATATCCCTAACGTGTTTTAAAATATTAAATTTAATATTTCAACGCGTAACCTCTTTCAAATCATGCGGTAATATTTCCGCCGGCTTACAACAGCATGTGGCGATGTTTGCCTGGTGTAATGTCTTCCGTGAAAGACCAACGAAAGAAGCTAACGGGGAAATACAAGCAAACAAATTGCTTCATAAAAGACAAGAATGGAAAACTGCTCAGCAATATACAAGAGCAAATGAAGAGGTGGACAGAATATTTTGAGGACCTTCTCAATAGACCAGCTCCACAAAACCCCTCGGACATCCAGCCAGCAGAAAAAGAGCTACAAATTAAAGGTGAAAGACCAACGAAGGACGAAATAAAGAAAGCCATAAAGCTTCTAAGAGATGGAAAAGCGTCTGGACCTGATGGCATCCCAGCAGAGGCCATCAAAGCAGATATCGACACGGCTACAGAGATGTTATATAAATTACTTGGTAAAGTCTGGGAAAAGGAAGAGATACCAGCAGAATGGAAGGAAGGATATCTGGTTAAGTTGCCTAAGAAGGGAAATTTACAAGAGTGCACAAATTATAGAGGAATAATGTTACTTTCAGTGCCAAGAAAAGTATTAAACAGGATTATCATTGAAAGATTAAAAGAGTCCATAGACAAGAAACTGAGAGATGAACAAGCAGGTTTTCGACAAAACAGAACCTGTACAGACCAGATAGCCACTTTGAGAATAATAGTTGAACAAAGTCTGGAATGGAATTCACCACTATACATCGGATTTGTGGACTACGAAAAGGCATTTGACAGTGTAGACAGAGAATCACTTTGGAAATTGATGAGGCATTATGGAGTTCCCCTGAAGATCATTAATTTAATAAAGAAAACATATGAAGACATGACATGCAGAGTTTTTCATGAAGGACAGCTTACAGAACCGTTTGGGATAAGAACAGGAGTGCGACAGGGATGCCTCTTGTCTCCATTTCTTTTCTTACTAGCAATAGACTGGGTTACGAGAACATCGACAACACACAACAGAAATGGAATCTAGTGGACTCTGACTAAGCAGTTGGATGATCTGGATTTTGCTGATGACTTAGCTCTTCTGTCCCATAACCGTAATCAGATGCAGGACAAATTGAAAACACTCGATGAGAGGTCACAGCAATTGGGTCTGAAAATACACAGGGAAAGATAAAGATAATGAGAATAAATGCAGGTAATGATAACAGGGTTGAACTTGAAGATACACCAATACAAGATGTAGAATCGTACACATATCTTAGTAGCAATATAGACAAAGCTGGAGGGACAGACAGTGATATCAAAATAAGAATGCAAAAAGCAAGAGGAGCTTTCATTGCATTGGGAAATATATGGAGATCAAGAGAAATCGGATCCAACACGAAAATAAGAATCTTCAACTCAAATGTGAAGTCAGTCAATTTGTATGGCTCTGAGACATGTAGAACAACAAAGACAACTACCAAAAAGCTAGACTTTCATAAATGGGTGCGTGCGTAGAATAGAGGGATTAAAATGGTATGACAAAGTTACCAACGTGGAACTGATGACAAGAACTAGACAAGTGCCAGTGGAACAAGAGATGAGACGAAGACGATGGAGATGGATATGACACACACTGAGGAAACCTATTGATAGCATTACAAGGCAGTCCTTGTTCTGGAACCCCCAGGGCAAGAGAAGCAGAGGTAGACCAAGAAGCACATGGAGAAGAGAGCTGGAAACAGAGGTGAAAATGATAAGGAGAACGTGGAAAGAACTTGAGATGATGGCACGTGACAGGAGGACTTGGCATGTGTTTGTTGAGGGCCTATGCTCCTTTGGGAGTGGAGGGTTATGAATGAATGAATGAATGAATGTCTTCCACCAAGATGTCTACCCAGACAGATTATCTGTAACAATCACCAGGGATTGTCCCACAAAAAACGATAAACGCATCTACACTTTGTGTAATCTGCCAGACAAACAGACACCGACGTCGGCAACCGAGACAGACAATCTTGGGTTCTTTTTATGTCGATCGGACGAGACCGTGTTGTCACCAGCTTTTCACCTGGGGTCAATTGTTGGACCGACGCATTTCAAAAGATGGTGAGACTGAGAAAATAGATAAGCTTATGACGGGTATAATTACCTGGTATTATCGCAGATACCTTGCGGAACGTAAACAATTCTGCGTGTAAAGCTGATACGTCCGTAGAAGAGTAGAGTGTTAGAGACTTCACTTTATTAGATCCTGCAAAGATCAAAATAATGAACGAAAAGGCATGATTTTTGCCAGATAAAAGCGATTGGTGAGGAAAATGAAGAAAAAGAAATGATACTGCCGTAGGGCTGAAGATGTGAGAGATCACACAAAAGAGCATGTTCAGACGTTCTGTGACAAGGCTGTCGGAAGTGCCATGATGTAACCAACATGTGAACGCGGACTGGAAGCTGCGAATATAACTTGGCACACTTCGGACAGTGCACACTGCATTCCCGAATAGTCAAGTAGACAGCTCGGACTGAAGCCAGAAATAGAAGTAAAGATTCTGACTTTAAATAGGACCGGACTTAGTGGAACACTTCTGAACACGACAGCAAGGAAACCCTAAGTTATTCATACAAAAACAGGACTTATACAGGACTTATTATCAAAATCACAGAGGGATTTTTACTGGAACTATGTACCCTGACGAATGTTCTCGGCACCTATATCAAGTTGCCAAGACTATTTACATGAGCTTGTCTATGATTCCTAGTTACTAGGGTGAGTTGTAATATATTTCTTATACTTTGAATTTGACATATTTATACTTGTTAGAGGTGTTAAAGATTCATACTAGGCTGGCCACCTCAGCATGTGAATAGGATACATTCATGAACCACCACAGCAAGCTCTAGTGACTGCTTTATGCTAGTTCTCACGGAAGAACCAAAAGCAGAGGTAACCCCAGACTCTGAATGGAGCAGGGAGTGAGTGATGATTACATCAACCTGTGCATAGTTATATATTATCATTTTGTGAATTTATGTAAACTCAATATGTTTCTTCAGGCACAAGCCACTGCCGCTGTCCTGTCACAAAATTTTCATTAAATTAACTGATATACTGGTGATTTTTCATCACATGCCCTGAGTGATACGATATATGCCAAGGCAAAGTAAAAATCTGAGAAAACAAACGGTTGACGGGCAGCGGGAAAGGCGCCTGATTAACATCAGGAAAACAAAGACGTATCAGCGGAATTTGTTCTTTTATTCCCTATAAAGTTTATGGTACCAGCACGAGGCGACCCGACTATTTGTGGTACAATCTGAAGAGACAATTTGCTGTACTACCATTCTGTGACTCAAAGCTTGTAACTGACACTTGAAACCTACATTCTACGGGTTGTGAAGGTTCTTGCATTGCTCAGGTGCGTTTATTTCCTGACTGATCTGGAAAAGTGCCCTCACCATAGAGACGAATCTGCGGAACCAGCAGCATCGGCACTATAGTATGTTGACATGTCTCATTTTTAGCCAACCAAACACAGAACTTTCTTTTCTAAAATTAAGCTTACGAAAGCCGATAAATTATATGATGAGACTTACTTTTTATTAATCACCAGTTCTTATCAGTTTACAAGTGTTAAAGTAATTGATCATTAAATTTGAATAGGTTTTTTTTTTTTTTTACAAATTCATAGGAATTATTTATTACAAAGAGAAGTGCACAAGTGTGAATCAGTATTGTAATATATATATATGAGATCGCTTTGTGTGGATTTTTAACAATGGTATAAGCGCCGTACCGTTCAGAAAGCAATGGCAAACTACTGAATGAAAAAAATTGCCTAGAAAAATCACAAACAGCCAATAAAAGCTGGGGTTGATTGCCACGTCCTGTAAAGGATAAGCAACTAACTTTATATATATATATATATATATATATATATATATATATATATATATATATATATATATTAAGAATAGAACTGGTGTAAGGGACGTAAATCTGGGTATATTAGTAGGCAAGATAGATTATGAGTTGGAGCACTTGTTTGCTTGTAGCTATCGAATTATTTAGAGAGTATCTCGTGATAGTTTCGAGAGACAGATTACAGACAGCGTGAAAAGCGCTGATATATTTATTCTGTAATGTTTGAGAGAGTGAGAATAGCTCGCGGCTAGGCCGCAGATGATTGATTGACTGAGTTGTGTTGACCGTGAGGAAAGTCTCGTGACTGCTTTTCAGCGGGACGAGTGTGTTATCTAGAGTAGTGTGCCCTGGGAGTTGACTGGAGAGAGTCGGCCCTGTAAGTGTGTGTCTGCGCAGAGCACCATGAAAATAGCTAGCGATGTTTTTCGCTGTGTTTTTGGATAAGTGGATATTTGATGTGAAGATGTTAGAGGCCTTGATATGTACAGGCCAGTATTTCCTAGTAGAGGATATTTCGTGAAGATGTTATGTAAGAGGCCATTATTTCCCGCGGAGGTAGTGTTTATGGATATTGAAGTATTTTGAGTACTAAGGCCAATATTTCACGTGATGACATTATGAGTTATTTGTAAACTGCAGTGTAGGCAGTATTTTGAGTACTAAGGCCAATATTTCACGTGATGACATTATGAGTTATTTGTAAACTGCAGTGTAGGCAGTATTTTGAGTACTAAGGCCAATATTTCACGTGATGACATTATGAGTTATTTGTAAACTGCAGTGTAGGCAGTATTTTGAGTACTAAGGCCAATATTTCACGTGATGACATTATGAGTTATTTGTAAACTGCAGTGTAGGCAGTATTTTGAGTACTAAGGCCAATATTTCACGTGATGACATTATGAGTTATTTGTAAACTGCAGTGTAGGCAGTATTTTGAGTACTAAGGCCAATATTTCACGTGATGACATTATGAGTTATTTGTAAACTGCAGTGTAGGCAGTATTTTGAGTACTAAGGCCAATATTTCACGTGATGACATTATGAGTTATTTGTAAACTGCAGTGTAGGCAGTATTTTGAGTACTAAGGCCAATATTTCACGTGATGACATTATGAGTTATTTGTAAACTGCAGTGTAGGCAGTATTTTGAGTACTAAGGCCAATATTTCACGTGATGACATTATGAATTATTTGTAAACTGCAGTGTAGGAAGTATTTTGAGTACTATGGCCAATATTTCACGTGATGACATTATGAGTTATTTGTAAACTGCGTGTGGGCAGTTCTCTTTGGATTGTTATGAGAGGTGGAGACATTGTTCGGCCATATTAGGCTAAACTGCGAGTGGGCAGTCTCTTGGATATTTTGAGATGTGTTTTGTAACCTGTATTTCTTGATGTCATTTGTATGGTGTTGTGGCGTGAATAAACCGTTATTAAAACGTCAACAGCATCTTCACTCCTTCCATGACTTTCACATGCGTTATTGTGGTGTATGACTGAATTAACACACGCCCTCTGCTGACATTCCAGACGCAGTGACATAGTAGTTACACATACTTATAAATAGCCCTGTGTGGGCGTAGTCGTACTACAGAACCTCGACGTAGATTTACAATATGCCTGTGTGGCGGAATTAAGAAGTCACCCACGTCTTTAACAAAGTTAGGATCTATATATGATAGCGTCGTGGGGTGCAACAGTCTTTAACCCACACGTCTTATCAGTGACAGTATTCAACAAGAAGATAGATACTTTCAACAATAATGACCTCTTGAAAAAGATCCTAGTTTCAACAGTGGTGTGCTAGTTTTATAGGATCTGACACCCGCGAAATTCGCGTGATATTAATTCACAAGTGTTAGCTTGTAGCCTGAGTGGCGTTAGTATATGAAAGACAGACATCACATTTGAGAGCTGTATCCAGGCCCAAGGAAAACTTATTCAGTATCATTTAAACTGGGAACTGTTAACTCAAATGACAGTCGCAAGTCAAGGAATTTATTACTCAAGATTATGAGATGTCATGATATACAGTGGCGTCTGTATACCAGTACAAGTAATCATCAGGCAGTATGAACGAGCGGTATACCTACTTTCAACGAAATTGACAGACGGTGACCCATTTCCTGCTTTCCTGTGCGGTGTGTTAGCACGTAGCGTGCTGAATCGAGGACCTGAGCGGAATCAAGGTGTCAAGTTCCAATGCCTTTCTGTTGTCGAATGTTTTACCATTGAACTTTGTGATATCCAGGGTGTTAACGGAAAGGAACAGAAAGAAGAGTTTTCATTCAAGATAAGTGGTTATTTTTTGGTTATGTGAACTGTGTCGCCTTAACTATGTCAACGAGCCTTCCTGTGCTTTGCATCTCCTATACTGTTGAAATAGGTTGTTTTTGTTGTCTAATTCTATATAGACATATTATTAGGATTTAGTGCACAAGTATTGATGGTTGTATGATATAGGATGTCTTCCCTCATATGAATATGATGTTATTAAGGTTCTTTGAAAAGGAATTGATGATACAAAGTTTATGAATAATATTTTTGGTATACATACTTAACCTGTGTGAAATGGAAGGGTAATTGTAAGAACTTCTTGAAACATAAACTTGCGACATTAATAATTATATTGATATAGAAATACAGTTGACTGAGTGATTGAATCACCATGGATTTTGATAATAATCCTGCAGATATAAGGCCTATGCTGGAGTGTGCATTGTTGATAGGTAGAGATGAAAAGGGATTGAGAGGTCCACGACTTGGAGTATGGATCATGGACGATTTTTTGGTTAATGTGTCAGCATCCCTAAAGTTATTTGCTGAACATAACTTTAAGTTTGTTTGTAATTCAATAATGGCTAAGGATTTGGTTGATTTGCTACAGCACCTTCGTGTGTTTTTGAAACATTATATTGAGCATGAGCACGGACATGTAGTCCAAAGTATATTCAAAATAATCCACAATGGTATTCCTGATGAGCAGAAAAAGGAATTAGGAAGTGAGAAACAAATAAAAGTCAACAAACAAAATGCTCTACAGGAAAGAGCCAATTTTCTACAGGATATTGCCGAAAAGAAGGAATTAAGAGAAACAGTGTCGAGACTAACAAATGATCTAGATAAGTCAAACACGGAACTTACTAAAGTGCAAGCGGCGTTAGATGCTGCATTGGGCAAAGTTAAAGATTTGGAAGATCAAGTGCATTATAGAGATAGTAAAGTAAGTGATCTCAAGCAACAACTTCAGGAAAACAAAGAGAGGTGTAGTAAATTGGAAGCTGAGACAACTGACCGTGATAGGTCGTATACAAACACACTTCTTGATTTGTTGAATAAAGTAAATTCTGGTATTGAAGAAGAGAATTATACTGTATTTCCGAATGAAGCTGAAGAACTAATGAATGATGAGGATAGTGAGAATGAAACACGACAACTAAGTGTAAATGAAGAAAAGGATGAGAAAGACAAATTAGAAGAGTTAACGACTGAGAGAGAGGAGATGATTAAGATTGAGAGATTGTTAACAGAGGAGAGGAGTAAAGTTTTGACATTTGACAAATTAAGTAGGAAATTAAGTGAAGAAATTTCACAAAAAAATGTTGAAATTGCAGAAAGTACAAAAAGGGTAGAGGGTCTACTCGATGTTATTTTGAACAGCGGAATATGGTCTTCTGTAAATGTGGACAATGCTAGACAGAAAGTTGTTTACCAACAGGTTAAAAAAGCAAAGATCCAGCCCTATACAATCTTTGCAGATAGACAGTTTAGATGTGATAGACAAATATCTTTTCGAGGAAAATATAACTTTCGAAGATCTTTTGATTCTTCTTGCAATAGCAACAATTCTTGGCGGCAGTGTAATAGAGAGAATGATAAGGTAACAGTCAGTCCTGATAGATTTCAAGCTAAAAGCCCAAAGATTAAACGAGTAACTGATTTTGGAAGTTCTCAGAAGATGATATCAAGGGATAAGGTTATAAATAGTGGTTCCAAGGATGAAACCCATTATAGGCGTAACGATAAAGATACTTATAGTTCTGCAGATGATACTGCAAACAAGCATATTGTCAAAGAAAAGAATGGAAAGAGTTTTTGTAGGAGAGATGTTTCTAAGGTTAAAAAGTACCAAGGAAATTCATATGATAATAATTTTCCTTCTCAGAGAGATAAGAGACAAGTTAATGTATCTCAACAGTTTAATTCTCAGAATTTTGAAAATAATGGTACAGACAAATACAAGAAGAGTTTTCAGTCGTGCAATAATTTTTCTGACAGATTTTTTGTGCGGAGTAGAAACGTTAATCATAACAAGTCTGACTGGGATTATAGACATGATAATGGTCTCAAACAAAGAGGAAATGATAATAAATATTTTGATCAAACAACAAATAATAATTGTAATTATGCTAATTTTGCTCGACATGAGCCTAGAAGCATTGTTATTAAGCAAATTAGCAATGATAATGATGTCACAAATACTACTGCTTGTTATGTTTCTGATTTTGAAAGAGCAGCACGTTGTTGTGAACTTAAAGGAAGAGTCGATGACATCGTGAAGTGACCAGATTTCCACACGGACCACAGTGCGGGGTAATTGTTTGTTTAACCTCTCCGTTGTTCGTAGTAAATTTCACCTTTCATTAAAATGGAATTTTTCATTTGTATTTTTTGAACAGAGGCGACTTCTTGATATGGGTCAGCGCTCCTGTTTACGTTAACGGCTGTTTACGGTAGCGGCAAGAATATAGGTCAACATTGTGCCCGAGTGTTTTCTCAAGCGAAACATATCAGCGTGCTAACTATGCATTCGACGTTTTACCCCTAGTGTTTATGAGATGTCGGCAAGACCTATGGAGATTTTTTTTTTGCGGTTGATTCTTTTTTGTTTTGTTTGTTTATTAGGACAGAAGATGTTAATGTATTCTATTGCATAGATCATTATAGGTTGCTATATTATGATCATCATCTTTACGCATCATTTGATGTCTATTGTTTTTCTTGATATGTATGACGGTTTTAATTATAAATTAGTTCATTTCGATGCTATTTTTATACTATTGTGTTTTGGATAATATGTAGTGTGTTATATGGTAGTGACGTGTTGTTTACTATTCATAAATGCAATGAGCAGATTTATATTTAACCTTACTGGTTACAAACCTATGCCTATTTATACCTTATAATCATTGACTTTTATACTCTGGTGTAGAACTTGCAGTTTTTTTTTTTGGTATTTGTTGTACAGATGTGTTGGGTAGAATAGTTTTGTACATGATGAGTTTGCCAGCCCTATGCACATACTCATTAGTTGTAATGTTACAATAGTTACTTTTAATATATTAGGTGGAGATAGATATAAATTTATAACTAAATAACACTATAGCTAAGCTGAACGTGATTGTCAGCCGGAAATATTTAAAAGTTTAAATTGAACTGTATAGAGAAAATTAACAGCGTTTGCTGATATTGTTATTTGATTGAGAAATCTAGAGATCTGATTTAAGCACTTGCTTAACATACATTACGTTGTTTTCATATATTTGCAAACTTGTATTTTGGTAATAGTGTGTTTTTCTATGTGTTTCTCTGTGTCGTATTTTTGAAAAACTTACACGTGTTGTTTAGTGTTTGCTTAGATGCAGGAATTGTTATATGTCTCTCATTTTGCTAAAGCTAGTTTTTTGTTAATTTGTTAATTATAGATTTGAATTAATTAAATTAAAATACTATTTTTATGTAACTTAGCATTACGAAATATGTTTGTATTGTATTTTTTGGAAAATATTTTTTTTTTCCGGACATTGTAATTTTTTATTTTTGGTTTGTGTGTGCCTAGCGGTTGACTATGTGTTATGTTTGATATGTAGAGTAATGTTAGTTCGTTAAAGAAAGTTTTTTGTTTTTGGGTTATGTTGTATTAGCGCTTGATTGTGCGTTGTTCGAACTTGGTTATAGCAATGCTATTATTTTTTTTGTGTAGTGGTGATAATTTATTGTTGATTATGTATAACTTGTATAACTTGTTTAAATTACTGATTATGTTTTGTTTAGTTATAAACTATTTTTTTGTAGTATTAGTATAGGAATACTTTGTTATTTTCTTTTGTGCTTTTCGATCGTGTTTGTATGTATTTTGAAATACGTTGTTGATCTAAATAGTTATTAGTATATATTTTTACCAACGTTCTCTCTATTCATACCTTTTGCTTTTGTCTTTGTTGATTATTCTTCATTCCATTCCTTCTTTTCTGTTGTCTTTTCAGTATGGTTTCATATTTTGTTTACATTTCGTTATTTACGTTTCACTTCATTCTCCTTGTATACTTCTTCTTTCGCTTCTTATACTTTCATTCTATGTATTGTTACTTTAATGGTATAACTTAATATAGGGTAGCTACTTGTGATAATTGTAGTTATTTTTCATATAAGAAATTGTTTGAATGTAATATTATTGTTTTTTCCTCATATTCTGATTTCATACTTAATTTTATTACGGATCATTTTTCGTTTGCTTGATCTTGTCTTTTCTTGTACTATCGATTGTTTCTATTTAGTTGTGCTGTATTCACTTAACTTGGTTTTGTAATGCATTATTTTTGGTATGCTTAATTGATTACATTGGATACTTCATTTTTACATTTCACTTGATGCTTATATTTGTAGATGTCTTATTTTGACTTAACTGAAGGTAATTCTTAGACGCATATGTTAGAGATTCATTGTCCTCTTAATCTTTTTTGGTTTTGGGGAATGTATTTGTCAAAAAATTGATAGAATCAATTTTTTTCTCTGGGGGTGAGGTAAGATGTTAAGAATAGAACTGGTGTAAGGGACGTAAATCTGGGTATATTAGTAGCCAAGATAGATTATGAGTTGGAGCACTTGTTTGCTTGTAGCTATCGAATTATTTAGAGAGTATCTCGTGATAGTTTCGAGAGACAGATTACAGACAGCGTGAAAAGCGCTGATATATTTATTCTGTAATGTTTGAGCGGAGTGAGAATAGCTCGCGGCTAGGCCGCAGATGATTGATTGACTGAGTTGTGTTGATGGTGAGGAAAGTCTCGTGACTGCTTTTCAGCGGGACGAGTGTGTTATCTAGAGTAGTGTGCCCTGGGAGTTGACTGGAGAGAGTCGGCCCTGTAAGTGTGTGTCTGCGCAGAGCACCATGAAAATGGCTAGCGATGTTTTTCGCTGTGTTTTTTGGATAAGTGGATATTTGATGTGAAGATGTTAGAGGCCTTAATATGTACAGGCCAGTATTTCCTAGTAGAGGATATTTCGTGAAGATGTTATGTAAGAGGCCATTATTTCCCGCGGAGGTAGAGTTTATGGATATTGAAGTATTTTGAGTACTAAGGCCAATATTTCACGTGATGACATTATGAGTTATTTGTAAACTGCAGTGTAGGCAGTATTTTGAGTACTAAGGCCAATATTTCACGTGATGACATTATGAGTTATTTGTAAACTGCAGTGTAGGCAGTATTTTGAGTACTAAGGCCAATATTTTACGTGATGACATTATGAGTTATTTGTAAACTGCAGTGTAGGCAGTATTTTGAGTACTAAGGCCAATATTTCACGTGATGACATTATGAGTTATTTGTAAACTGCAGTGTAGGCAGTATTTTGAGTACTAAGGCCAATATTTCACGTGATGACATTATGAGTTATTTGTAAACTGCAGTGTAGGCAGTATTTTGAGTACTAAGGCCAATATTTCACGTGATGACATTATGAGTTATTTGTAAACTGCAGTGTAGGCAGTATTTTGAGTACTATGGCCAATATTTCACGTGATGACATTATGAGTTATTTGTAAATTGCGTGTGGGCAGTTCTCTTTGGATTGTTATGAGAGGTGGAGACATGGTTCGGCCATATTAGGCTAAACTGCGAGTGGGCAGTCTCTTGGATATTTTGAGATGTGTTTTGTAACCTGTATTTCTTGATGTCATTTGTATGGTGTTGTGGCGTGAATAAACCGTTATTAAAACGTCAACAGCATCTTCACTCCTTCCATGACTTTCACATGCGTTATTGTGGTGTATGACTGAATTAACACACGCCCTCTGCTGACATTCCAGACGCAGTGACATAGTAGTTACACATACTTATAAATAGCCCTGTGTGGGCGTAGTCGTACTACAGAACCTCGACGTAGATTTACAATATGCCTGTGTGGCGGAATTAAGAAGTCACCCACGTCTTTAACAAAGTTAGGATCTATATATGATAGCGTCGTGGGGTGCAACAGTCTTTAACCCACACATCTTATCAGTGACAGTATTCAACAAGAAGATAGATACTTTCAACAATAATGACCTCTTGAAAAATTACCTAGGTTCAACAATATATATATATAACTATATATATATATATATATATATATATATATATAGTTATACCTACATCTAAAGAGCCAATACGAGCAATAATTATAATAATAAAATAATAAGCAGAGGAATTTTACTGTTAAATCAGTTGGGGGCTTGAACGAGCTAATATTATATCTCTGCACAAAAGGCGGCAGGAAAAATAAAGAGTTAACGTGCTCAGACCTATCAGCATTGTTCTCGATTTCTTAAATATCTTGTGGAGACTACTTTGAGGTAGAAGCATCATCGTCCTTCTATCTGCATCTCTGCCAGGAGTAATCTTGTGCGAAGGAAGACACATTTGAAGACCCGCCTTAGTGACTCTTGGTTTTGGCCACTGTTGGACCACTACTGTAGAGCAAGGGGAGGCAACCTGTGAAATCCCCCTACCATGCAGTCACCTAAAGATGTACCAAATAGTCTGCTGGGATCTATCAGTAGATTGGGAACGACTGGCTGTCGACCCCTGTTAAAAACCGTGGCCTCTAAAGGGGGGGGGGGGGGGGGGGGGGGGGGGGGGGGGGGGGGGGGGGGGGGGGGGGGGGGGGGGGGGGGGGGGGGGGGGGGGGGGGGGGGGGGGGGGGGGGGGGGGGGGGGGGGGGGGGGGGGGGGGGGGGGGGGGGGGGGGGGGGGGGGGGGGGGGGGGGGGGGGGGGGGGGGGGGGGGGGGGGGGGGGGGGGGGGGGGGGGGGGGGGGGGGGGGGGGGGGGGGGGGGGGGGGGGGGGGGGGGGGGGGGGGGGGGGGGGGGGGGGGGGGGGGGGGGGGGGGGGGGGGGGGGGGGGGGGGGGGGGGGGGGGGGGGGGGGGGGGGGGGGGGGGGGGGGGGGGGGGGGGGGGGGGGGGGGGGGGGGGGGGGGGGGGGGGGGGGGGGGGGGGGGGGGGGGGGGGGGGGGGGGGGGGGGGGGGGGGGGGGGGGGGGGGGGGGGGGGGGGGGGGGGGGGGGGGGGGGGGGGGGGGGGGGGGGGGGGGGGGGGGGGGGGGGGGGGGGGGGGGGGGGGGGGGGGGGGGGGGGGGGGGGGGGGGGGGGGGGGGGGGGGGGGGGGGGGGGGGGGGGGGGGGGGGGGGGGGGGGGGGGGGGGGGGGGGGGGGGGGGGGGGGGGGGGGGGGGGGGGGGGGGGGGGGGGGGGGGGGGGGGGGGGGGGGGGGGGGGGGGGGGGGGGGGGGGGGGGGGGGGGGGGGGGGGGGGGGGGGGGGGGGGGGGGGGGGGGGGGGGGGGGGGGGGGGGGGGGGGGGGGGGGGGGGGGGGGGGGGGGGGGGGGGGGGGGGGGGGGGGGGGGGGGGGGGGGGGGGGGGGGGGGGGGGGGGGGGGGGGGGGGGGGGGGGGGGGGGGGGGGGGGGGGGGGGGGGGGGGGGGGGGGGGGGGGGGGGGGGGGGGGGGGGGGGGGGGGGGGGGGGGGGGGGGGGGGGGGGGGGGGGGGGGGGGGGGGGGGGGGGGGGGGGGGGGGGGGGGGGGGGGGGGGGGGGGGGGGGGGGGGGGGGGGGGGGGGGGGGGGGGGGGGGGGGGGGGGGGGGGGGGGGGGGGGGGGGGGGGGGGGGGGGGGGGGGGGGGGGGGGGGGGGGGGGGGGGGGGGGGGGGGGGGGGGGGGGGGGGGGGGGGGGGGGGGGGGGGGGGGGGGGGGGGGGGGGGGGGGGGGGGGGGGGGGGGGGGGGGGGGGGGGGGGGGGGGGGGGGGGGGGGGGGGGGGGGGGGGGGGGGGGGGGGGGGGGGGGGGGGGGGGGGGGGGGGGGGGGGGGGGGGGGGGGGGGGGGGGGGGGGGGGGGGGGGGGGGGGGGGGGGGGGGGGGGGGGGGGGGGGGGGGGGGGGGGGGGGGGGGGGGGGGGGGGGGGGGGGGGGGGGGGGGGGGGGGGGGGGGGGGGGGGGGGGGGGGGGGGGGGGGGGGGGGGGGGGGGGGGGGGGGGGGGGGGGGGGGGGGGGGGGGGGGGGGGGGGGGGGGGGGGGGGGGGGGGGGGGGGGGGGGGGGGGGGGGGGGGGGGGGGGGGGGGGGGGGGGGGGGGGGGGGGGGGGGGGGGGGGGGGGGGGGGGGGGGGGGGGGGGGGGGGGGGGGGGGGGGGGGGGGGGGGGGGGGGGGGGGGGGGGGTACAAAGAAGGTCGTTCAAATTTTTACAATATATTTAGTAACATAATTGATGTAAAACAGCTTTATTTGAAAAAATGAGCAATTCTTTTTATATTGGGGGGGGGGGGGGGGGGGGGGGGTTGAACAATAGTGCTTACCTTGGGGGGGGGGGGGGGGGTGGGGGGGGGGGTGGGGGGGGGGAGGGGGGGGGGGGAGGGGGGGGGGGTGGAGGGTGGGGAGGGGGGGGGGGGGGTGGGGGGGGGGGTGGGGGGGTGGGGGGGGAGGGGGTGGTGGGTGAGCGGGTGGGGGAGGGGGGGGGGGGGGTGGGGGGGGGGGGGGGGGGGGGGGGGGGGGGGCGGGGGGGGGGGGGGGGGGGGGGGGGGGGGGGGGGGGGGGGGGGGGGGGGGGCCGGGGGGGGGGGGGGGGGGGAAGGGCGGGGCGGGGGGGGGGGGGGGGGAGAGGGGTGGGGGGGGTGGGTGGGTGTGGTGTGGGGGGGGTGGGGGGGGGGGTGGTTTTCGGTTTGGTGTGTGGTGTTAGAGGGGGCGGGGGGGGGGGGGGGGGAGGGGGGGGGGGGGGGGGGGGGGGGGGGGGGGGGGGGGGGTGGGGGGGGGGGGGGGTTGGGGTGGGGGGGGGGGGTGGGGGGGGGGGGTGGGGGGGGGGGGGTGGGGGGGCGGGGGGGGGGGGGGGGGGGGGGGGGGGGGGGGGGTGGGGGGGGAGGTGGGGGAGGGGGGGGGGGAAGAGGGGGGGGGGGGGGGGGGGGGGGAGGCTAGTTCTTATTTTGATTATAAGCATTATTTTTACTTCACGCGGTGCTCGGAACCTAACCTCGCGTAAGAAGCGATCGAACTGTATTGTATTATCTTCAGGTAGGACTATTCTTAACGTTTGTTCAGATGAAAGAGCTGAGTTGCGTGTTTGTAAATCTAATATTCAAAGCCTTTAGTTCTTGTAATTCTTACAGATTTGAAGGAAGTGCTTCCAACGCGGCACGCAAGCTACAGTATAGCTGCCATAGTGCCTGAAACTGAAAAAAAGCCACTGACCAATAGTTTGGTCTGACAGATATCCTGTCGAGTTACCAGAAGTCGCCCTGGTCAATACTACGAACGCTGATTGAATTAGATATCGTCTAGAGAACTAGCCTAGTTTGCTAGACACTGCTTTCTGTGGCTCTTGGAGAAATGACGAAGGTTTCTTTTGAAGAAAAGTTCGCATGTTTGAATAATTTGCTAGTATTTGTGGGAAAAAAACCCCACCACATATACACCCCCACCACACAGGTCCCACAACACACCACACACACCACTCTCACCCCACACACACACATGGTAATATATATATATATATATATATATATATATATATATATATATATATATATATATATATTCTTCTTCCTTCCTCGTTCGCCCTGAAAAGGACGGTGGTTGCGTTGTGTCTGTTTACGCCATAGCTGTGATATCTGCACCTTTCGGTCGACACATCCGACTTCAGCACGGCATTTTTTGGGACCGGGTTTCCCTTCCCTCTGCGATCCGTACTCGCTCACCAAAGACCCTGCAACTGCTGCAGACACTTAAATTTCCAGGACCACCACGTGGAGTGGAGACCATTACCCCCACAGCCCCACGGTCTTGGACAGCTCTGGTTCGCTGACCCCTGATGCAAGCAGTCAAGCTTATGGGTCGCTGACTGCATTCTCTATTGCTGCATCTTTTGGTCCCATCTATATTATGTATTTTATGTATATGTAAATGTATATATATAATATATATATAGCTTATAGCCCCCCCTGTTTATATATATATATCCTCCCATACCCTTAGGTATATATGCCCCCATATATAATATATATATATATATTAATTTATATACTTAATACAAAATATATATAAACTCCGCCAATGCCGGTCCCAAGCCCGGATGAAAAAGGAGGAGGGCGGCCTGCATGGAGGCCGTAAGGAGGCAGCCCCTCCACCATGCAAAGGCCCAACAGGCCAATCACCTGTTTGCTTTAAATCATGATTACGCGAACTACAAGAGAGAAAACCGGACTGATTCTAAAGGCGACGAACTGGAACGGACTACGGACTACGACGTATGGAACTTGGAACACAAGAAGTATAAATGGGAAGGAAGAGGAGCTGGTGGAAGAGATGAGGAAAGCAAAACTAGAAATCCTGGCTATAACGGAAACGTAGAAAAAAGGACAAGGAGTCATGGATCTCGATGGCAACACGTTGCTCTACAGTGGTGTACCCATATCTGAAAGAGCTAAAGGGGGCGTGGGTTGCATTGTGGCCCAAAATCAAAAAGATAGTATCAAGGGATGGAACTTTGTCTCGGAGCGCATTATGGTTGTAAAACTAAAAGAAGGAGAAACCATAGTCAACCTGGTCATAGTGTATGGGCCAAATTAGGATGAGAGAGCAGAGGTCAAGGAGGAATTCTTCGAGCTGCTTCAAAGGACAGTGGATGACTGCCTAGATGAAGTTATTATGCTCGGAGATTTTAATGCCAGAGTTGGAAATGACCATGCTAGATGGGGTGGAGTTATCGGAAGATATGGAGAAGATACTCTCAATGACAATGGAAAGCGACTCCTTAGATTCTGCAGTGTGCAGAATCTGATCATTACAAACACAAAGTTCCCCCATAAGCGCATACATGCATACACTAGATGTGAACCAACCAAGAATGAGAAGTCAGTGATCGACTATGCCATTGTTCGGAGAAGCTCATTCAGTTATGTCCGAGATGCAAGAGTCTGGAGGGGGCCAGAGATTGGAAGTGATCACTACCTGCTAACAATCAAACGAACAACTGAAAGAGTTGCTCAGCCTAGGAACTGCCCAACATCACGCAAGAAACCAAGTAAACGATCAGGAGAAATGAGCATTAGGACCTACAAGCTGAGAGAGCCAGAAATTAAGACCAGATATCAGGGGCTTATTGCTACAGCAGTGAGCAACACAGAAGAACGACCTGATGACTTGGAAACCCTCTCGAATAAATTCAAGGATATCATAAAGACAGCTGCTGCAGAAGCATGCGGTGAAGTCCGACTTGGGAACCAGAGAAAGAGGACACCTTGGTGGACAGAGGAAGTCAAAGAGAAAATAAGAGAGAAGAAAATGGCATGGAAACAATACTTAGGAGCTAAAAACACAACAGGACAAAAGGAAAAATATAGAGAATATGTGACACTCAGAACAGAAGCAAAGAACAAAGTGCTAGCAGCAAAACAGAAGTCCTGGGAAGAATTTGGAGAAATGCTAGAAAAAGATGCACAAGAAAACCAGAAATTGTTCTATAAGACCCTAAAGAACATGAGGAAAGAAAAACAATGCCCTCTCAAATTTATAAAGGACAAGCAAGGCAAATTGCTTACTGCCCCGAAGGAAGTAATGGAAAGATGGAAAGAATATTTCTCAGAACTCCTGGATGGTGAGCATGATGAAGCATCAGAAATGATAACCACTGACACAGAAGAGGAAACCAATGATGGTGAAGATGACATAAAGATGGAAGAACTGAGGGAAGCACTAGAGAAAATCAAGATGGGCAAAGCAGCAGGGCATGATGGTATAACACCAGAAATGGTTAAGTACATGGGAGCATCAGGCGACCTATTACTCTTAAAGGTCCTACAGGCAGCATGGTGCAACAAGACCATACCAAAGGATTGGGAGATTGCCATTATAACACCAATTTTCAAAAAGGGTGACAATCGACAATGTGGAAACCATAGAGGCATATCCCTTCTCAGTGTCCCTGGTAAAATCTACTCTAGAATCCTAGAGCAGAGACTCCGACGCCTAGCTGAGCCACAATTGGATGAGGTCCAGTGCGGATTCCGAGCAAACCGAAGTACTCAAGACCTAATCTGCACACTCAGACAGCTGAGTGAAAAGGCCCTTGAGTATAAGAGTGAGATCCATCTTTGTTTCATAGATCTGGAAAAGGCGTTTGACAGGGTCCCCTGGAGCAAACTTTGGGACTGATTGGCAAGGAAGAATATTCCAGCACCTCTGATTCATGCTATACAGAGCTTCTACAAGTCTTGCAGAAATTATGTGAGGACAGCAAACTATAAGTCAGAAGAGTTCAGGACCACCACTGGTGTAAGACAAGGTGATATCCTATCACCTTACCTCTTCATACTCCTTATGGACGATGTCATCAAGGCATGTAAGGAGAGAACAAGAAAGTATTCAGTGGGGTACTGGAAGATGAGACAGGTCTATATTTCGGAGCTGGCATTTGCTGATGATGTGCCCTGATTGCTAAATCAGAGGCACATCTCCAATCCAACCTGCAAGTCTGGAAGGAAGAGCTGGAGAAGAGAGGGATGGTCATAAGCAGCTCTAAAACAAAATCCATGGTGATATCACGAGAAGAAAGAAACCGGTATGGGGTCAGATTAAGTTGGGAGAAACAGGTCCTGGGAGCAGGTCGACCACTTTAAATACCTCGGAGCTATTATAGACCGAAAGGGAGGCATCAAAGAAGAGTTGGCCACTCGAAAAGCAGCAGCTGGGAGACTTTTTCAGGCCAACCAATCGTGGATTCCTCAGCAAGAAAGAGGTTGGTAAGAAAACGAAGCGCGGGCTGTAAATACCGCTCCACCTATGTCCGCAGTCTTGACATATGGATTGCGAGTCGTGGGGGCAATGACTACAACCCACAAGTCATATACCTGATCCAAACCTCAAAATGAGGTATCCTGAGGAAAGTGGTTTTAAGTAACAAGAAGAGACATGGTCCGCAACCAGCACGATCCATCAAGGCCTAAAAATCCCATCCGCTGCAGACCCAAATAGAACAGTCCCAACTATAGATGGTTTGGCCATGGTCTGCAGAATGGGAGAAATCGAGCTACCACGACAAGCATGGGAAACAAAGAGCCAGGGATCCAGAACCTCCAGGGACGACCCAGTAATATCCCGCTGGGAGGACAACATTAGACAATCTTTGAATTTGACCGAGGACTAGAATGGAACCAGGCCAGGAAGAAGACAGCTAGATAGAATGGTCTGGCGCTCTCTCTTCCAAACCTCTACACTCAACGGTAGAAGGGGAACGACTAAGTAAGTATAAAATATATTATATATATATATATATATATATATATAATATTATATATATATATATATATATATATATATATATATATATATATATATATAAATAATAAATATATATATATACACATCTATATCTAAATATATCTATATATCTATATATATCTATATAAATATATATATATATATATAATATATATATATATATATATATATAATATATATATATATATATAATATATATATATATATATTTATATATATATATATATAAAAGCAAAAAAACATAAACATTGCTAAAAATTTAATAGGTGATTGAGGACAAAAGACATAGAAAATAGCCAACGTTGCGGCGACAAGGCCTTCGTCAGGGAAAGGAAAGAAAGTGAGGGCTAGATAGGGCACTTGAGAATCTAAATAAATATAAAAATAAAACCTGGGTACTTCCCTAAAGGCAGCTAAGACCTAGCACGCCTGCCGAAGGGACAGTGCGTCACAAGAAAAGGAAATGACTGGCACTTCCGGATGTAAACAGTAGATACTAAGAAGCTAAAAAACGAAACTGAACAAGAAACTACCCAAACGTAATAATAATGAGGACTGGAGATAGAAGAGGACAGAATGAGTTGGAGATAAATAAATAATTAATTAAAAATCAAGACATAAAGGAAAATCTAGCCCTCATTTCTTTCGCTCAAGATTACTCCTGGCAGAGCTGTAGATAGAAGGATGATAATGCTTCATCTCGAGGGAGTCTTCATGAGATAATTCAGAAATCAAGAACAATGCTGAATTGCACTGAGCAATTGTTAACTTTGTATCTGCCCGCCGCTTTTTATGAAGGATTATTATGTATTTTAGCTCGTTCAAGCCGCCAACTGATTTAACTCAGTAAAATATTACTTAAATAGCCCTGTTACATGTATTTAAAATGACTGAGACATACGGGTGCAGTTCACACAAAATGACTAAATGAGCTATAAATTTGTATATTTACAGATAACAAAATTTAATAGTCAATTATCGTTAACAATTGTAAAATAAATAAGGGTTGGGTGAATTTAGATGGTCTGATATGAAACAAATGATTTCTGGTTTGGAAATAGAGTGTTCATTTGGCAGCTTTGAATGTGTACTTAGCTGCAAGTAAAATGTCGATTGGTTTCTGCTCTAGCCGATGCTTGTTCTATGCAGGTTATGGACTGGTTAACTCTTGTCACTGGTCAAGTCTGGTGGCTGCAACACGAACCTTTTAGTATCTTGGGGTTATACGAAGATGGTCCAGCGTCTGTTAAGACCCGTCTGCTGTAGGTGTCTAGCTTTGACTACAAGGCCACTTATACCACTCACTTGTTCCACAGATAGCACCCCAGTTGGTACCACTGTCTAGTATCAAAAAATAAGAGGGAAACAAATACCCTCCTGGGTAATTTCCTATCTTTCGTACCTTTTTGCTCCGCAGTGAATATGTATAGTCAAGTGTTGTTTCGTAGCGCTTAGGGTTAGGATTAGGGTTAGAATTAGGGTTAGGATTAGGGTTAGGATTAGTGTTAGGATTAGGGTTTGTGTTAGGGTTAGTGTTAACCATAATACTAACCCTAATTCTAACCCAAATAATAACCCTAAGCGCTACGAAACAACACCTAACTACATATATTCACTGCGGAGCAAAAAGGTACGAAAGATAGGAAATTACCCCCTCCTGAGTATTGGGTTTCTTAACACAACATCAGATGTGTTCCCCTTTTCATTCCACCATCCCATCTGCCTCAGAACTTTACCTTCTCTGAGCATTAATATTAATCTTAGTGAGCGAAAAATATCCATAGCATCTATATTGAATATTTTTACATTTACATATGCACTGGTTAAAAATGTTAATATAACAAGAATGTACATCATTTATGTCATCATCCACTCCCTGCTCCATATGGAACAGGGGACTACTTCTGCTTTGGTTATTTATGAGAAACCCGCATAAATCAGTCACCGGCTCTAGCAGTGGTAGTTCATGAAATCTTCATCCTGTATGCTGAGGCTGCTAGCCTCGTATGACTTGGACATTAGCTAGCAATTTTCGCATGTTAATAATGCAAAATATAGAATTGTAAAATGTACAACTTACCCCAAAATCTTTTTTGGGAATATCGACTTCTGACTCAGAGAAATAGTTAAGGCAACTTGTTTAAGATGCCTCTTACACGTGGTCTGGGGTATTACTTTGCAAATAGAATTTCACAATGACTTAGTGTTCAGGTTCCTAGGATTACAGGTTTTCCGTATTAATGAAAATAGAGTTTTCCTGGGATACAAGTCCACAAGATGCCCAAACACGTTGTCCGGTCCTTTAAAGTGGAATCCTGATTCTGTTCCTTACTCTGGCTTGTCTGGCTGTCTTCTTGACGAGTTGAATTTCACGGTGCCCTACACGTCAATGGTAAAATATACTATAGAATCCTAGAGCAGAGACTCCGACGCCTGGCTGAGCCACAATTGGATGAGGCCCAGTGCGGATTCCGAGCAAACCAAAGTACTCAAGACCTAATCTTCACACTCAGACAGCTGAGTGAAAAGGACCTTGAGTATAAGAGTGAGATCCATCTTTGTTTCATAAATCTGGAAAAGGCGTTTGACAGAGTCCCCTGGAGCAAACTTTGGGACTGTTTGGCAAGGAAGAACATTCCATCACCTCTGACTCATGCTATACAGAGCTTCTACAAGTCTTGCAGAAATTATGTAAGGACAGCAAACCACAAGTCAGAAGAGTTCAGGACCACCACTGGTGTAAGACAAGGTGATATCCTGTCACCTTATCTTTTCATACTCCTCATGGACGATGTCATCAAGGCATGTACGGAGAGAACAAGAAAGTATTCAGTGGGGTACTGGAAGATGAGACAGGTCTGTATTTCAGAGCTGGCATTTGCTGATGATGTTGCCATGATTGTTAAATCAGAGGCACATCTCCAATCCAACCTGCAAGTCTGGAAGGAAGAGCTGGAGAAGAGAGGGATGATCATAAGCAGCTCTAAAACAAAATCCGTGGTGATATCTCGGGAAAAAAGAAGACATCAGATTAAGCTGGGAGAACAGGTCCTGGAGCAGGTCGACCACTTTAATAAGCAGCTCTAAAACAAAATCCGTGGTGATATCTCGGGAAAAAAGAAGACATCAGATTAAGCTGGGAGAACAGGTCCTGGAGCAGGTCGACCACTTTAAATACCTACTGTAGACCGAAAGGGAGGCATCAAAGAAGAATTGGCCACTCGAAAAGCAGCAGCTGTGAGACTTTTTCAGGCCATAAATCGAGGATTCCTCAGCATGAGAGAGGTTTGTAAGAAAACGAAGATGGATGTATACCGCTCCATTTATGTCCCAGTCTTGACATATGGATGCGAGTTATGGGCAATGACTACAACCCACAAAAGCCAGATCCAAACCTCAGAAATGAGGTATCTGAGGAAGGTGGTTGAAGTAACATGGTCCGCAACCAGACGGCACGTCAAGGCCTAAAATCCCACCCCCTGCAGACCCAAGTAGAACAGTCCAACTAATATGATTTGGCCATGTCTGCAGAATGGGAGAAGATCGGCACCACGACAAGCATGGGAAACAAAGAGCCAGGGATCCAGACCCCCAGGACGACCCAGAGTCCGCTGGGAGGACAACATTAGACAGTCTTTGAATTACCGAGGACTAGAATGGAACCAGGCCAGGAGGAAGACAGCCGATAGGATAGTCTGGCGCTCTCTCTTCCAAACCTCTACACCTCACGGTAGAAGGGGAACGACTAAGTAAGTAAGCAAGTGCCCTAGACCTGCGGAAGTGCCAGATTATATTGCAACTTTCGACCCATGCACATTGTTGTTACTATTAGACAAGGCTCCAATCAGGAGTGTTGTAATTTTACATTTCGAATGCCAGCCAATAGCATTCAACCATGCGTGTTATGATGGGGTTAAACCCAACAACTTCCTCATGGAAAAATTCTGCGTGACACATAAGATGTACATTTCAAAAGTCACTTTCCATATAAGATAGTGTGGTTTCCGTCTAATATTATCACATTTAAAAGTAAATTCTTCAAAGGTCTCGCCAGATTGATATTATCTGTAATCATCATCACAGGTAACTTCGAGGGAAGTGATGGCGTCACTTATCAGACACTCCTAATCGCTTGTATGAACACTCAAGCGACACTCCCCGATTGACCCATCTAAGCGTAAGTGGCTACGTAATCGTAAACAAACAATTCACTCCACTTACGCGATTACAATTAATCCTTAAGGATGCTCAATGACGACTTGACCTGACCCGAATCGAAGTGTTAAAATGTAAACAGCGACTAGGGTACAGATTTCTGTGCTCCAAAAATGAGAAATAAATAGATAATGGCAGAGAGAGAGAGAGAGAGAGAGAGAGAGAGAGAGAGAGAGAGAGAGAAAATACGTAAAAGAGAACGACAAATTATGTGACAGTGATGTGTATACAAAATAGATTTTGTAACCCCATTTCTCTGGGAGGCTTACTTTTATCCGCAATGGAAGACGAATCCCCTTGTGAACGACTTTTATTATTATTAGTCCTTACCTTCTAGCGCTTCTCATCTCCGTATTGACAATAGTGGTCTGGGCAAGCCTGTGTTTTATATGCTTCCCAAAATCCATAAACCCTCCAACCCTGGGAGACCCATTGTCTCTGCGTGTGCCTGCCCTACCGAACGTATATCAGACTTCCTCGACGGCATCTTCCAGCCTATTGTAGAGCAGCTTCCTTCCTTCTTAAAGGACACAAACCATGCTCTTACTACTTTTTCCTCTCTCCAGCTTTCGCCAGACCGTACCTACCGTTTATTTCTGTTAGATGTGTGCTCGCTTTACACTTCCATTCCTCACTCTGATGGTCTCCGAGCTCTCCGGTTTTTCCTGGACCAGCGCACGCACCCCTCTATCGCTACAGAGACTCTCCTGCGCCTTGCAGAACTTGTCCTTCGACTCAATTCCTTTGAGTTCAATGGACAGTTCTTTGACCAAATAAGTGGAGTTACCATGGGCACCAAGATGGGCCCCAGTTATGCCTGCCTCTTCATGGGCTACCTGGAGTATCAGGTGTGGCAGCAGTATCCTGGACCTTTTCCATTGATGTATCATAGATACATCGATGATGGCATAGGTCTCACCGATATGCCAGAGGTTGACCTATCTAGGTTCATTAATTTCATTAACAACTTCCACCCTGCGATCCAATTCACCTCTCACATCTCCACTGTCTCTGTTAATTTCCTTGACATTGTTGTCACCATCCCCCCCCCCCCCCCCTCCCCACCTCACCACTTCGGTGTACTACAAACCCACTGATGCACACAGTTACCTCCTTTATACTTCCTCTCATCCTCTGGCTTGTCGGGACTCCTTGCCTTTCTCACAACTTCTCCGCCTCCGTCGGTTATGCCAAGATGATGACAACTTTCTATGCCGAGCACAAGAAATGTTGGACTTCTTCCATAACAGACAGTATCCAGAAGATGTTCTTACCTCTGCCTTAGAGCGTGTTCTCCCTATCTCACGTCTAGAGGCCCTCAAACCCCGCCATAAAACCTCCTCTGATAGAGTCAAGATAATAATGACCTATCACCCTCACAGCACTGCTGTCAAAAGGATCCTGTATCGCCACCTACCTCTCCTCCAAGCTGACCCAGCAGCGAGGGAAGCATTTAGTGAGCCACCCTTGCTGGCATATAGACGGGATAAAAATTTGAGGGACCTCCTAGTCCACAGCCGTTTGAAAACCGTCAACGATGGACACTTTGGAACCAAGCCATGTAACCGTACACGATGTAAGACATGTCAGTATGTAATCGAAACACGTTCAGTCTCGTTCCCTAACGCCAAGTTCACCATCACCCATGGCTTCACATATGAGTCACGCAACGTCATTTATGCTATTATATGCAAACGTTGCACCATTACTTACATCGGCCAAACGGGCACACGACTGGGCGACCGATTCTGCAGACACCTCTACGACATCTCTCAGTTTAAATTCACACCTGTGGCCATCCACTTCAATGGCCCTGATCACCACGGTGCCACTGACATCCAGGTGACAGCCATCAGATCTTGTTCCTCTGACGCCAACAGTCGGTTTCGCCAGGAACAACGCCTCATCCATCTTATGGGTTGCCTCAAACCACACGGTTTGAATACCCAACATTCTTTTGTCTGAGACGCTTTTAAAAAATCGCTTTTCCCCCTCTCTCTCTCTCTCTCTCTCTCTCTCTCTCTCTCTCTCTCTCTCTCTCTCTCTCTCTCTCTCTCTCTCTCTCTCTCTCTCTCTCTCTCTCTCTCTATATTTTTTTTTAAAATATTTTATTTATTTACTTATTATTATTATCACTTTTTTTTTTTTTAATTTGTTTATTTGTTTTTTATTTATTTTTTATTTTTATTTTATTTTATTTATTTTTAAATTTATTTATTATATATATATATATAATGTCATAGACATCTTTAAAGTAAATTTAAAAATATGTACACCTAAATAAATTGTACTGTTGATTAAAATTAGATTAAAAAACATAAAAATGCAAAATCCGATGTTAAGACCACCCCGCCAACAGTCCGATGAGATCAAAGACACAGATGTTTAGCAGACTAATTAAACACTACTTCTCTTAAAAGAAGGGGAGTGGGGAGAAATATGTGATATCAAACAAAGGGGAGGGTGTCTGGGTTTTGTGATGAAGTGTAACAAAAGTGGGAGGGGGGGGGGGGTAAAAAAAATGGTAAAAATTGTGTGACGTCATGTGTGGACGATCCCTAATAATAACTGATTTTAATCATCATGGACAATTAGTAAACAAATAGGGAAGACACTAGAGGCCACAGAGATGTGGTTTTACAGAAGAATGTTAAAAATACAATGGACAGCCAAAAAGAGTAATGTGGATGCCCTGAAAGAGGCCGCAGCACAAAGGAAACTTATTTCACAAGTTAGAAAGAAACAATCCACCTATTTTGTGCATGTTATGAGACGAGGAAAGCTGGAATATATCGTAACAACAGATAAGACTGAAGGAAAAAGAGATAGGGGAAGACAAAGAGAGTAAATACTAGACAGTTTGACATCCTAGCATGAAAAGAAGTCAACAGCAGAACTGATAAATTGTACTGGAGATAGGAAGTTGTGGAGAGTCATGATCTTCTACGCCACTAGGCATGGTACTTGAAGAAGAAGAATAAGTCATCTCCATCTCTATCTCTTCATCTCAATCTTTCCCTCTCTCTCTATCTCTCTCTCTCTCTCTCTCTCATCGCTATCCAAACTACTAGAAAAGCACATACATAAAATAACACTACAACACTTAGTTAACAACGGCTTGCTAATTGATAGTCAGTCGGGGTTTAGACCTAAACATTCATGTCACACAGCTCTAACTAAGATGATTGACAACTGGCACTTAAATATTAATAACGATAACATATGTGGGGCAGTTTTTGTAGACTTTAAAAAAGCATTTGATATGATAGATCACGCTATTTTAATTAGAAAACTAGAAACATCAAAAGTAAACCTTCAACTAGTGACGATAATTAAATCATTCCTGTCAGACAGAAAACATGTAGTTTCTTACAATAACTCTTGCTCAAACCCAACCGTAATAAATACCGGCGTTCCTCAGGGCTCTATTCTTGGGCCTCTACTTTTTGCCATATACATTAATGACCTTCCACTATACGTCGAGCACGCATCCTGTGACCTATTTGCTGATGACTGTACTGTCTACACGAGTGATACAAGTTGCAACACACTCGAACCATCGTTACAAAAAGATACAGACAATCTGATTAGGTGGAGCATCGGAAATCGCATGCTAATTAATATAATTAAAACAAAGTGCATGTTAATATCAACTAGACAAAAATTACAAAATTCAGAGAAAACAACACTTCAGATCTATAATTGGTACCTTACCAATTGAAAACGTTAATGAACATAAAACTCTAGGAATAGTCGTTGACCAGCATCTAAATTGGAACTCACATGTTCATGCACTGACCAAGCAAACGGCACAGAAAGTTTACCAGTTAGCTAAAATCAAACATTTCCTAGATGAAGATGCACGTAAATTGTTCTTTATATCTCACATACAAACAAACCTTGACTATTGCTCCACAATCTGGGATGGTTGTTCTATGTCCAACACAAAAAGACTCCATTCACTACAAAAGCGTGCAGTGCGTCTAGTTTCTGACAACAGCCAAGCACAGTGTGTAGATCTATATAAAGATCTCAAAATACTGCCTCTAAGAAAGCGCTTTCTGTTCAACAAAGCTAAATTTGTTCACAAAATCCTGTCACAGAATGCTCCAACATATCTGTGGCCAATGTTCAAATACAGTGAAAGACGCAGTCAACGCCTTAACAAAATACAAGTGCCCAAGCCTAGGCTTGACTTATTGAAGAAAAGCTTAGCTTACTCTGCTGCTCATCTCTGGAACTATCTTCCACATTATCTGAAAGATAACAACCTCAGTCCCTATTCATACAATCGTAAACTTTTCGATTACTTTATGAGTTCTGATTATCTGCCCCCCTAATGTGATTATTTTTCCGAACAAATGATATAATATCGAATGTAGGTTTAATGATGATGATAGTGTTTTTCAACATATTTTGTTTCATGGTGATACTTAGTTTGTATTTTTCAACATACTTTATTTCATGTTTATAATTAGATACTGTGAATGTGAGTATGCTAGTATTTTACCTTTATAACGTTGAATTCCTTGAATTGATGGGTAAAATGTATGTGAGAATAAATGAAATCAGTATAAAAGACGAGAGAAAGGAAGGGCAGAATGTCAGACGGGCCTGCGTGCCCAATTCTCAACCCTTTGAAAATAAAGTTCGTTCGTTCCTTCGTTCGTTCGTTCTCTCTCTCTACAGTTCTCTCTCTACATCTCTCTCTCTACATCTCTCTCTCTCTCTCTCTCTCTCTCTCTCTCTCTCTCTCTCTCTCTCTCTCTCTCTCTCTCTCTCTCTCTCTCTCTCTCTCTCTCTCTCTCTCTCTCCTCCATTTCCATTAAATCTGTCATTTCATGTTGTAACAAAATGTTTCAGCTAATTCGTCTATTCGTCTCATAACATGACCGACAAAAGTCAATTGATTCCTTCTGATACGAGTAATAAGTTTCCTTTCACTAGGCTTCTTTCATGGTATCCTGGCAACACTTTTGAGTTGTTTATAGTACTCTTCATATTCTTCTGTAAAACCACATCTCTGTGGCCTCAAGTATTTTTCTTATTTGTTTACTTATTGTCCATGATTCGCTTCCGTATGTTATGACTGGTTCTTTGTAACACTAAAGAACTCTTTTCCGTGCTCCATAGGAAGAGGGGAAAAACGGAAGTGATGATAACGAAAGATTCTGCGCAACTACCTGTTTTTCTGACAACTCTAAAATCCGTGTTATCGTTTTTTGTTATTCGGCGTATTCGCCATGCGTACACTGGAATGCTAAAAATATTCGATGTAATTAGAACGTATTTGTCACAAACACTGGGGGTTAAAATAGTGTGAGACACTGATCAACTTCGTTTGACCACTGTTATTAAGGAATTGATTTTAAGAACTCTTCGGAGGTTTAAGCTCGATAGCCTGTGTGGGCTACTCCACTTAGAGACGGTCTGTCGGCTAAATTTAGAACTTGATTCACAGAAAGTCTGTGGTTTCCGAATCTATTTTGATTGAACGTTGATTTATTTCGCACAGGATTCCGTTTCTGTTTAGGATCCATTTTTATAGTAATGCGAGAATAGTAAACATTTTAAAATGTTTGAAAATTTAGGGCATGCTGGGCGAGTGGAATAGTGGATTGATTCTATTTCCTGACCGTCATTTTTCCATTGTTATTTTAAATAATTTAGCTGTGTTCCTTTTGTTTGTTTTATTATATGTTTGTTTTTATTTCATTGCCATGTTTACTTTCGTTCTCAATGTATGATTGTTTGCTGAAAAAAACATTAATATCGCCACATTTGGTTCAATTCATGCTCTTATTCAGCACTGCCGCCACCTTCATGTGTTTGAAATAAATCCGTTAATTTTCTTCTTCGTTACTTTGCTGCGTTATTTCCAGACATTCATAAATGGTTGCTTGCCAGAACAGGTGATATAAATGGTATGACAAGATCACGAATGTAGAATTGAAAACAATAATCAATGGAACAAGAGGTAGATGCTGACGCTGTTTAGGATACACGCTGGGGAAACCTGTTGATAGCATTACAATGCAGTATTTGTTCTGGAATCCTCATGGTAAGAGAGGTGGAGGGAGAGTGAAAAAAACCTCCAAAGAACTTGAGACTTACAAATTACTGACTTAATGACTCACGTCTAGGGTAATGGGTAATGAACATATGATCTTCGCAACAACAGATACTATTTACAGGACATATGACAATGATCAATGGAAAAAAAATGGAAAAAAAAAACTTGTGTACAGTCCATAATCACTGAGAAATTTATTCAGTACATTCTGACGAATCCTGGCTATTCAAAATATAATCGAACAATGGTACTTCACATAACCACTCGTACTACTGGCCATAAGAAGCTTCCATCACAACTTTACAATCACAAGCACAATTTATATTACAACCCTACCCTGTCCTGTTCAAGATCCAAAATTCTTCTTCTTCTTCAGGTACCATGCTTAGTGGCGTAGGCGATCATGTCTCTCCACAACTTCATGTCTCCAGCACAATTTATCAATTCTGTTGTCTCCATGCCACGATGTTAATCTGTCCAGTATTTGCTCTCTTTGTTTTCCCCTAATTCTTTGTCCTTCAGTCTTACCTGTTGTTACGATATATACCAGCTTTCCTCTTCTCATAACATGCCCCCAAAAAAGTGGATTGCTTCTTTCTAACTTGTGAAATACGTTTCCTTTGCGCATTGGCCTCTTTCCATAATTCTTACTTACTTACTTAGTCGTTCCCCTTCTACCGTGAGGTGTAGAGGTTTGGAAGAGAGAGCGCCAGACCATTCTATCAGCTGTCTTCTTCCTGGCCTGGTTCCATTCTAGTCCTCGGTCCTTCAAAGATTGTCTAATGTTGTCCTCCCAGCGGACTCTGGGTCGTCCTGGAGGTCTGGATCCCTGGCTCTTTGTTTCCCATGCTTGTCGTGGTAGCCGATCTTCTCCCATTCTGCAGACATGGCCAAACCATCTTAGTTGGGACTGTTCTACTTGGGTCTGCAGGGGGTGGGATTTTAGGCCTTGACATATCGTCCATAATTCAAGCGTTCAAAATATGACTACACTGTCAGTCCTGTTCACCGCCTGCACTCTTCGCATGAGCTGAACCGAATCTAGCTCTCTGTCATAACAATTTAGACGAACTCAAATCATACATTAACTCTTGAATATTACTCAACCAAAATAAGGCTAAAGCTGTCATTTAACTACGCCTGACTCTTACATGTTATAAGAACAATCGCAGTATTCATTCACTTATCACTTTGTATGTCCTTCTCCGTTCTACGTATATACAGTATATATAACCTCTTTATAGAAGGGTTAAAGAAGACCTGAAAAGTCTTCAACGGATGGTCTCATGACATGAGAGCGTCCAATTGACAGAGTTGTAGGGGAGCTGGTCTCTCGCAAGCTTGACTGCTTGCGTCAGGGTCAGCGAACCAGAGCTGACCAAGACCCTACTCCACCTCCAAGTTGTGGTCCTGGAAACAGGCTGCATCACTGCAGTCTGGCCGAGAGAGTAGGGATCGAAGAGGGAAGGCAAGCCTCGTCCCAAAAAATGCCGTGCTGAAGTCGGATGTGTCGGGCCGAAAGGTGCAAATATCGCAGCGTTGCTGTAAACGGCGAGACAACGCAACAACCCTCCTTTTCAGAACAAACGCAGAAGAAGAAGAATCACGGTACCAACATACTCCAGTCTACCCAGCTGTAAATGGGTACCTGACTTTGAGTTAGGGAAGGAAAAGGCAGTGAGGAAGGGAACTGGTCACCCTACCTCTCGATGCTATATCAAGTATGGTGAAGTCTCTAACACTTTACTCCCCTACATCAGTACCTGCTTTGGGATTCCCTTGACCTTTGCATTACACGATGGCTTGTCATGTGTTTATTGAAGACCTATGCTCCACAGGTATCTGAAAGATATTGAATGAGTGAATACAATGAGATCCTGAAAGGTCACCTGAAAGATATGAATGATCTTAAGTGATCTGGAAAAGGTGTATGTATGTAGCGGTTAAAAACAAAAGGTAGACCAAGAGAAAGATACGCCTGGAGTGATCACATTTGTACCCTAGATGTCCAGTTAATAAATCATCAAACTAGGGGATTCATTCCTATAAGCAGAAAGCTTCCCCTTAGAAGCAATCTAGATCAACAGACAAAGGAAAAAGAAAATGTAATCATAGAAGATAGGAGGAAATAAATTTCTGTGCGTTTTCTCCAAACAACGACTAGAATAGAATTTTGTTGTCCCTTATTTTTTTTTATATTTTTCATTTTTTGCATCGTCCTCCCTCTGAAGAGACAAAGGAAGAATGAAACTACTCCTTCAGTACTCACTCAATTCAGAAGAGGCGAATATTATATGGGGGTTGGTAATCTCATTATGTAACACGAATGACTTCTGAAACTACTGCTGCAAGTTCAAATAAATATATAGTTCCCAGAAATGAAGAAGAGAACTGTGAACTAGTGGTAGGGATGGGACAGGGCAAGTCAGGTAGTTAACTGCGCTGTTCTAGATAATAGCTGTATTTTAGAGATGTGAAGTAAGTCACCTTCCCACTAGACCTATCGTATGTCTCTATTAAAATAGTTGGTGTGAAATGCAGCTGGTTTATTATCCCCAACGATTTAAAATATTAAGTAATTTTGAATTACACACACGAACCAAAATTTTGAACTGGGACTGGAATTTTTAAAAAGTCAGTCAGTCAACTGCAATTTATAAAAAAACATATCAGTACACTTTAATAATTAAAATATAAATTTAGTAAAAGTTGCAGGTAGGTATTTACACAAATCGCAACTGGAATTTTAATAATTTATCATTGTCTTTTTCATCGTATCGGGCAATTACTGACTTCTGCTTCTTTAATGAGCGTTTACTTAACCCCTTCAGTTCCTATTGCTATAGACACTTCTGTCACTGATCATGTGTAGACTTTCCAAAATACTTAATTCACATGGAAAGTAGACACAATGCTACTTCCTGGCGATGCAGAAACAATATTACGGATCAGAGCTTATCACATGCAAGTCTGCTCACAAAGCAGGTCATCTTTCCTTTTATCAGCTATGGGCTGTCGCTGTGTGGCTTCTTCAATCGTGGGTCAGTCCGCTATACGTCTTCTCAGCTATGAGATCTTGATGTGAAATTTTGAGAGTCCAGAATTGAATCTGAGCGGGATTAGGTACAGTTTCCCAGTCCGTGTGAATTTGATTAAGCCGTGTTTGATTGGATCTCCCTCGCAACAGTGTGATTGCTTTAATCTGTCTCAGGCTGAATCTCACTTTCGCTCCTCTACGTTTGATTGGCTCTTTTTCCACACTTCTGATTGGTTGCTTTTTTTCGTCCTCGAATAATTAGGTGATTTCCCGTTTGTGAATCTTAGATATAGAAATAAATAGATACGACAAATACTAAAGATTACTCTTTACAGAGAAATTTCCAGAGTGATCTGTCCGTGTCGCTACAATGTAGGCTTCCTGCATAGGGAAAAAGTTGAAAAGGAACATAAGAAGAAGGCATCCATTTCAAGACATCAGAGACTGCAGGGAATCAAGAGACGTGTTCACAAAAACCAGTCGACATGGCACTTGATATTGATAATAGTACATTTACATATTTTTCCTTGCGAGGTTTGCCTTTTTGTGGTGAGGCACGTTTCTTTTAACCTAGACATAATGCTATTGGTTATATCAGAGCACAATTTATCATTCAAAAATAGGTGAACTCTGTTAACTGAAGTACAGCGCTAGATACTAATACCTGAAAAAGACTAATAGTATTTATCTGCTAGCATGATGAAGCCTTGAAAAGGACTTGTCCTGAAAATGACTACAAGCTGCCCGTAACTCCTTAGTGTTCAGCGAACACCCCCTGTAAGTAGTATCTTTACAGTAATTCTTCAGGTCATTCCAATGGCACGAAGTCTAGAAAACTTCGATCTACTTCGCGCATCCTTTCCACAGCTAACAACAATTTCCCCTCACCATTCTCATGTTACCGGACTGCCGGTAACTAATCCATTGGTGTGACTTAGATGTTAAGACCCTCAGCCAAAAGGGGTGGTCCACATATGACGTCACGTAGTAAGGGGTAGGCGGGTCAAATTTTGTGACGAAGTATGACGATAGGTGGATCGGGTTGAAAACAGATGTAACTTCACACAAAAATACAAGTTAGGCTCGCTTATTTCATATATGATGTCGGAACAAAATAGATTTTGTAACTATCATCCATATGGTCTATTTTTTATCCGCAATAGTTAAAAGCTCCCTCCTGGACGATTTATACTAACATTATATGACCTTATATCAGCAGATCCGCCTTTACTGTTAGGAAATTTTGGCAGTCTCCTAGGGCAGCAACAATAATGGGGGGGGGGGGGGAGGGGTGGGGGAGGGAGGGGAGGGAGAAGGGGGGGGGGGTGTAAAATTAAGTGAAGGAAAAAAAAATTGGTATAACGAAAAAAGAAATAGTAATTACGAGGAAAATTAAAAAACAAATCTTTATGCGGCTCTTCTACATCATTGCAAATAAGCGTATATACATATATTTGTATTAGCAAACTTATATATATATATATGTATATATATATATATATATATATATATATATATATATATATATATATATATATATATATATATATATATATATATATATATATATATATATATATATATATATATATATATATATATATATATATATATATATGTTTAATGTACCTGAGTGTGAGTGTTATTTAATTTTGTTTTTTATTTCGTTGAGGTGTTTGCTTTCTTGTGGCGAGACGCGCGACCTTTAGACCTAGACACTAGGCAACCTCATCATGTAAAATATATTGCTACCCTAACCAGTACTGCAAAAGCATTTGAATACTTGATGGAGGCTTCTTGCAAAAGGCTATCTGTAGTGGTGCCTGCATGCTGCATTGGGACAGAAAAGGAAAATGATGATTGATGATGATGATGATGTAATTGGGGGTGACAAATGAGCTGTTTCTCGAATGTGGCAAATACCTTAGAGCCGCCCCTCTTTCTGAGCACACCACTGCATTCTTCGGAAAACATTTCCCAACCGTGATTTTACTTCATATTTTCCCGGTTATGATTGCCAATGATTGTTAGGTAGATTGCTTGTTTTGATGCAGATAATGTCATTATTATGAAAAGTGGTCTGACAGAACAAGCAACAATTTGTGGGAAAATGTGCGTGTTATTAAGGACGTATACATAAAGAATTAGATATAAATACGCGTATGTAGTGAAGATTCCGAGACACATCGATTTCAACATTTGTAAACATTGAGCGAGAACGCTGGAAACAATTCATGCTCATTTTCGTGATTTGTCTTCTCGCCCCGCAGAAAGCCTGTGACACCACACATTTTAAAAAAGGAAAAAAGAAACTTTACCTTGTTTTCGCGATTCGCGCTTCGTTCAACCTAGACATAAGGTCCGTCTGTTATGTTAGGTCGCAAATCCAAATATAAAAGACCTCGTGGTCCGGTGATTTCATCTTTATTTTTGCAGTAGTGGTTTTTGTAGGAACGTGTTTTACTTGGTGAGATTACAAGTTGCCATCATCATTGTATCATCGGCATTTCTATTTCTGCTCCTTATAGAGCACGGAGCTACCACTGCAGATGGTTCCCCTTAGCAGGAAGCTTGCAGCACAGCATTCATGGGATCTTGTTCTTGTGGTTTCTGTAGTACTTGTTGTACTCGCAGAGGCTGCCAACCTCCCACACAAAACAAAATTTGGCGGCTCTTACGACGATGTGTTTGAGGTAGCAGTAGCGTTAATCTTGCTTTTTCTCCAAAAGATCCCAAGAAATTACATGCGGGGTAAAATATGCCTCAGTTTTATTCCTTCACTAACGTATGTACGTGATATGGGCATCTTCTGTTATAATATAAATGTTACCCGTGGTGTAATTGGTGGGGAAACAATTTCTAATGAAAACTGCACCAGCTCGTAATATCAATCGCTGATATTTTAAAAATCTTCACTCTATCATGATCATTGTGCATACAAGCAGACCAAGTAATCACATTTGGTCTGGTATTCTGAGCAGGTGTTCCAATCATTTCAATCAAAATGTTATTCAATAAATCTGTGCTCGACTTAATTCCAACACTTTCTCTTATTGTCTTATTTCCAAGGTTTCACGATTTCCACTAACGGGTCGTATAATTTTTTTTTGAACGCATTCAGATTTGTTCTCACTTACTTTTCTTTACAATATTCGTTGTTGGTCCATACCGAAGGCCTTGTGTTGTAAAGTAGTCCATGTCTTTGCTTTTTGTATTAAGGCTTCATCATCATCACCTTTAAGCTCCCCCAAGGAGCAGAAACCTTCAACAAACTTATTCCAAGTCTTCCTGTCCAGTGCCATCAGCTCAAGGTCTATACATGTCTTGTTCATCTGTGTCCAGTTCTCTTCTCCTTGTGTTCTTTGGTCTTCATCTACCCCTTACTCTAATGCTATCAACAGGTTTCCTCAGTGTGTGTCCTATCCAGCTCCAGCGCCTTCTTCTCATTTCTTGTTCCACTGGCACTTGTCTGGTTCTTGTCATCTCTTGTTCCACTGGCACTTGTCTGGTTCTTGTCATCTCTTGTTCCACTGGCACTTGTCTGATTCTTGTCATCTCTTGTTCCACTGGCACTTGTCTGGTTCTTGTCATCTCTTGTTCCACTGGCACTTGTCTGGTTCTTGTCATCTCTTGTTCCACTGGCACTTGTCTGGTTCTTGTCATCTCTTGTTCCACTGGCACTTGTCTGGTTCTTGTCATTTCTTGTTCCACTGGCACTTGTCTGGTTCTTGTCATCTCTTGTTCCACTGGCACTTGTCTGGTTCTTGTCATCTCTTGTTCCACTGGCACTTGTCTGGTTCTTGTCATCTCTTGTTCCACTGGCACTTGTCTGGTTCTTGTCATCTCTTGTTCCACTGGCACTTGTCTGGTTCTTGTCATCTCTTGTTCCACTGGCAATTGTCTGGTTCTTGTCATCTCTTGTTCCACTGGCACTTGTCTGGTTCTTGTCATCTCTTGTTCCACTGGCAATTGTCTGGTTCTTGTCATCAGTTCCACATTAATGAGGTTGTCATTTCACTTCAGCCCTTCTACTCTACGCAAGCACCCATTTATGAATGTCTGTAGCTTTTTGGTTGTTGTTTTTGTTATTGTTCATGTTTCAGAGCCATACAATTGGACTGTCTTGACATTTGAGCTGAAAATTCTGATTTTTATGTAGGCCTTGTTTATTTGCTTTTTTAAATCTCTATATATTTCCAAGTGCAATGAAAGCCCCCCCCCCCAACCTTTTCTATTCTTATTTTGATATCATTGTCTGTCCCTCCAACTGTGCCTATATTGCTGCCAAGATATGTTTATGATTCTACTTCTTGTTCATCTTAGTCTTCCGTATTAATACTTAACTACCTGTCTTCATTTACCAAACTATTTTGGATTTACCACGCCCCCCCCCCCCCCCCCCCCCCCCCCCATGCAGAACCTCATATTAGTTGCCTTATAGGACATGCATGAAGGTGTAGTAGTCCTATTCTCTATTTATCCCTACCTAGACCCCTAGGGACCACACGGGGTAAAAAAAAAAACAACAACATAGAAATAACGATCACGAGACACCTAGTACCCTTCTAGTCTGCTAAAAAGACCAGTATGTAGCCGGCAACGCAAAAGCACTACGCACGTTTGTTAACAAGTAAATGCAAAACTAACGTGTTTGGGACCACTTTTATTATTGTAGTTAATGCACTAAACATATTTTGGTAAATTTAAACACCTAAAGTAATGCCCGCATGATAATTGGTCATTACTAAAGTTATATTTAAAACAGCAAGCTCGTCCCGTTGAACACAAAAGACTATTTGTTTTCGCAGTTCATTATTTCCCTTACCATAAAAACTTTTGAGTTAATAGAGTTACTTCCACTTTATTTTACTTTGTTTTGATTGTTACATAAAATATGTCTTGGCCAATGCCAATCAAAACTTTAGTAACTAAAATGTACCACGAAAGGAAGCTGCGTGCAAAGCTTCAGCTGTCTACGATGAGTAGAACGTAATGATTTTGAGCGTCAAAGACTAGAAAAATCCAAACAACGAGCATGTAAAGTTAATGAAAAGTGTTTAATAAACATGTACGCATTTCTATAGCACCCCATCTCATTTATTATATTTTAATGAATTGTTTTCTGTAGCTAAAAAAAAAAAAATAAAAAAAAATAAACGAAACTTCTGCTGTGTACCCACTAAACCCTTTCTCGTTTCCCTGTAGGTACGCCTGCAACATTTTGGGAAACACTGTGCTATGGAATTGCCTTAGAATTACTCATTATATGTAGTCTATAAAGCAATAATTTTCTGTGTAAAACAATTGATTTTCTGCGTCAGTGTTAGCGTTCTCTGTAATCGGTTCCACGGAGTCTATAAATAGCAGTGCTCTTGTCTGTTGTGTTAGAAATTTTCTGCAATTTGGCGACCCTGCAGCAATTTTGTCTATGTGGCTTTCGATTCAACGCGTCCTCAATTCTCTATTGTAATAATCCCCGATGAATCTTCATGCATTCTTCTGTTTGTTTACTGGCTAATCGCAGACTAATCACTGAAAATTGAAATAAATAGGTTAGTGGTAATACTCCATGCCATGGGTTCCCAACATTTTTATATTCCTGTATCTTTTTGGCTTCTATATGGCAGCGAGACATGGACAACCAATGCTGAACAAAAACAAAAACTCAATACCTTTCATCTACAGCAGTGCTTCTTAAACGTTTAGAGGTCCTGCACCCCTTTACAGCATCTTTAGGAGCCTTACACCCCTTTACAGCATCTAAATGGAGCATCACACCCTTTACAGCATCTTAAGGAGCCTCACACCCTTTACAGCATCTTAAGAAGCTTCACAGCCCCATTATCTTCGAGAAATATGCCAGAAATAAGTAAAAGGGATAATAGTAGGCATTGTCTTCGAGAAATATGCCAGAAATAAGTAAAAGGGATAATAGTAGGCATTGTGAAAATGTTATTTACAAAATTTGACTAAGGTTCGATATCTAATTCAATGTTGCTTTTGTTCTATTTTGTACAATTGCACTTGGGTTCTGTGTATTATATAGTGTTTATAAAAGTTCCGTTCTTAAAAAGTATCTAGCATATCTTGCACCCGCAGAAGGTGGGTCTCGCACCTCTGGGGGAGGGGGGGGGACGAGGGGGTGTATAAACCCCTGGTTAAGAAACACTGATCTACGGTGTCTACACCACATCCTTGGTATTTCGTGGAAGGATAAAGTGGCAAATATCGAGGTTCTGTCACGTGCTGGCCTCAAAGCATGTATATATTACTTAGACAGCACAGACTACGCTGGCTTGGCCATGCTCACCGCATCGAAGATTGTCGCATCCTCAAATATATTTTCTACGGACAACTGGCAGATGGCAAAAGAACAGGCGGGCAACCGCAGCTGAGGTTCAGAGAAGTGTGCAAGAGAGACATGAAGGCACTAGACATAAATCCACCAACTTGGTGGGGGTTGAAGCTGCCATTGCACCAAGTGGCGATGCTCGCTACGGCTCTACCTCACATTGGGCGAAAAGAAGCTCTCACACCAAGCAGAAGAGAAAAGGACACACCACAAGGAATATTAGGTTAAAAAACAAAACAGCTGAGGGTTATGACCTCAAGGGCGCATTCCCATAGTTATGACCTCAAGGGCGCATTCCCATAGTTATGACCTCAAGGGCGCATTCCCATAGTTATGACTGTAGGAGGCTACTATGATTCCGTTGGCTTGTAATAACCCTTCCCACACCTTCATTCAATATGAGATTAAATAAATTCCAGAGTTTACCATACATATGCACACAAGAAAAAAAAAATGTTTTTAAAGTAAATAAAGCTTAATTCGGTACATTACAACATTTTTTTAGTATCATAACGTTGTTATCTGTTTATCACAACACAGCCAAATAAATTATTAAGACCCTTGAATCTTTTTCTTATCAATTAATAATTTTATTCTTAGTACAGTTTTTTTTTAAAAGAGATATTTGGCCCTGAGTTTCTTGCTTTTAATTAGAGTACTGGACTCGCCGTTCGTCTCAATCCATAACGTCATTTCACTAACCTTACTACTTCTGGAATATTTCAGTAGGATATAGTTCATCATCATCATCATTATCATCATATTCATCATCACAATCATCATCATTTTCCTTTTCGCTCCCTATGGAGGATGAAGTTACTATCGCTCCCTATGGAGGATGAAGCCACTATCGCTCCCTATGGAGGATGAAGCCACTATCGCTCTCTATGCAAGATGAAGCCACTACCGCTCCATATGGAGGATGAAGCCACTATCGCTCCCTATGGAGGATGAAGCCACTATCGCTCTCTATGCAAGATGAAGCCACTACCGCTCCCTATGGAGGATGAAGCCACTATCGCTCCCTATGGAGGATGAAGCCACTATCGCTCTCTATGCAGGATGAAGCCACTATCGCTCCCTATAGAGGATGAAGCCACTATCGCTCCCTATGGAGGATGAAGCCACTATCGCTCTCTATGAAGGATGAAGCCACTATCGCTCCCTATAGAAGAAGAAGCCACTATCGCTCTCTATGGAGGATGAAGCCACTATCGCTCCCTATGGAGGATGAAGCCACTATCGCTGTCTATGAAGGATGAAGCCACTATCGCCCCCTATGGAGGATGAAGCCACTATCGCTCTCTATGGAGGATGAAGCCACTATCGCCCCCTATGGAGGATGAAGCCACTATCGCTCTCTATGAAGGATGAAGCCACTATCGCCCCCTATGGAGGATGAAGCCACTATCGCTCCCTATGAAGGATGAAGCCACTATCACTCTCTATGGAGGATGAAGCCACTTCTGCAGCTGACCCTCTCAGGACACTTGCACCAAAACATTCATGTGCACTTGTAGCAGAGGTTTCTATAGCAATGTGTTTTACACACTGAGTTTGCCAGTTCATTGCATAACCCCATAATAGTAGCCGTTTACGAATTACTACATCGAGTAGTGGTCCTATTCATCCTTCATCTCCTCATAGAACTACGGCAACTTTATAATTAATTAAAGTATTGAGTTTTTTTAACCAAATATTCTCTGTACCCCGTTGATAAGCCCGTCGTTTCCGATGGGTATGCGTTTACCCCAATGTGGGAACCCTTCCTCTTTGCTGTCTCAAATGTGGCATTGTTTAACTTATTGAAGGGTCACCAGATGCAGACTGAAGTGTACTTGTTTCTTATTTACATAGCATCCCCAGAATAACGTGTTCTCTGTAATATCTGATTCTGTTGCGGGGATACTTTCTAGTTGAGAACAATTGAGCAATAATCGACGGTATAGAAAGGTTAATGGGGAAAACAGAAAGAAGGATGAAGAGAAAGAGAGAGTGAGGAAGACAGTGACTGGTCATGTTATAGTCAGGCGCATAGAAATATAACAGCAAACGGCACTAGCGGTATAATAATAATTACTTACTTACTTAGTCGTTCTTCTTCTACAGTAGGTGTAGAGATTTGGAAGAGAGAGCGCCATACTATCCAATCGACCTTCTTCATCCTGGCCTGGTTCCATTCTAGTCTTCGGTCCTTCAGAGATTGTCTAATGTTGTCCTCCCAACGAACTCAGGGTCGTCCAGGAGGTCTGGATCCCTGGCTCGTAGCCTCCCATACCTGCCATGGCAGCTGATCTTCTCCCATTCTGCAGACATAGCCAGACCATGTTAGTTGGGACTGTTCTACTTGGGTCTGCAGGGGTTGGGTTTTTTGGCCTCGAAGTATCGTCTGGTTCCGGACCATGTCTCTTCTTGTTACTTCAACTACCTTCCTCAGATACCTCATTTCTGAGGTCTGGATCTAATTTTTGTGGATTGTAGTCATATAATAATCATAATAAAACTTGCTTGCTTAGTCGTACCTCTTCTTCCATGGGGTGTAAAGGTATTTTTTAAAAATTTACCACTCACAGTAGTCTTATTAGTAGTAGTAGTAGTCATAGTAGTAGTAATCATAGTAATAACTAATGTAGTAGTAGTCATAGTAATAGTCATAGTAGTAGTGGTCATAGTAGTAGTAGTCATGGTAGTAGTAGTCATAGTAGTTGTAGTCACAGTAGCAGTAGTCATAGTAGTAGTAGTAGTAGTAGTAGTAGTAGTAGTAGTAGTAGTAGTAGTAGTCATAGAAGTAGTAGTAGTCATAGTGGTAATAGTAGTCATAGTAGTAGTAGTCATAGAAGTAGTAGCAGCCATATTAGAAGTAGTAGTCATAGTAATAGTCATTGTAGTAGTAGTCATAGTAGTAGTCATAGTAATAGTCATTGTAGTAGTAGTCATAGTAGTAGTAGTAGTAGTAGTAGTAGTAGTAGTAGTAGTAGTAGTAGTAGTAGTAGTAGTAGTAGTAGTAGTAGTAGTAATAGTAATAGTAATTGTAGAAGTAGTCATAGTGGTAGTAGTAGTAATCATAGTCGTAGTACTCATAGTAGTTGTAGTTATAATAGTAGTTGTCATAGTAGAAGTAGGCATAGTAACAGTAGTAGTGGTAGTGGCCGTAGTAGTTATAGTATTATTCGTAATAATAGTAGTTTTAGTAGTCATAGTAGTAGTAGTCATAGGAGTAGTAGTAATCATAGTAGTAGTAGCCATTAGTAGTCATAGTAGTAGTAATCATAGAAGTATTAGTAGTAGTAGTAGTTATAGTGCTAGTTGTAGTAATCATAGCAGTAGTAGCAGTAGTCATATTAGTAATAGCGATTGTATAAGTTTTTGTTATAAAAGCAGACAGTTGACAAGAAGGAAGTAAGACAAGAGGGGCTAGAGGGAGGAATCACATGAAGAATAATAAGACAGAAAGAAAGAAAGAAAAGAAAGAAAGAACAAAAGTAAGAGAAAGAACGAAAGACAGACAGAAAGAAAGAAGAAAGGGACAAAAAGAAAGACAGAAATAAAGAAAGAAAGGCAATTAAGAGGTAAAAGGGAAAGATAATGAAAAGAAAAGCACACGGCTCGGCAACGATCACAATTAAGAACAACTGTGATATAGAAGACCAAGGAATAGAAGAAGATGATGAAGACTTTGAACAGTAGATACCTCATTAAACGTGAATACGTGAAGATTCTCTGATAAGTAACGTAAGATTCTGGGTCAGTCTATAGAAATCTCCCAGAAATCTTTGTTTCTATGCACTAATGAAGGAGGCATCAACTAGGGCTTTTTTTTTTTTTTTTAAATAAACAACGTAGATATAATGGGATGAAATCAATATTTTTATCACTTTTTCACTTGTAAGGATGCCCACTGCCTTCGTCAGTAAGTTTTGTTTTTGCTGTTATTGTTTTTCTGTGTTTTGTTTTGTTTTGTTATACTGAATTAGAAACTGCTTACGACTGCAGATAGGTCAGTTTTGAAAACAGCTTTAATATTCATGTAATAAGAAAATAAAAGGTAGTCACATTGCAAGAGTATTGCCGTAGGGGGGTGAAGTGTTAGACTTCACTATGTTAGGTCCAGCTTCAAGAGCTGGGGTGACCAGTTCCATTACTCACTGCCATTGCCTTCTCTAACTCAAGAGCTGAGTCATGTACCCGCGTACTGCTGGGAAGACCGGAGCGTGACGCCACCGTGTTTCGAACATGGTACCTTTTCCGTGAGAGTCCACCGCTCTAACCATTCTGCCAATCGAATGTTCAAATAAAAAAAAAGTAGAGCTGTTAACCTCTTTCAAAATTTTAGCGCGCACAGAAAATGAGATTTGACCCCGCTCCAATCAATTAAAAGCACGAGATGCAATACTCCACTATAATAAATAATAATAATAAATTCTTTAAGCGCCAAACACGGTGCATAAGGCAGAAACCAGTGCTCTCCAGGTTGTTCGTTGTGACGCCACTCCTCTTAGCTCTTGCACATTATTTAGGCCCAGCGTTCTTCCTTCTCTTATTATTGTTCTTCTGAGTGTTTCTTTTGGTCTTCCTTTTTTCCGCTTACCCTCAGGAACCCAAGTGAGCGCCTGTAGTGGTATTCTGTTGTTTTGCATTCGTAGGACATGACCGATATATGACCATCGTCTTTTCCTTATATAGTCGGAGACATATTTCTGCCTAGAGTCTTCTCTTATTTGGCGATTAGTCTTGAATTCTTTCCAACTGATGTTCATGAGTTTTCTAAGACATTTGTTCTCGAATGTATTCAGCTTGTTCTCCAATGATTTTGTTATTTTCCAACTCTCACAACCGTATGCTCCCACCGCGATAACATTTGACTTAAACAGACGAAGCTTGGTATGTCTATTCAATGATCGTAATTTCCAAATGTTAGATAATCTATTGAAGGCGCTAGCTGCCAAAGCAATTCTAGTATGGATTTCTCTTGTTGTGTCACCATCCTGAGTCATTTTACTGCCTAAATAATAATCGTAAAACAAGCTATTGTTACCGAAACAGAACCAGGCTCGACAATACTCCACTAACCCCACATAAATCTTCCTCCGCTCTTTGTCCCTATTTCCAACTTTTTTGTTGTTGACACATTTCTTAGACAGTGTTTCTCAAATGATGCTCTAACGGCTCCGAGTGAGTAAGCAAGCTGTTCAGCAAAATGGTTCTAGCAAGGATTTCGTTACATGCCCATTGAGGCATATTTGGGAATACGGTGTTAGGCCCATATTTTCTTGACCATCGGCACACTAGATATGATGTGGTTCTAGCAAGACTATGTCTAAATACGAGGGGCTTTCAGAAAGTAATGCACCACATCGTTTTTTTCAGCAGCTGTTTATTCAAAAAGCATGAAATTTATACACAATATACATGGATATGTCATGTAAACATCGGTATTATTCAACATATGACGTTTTATGTTTTGCTTCTCCACGTTTAACAAATGAAGGGAAAACACGTTTTATGATACATAATTTTATTTTTAAATGTACTAAAAAAACAGAAAATTTCTGTGATCCTTTTTACAACTGTGCTTACGTCACCAAGTTCTGGGATCTCGTTCACAATTTTGTGTACAACGTCACCAAGTTATGTGATCCGTTCACAGCTGTAATCTTGTAAAAATGCTGTTACTTTTCCGGCTTCGATTTTTAAATGGCAGGGGAGGGACAGGTCATTTGAAGTTCCTTAAAATTTTTATCGTTTAAAATGTTCTACGATAGAGTCCGATTGGCAGAGTGATTAGAGCACTGGTCTCTTGTGGTACAGGTGCCAGGTTCGAATCACGGTACCAACACGCTCCAGTCTACCCAGCTGTAAATGGGTACCTGACTTTGAGTTAGGGAAGGAAAAGGCAACTAGGAAGGGAACTGGTCACCTAGTATGGTGAAGTCTCTAACACTTCACTCCCCTACGTATCTGCTATGGGACTAGCTTTACCTATAAGATAGAGTGTCGTGTGCATATTTCAGCTTCCTAGGTCGTCTGAAACCTAGTGAACCAAGGGCTCAAAGATCTGAAACATTCACTCAACGCTCATATCAAATTAAATATAAAAGTTTAAATAAAATTATAACTGTGTTTTTAATTGACGAGATATCCAAAATTCAACCCAGACAACCTGTATCCATTCTGTTAGAGCGACGTGCCCAGAAAATATTACAATTTTATGCCTTTACTTAGCTGTATTATTTTCACGTTAACATTTTGGGAGGACGTTTCTGGAATTAGATACAGCGAGTAAGTTTCCCGCCAAAACATGGCACGAAGTAATTATGTTCAGCTCTTTCTCCTGCATGTCCGGATGACGGCACTAAATTTCCCTGTTATCATGTCATTCATTTCCATTTGCTTCAGAAGTATGGAAATACGTAAACAGTGTGGACATGAATAGGAAGGTTTCACTGGTTATATATGCATATCAGAATCTTTCTCTTCTTCTTTGATCCATAACCGTCAACCGTCAAAGCAGTCAGCGGCCATCACGCCTGGTGGCGTCCTGTAGGGCAGCAACAGACTCTTTATTCTCCAGAAAATACATTGATATGTCCTGACATGATATAATAAAATACAACATGGCATATAGGAGAATCATTAGAATTTACATAAAGTGTGGAAGACGTCTCAAGTAGTTCTATGTGGGTGTTTTTACATCGAATCTTTGTGTTACACATGTATAACAATCTTCAAGCTTTCTAAAAGACATTGGCATATAATATTATGATATGATACAACATACCAAAAATTAGTATTATTTAAATTTACAAAATGTGTGTGGAATACCTTTCAAGTAGATCAGTATGAGCGTTTTTAAATGGGGGTTTTATCAGAATCTTTGTTTACCATAAAATGGCAACATACATACATACATGACATACATACATATCAGAATCTTTATTCTCCAGAAAATACATTGATATGTACTGACATTATATAATAAAATACAACATGGCATATAGGAGGATCATTAGAATTTACATAAAGTAAATTTACATAAATTCATACAGCGTTAATGAGGGCTGTTACCACATAGGAGTATGTTAATAGGACACACATGTTGGCAGAGAAAAAAACAAACGATTTTTTGGCACCCTCTCCTACATACATACATATGTATTGAAGACACATGTTCAGTGTAATATGAATGAGATAAAGTCCATACATGCTGTCACCGAAGAGCGAGAGAGGCATACATATTTCTAAAAGAACGCCCAGAGCATATATTTTGAACTAAATTCGCTTTGTTTCAACAGCGGCGCCATTTAGTCCCCCGGCTTGAAATGCACCTTGAAAAATATTGCAACTTTAGTGGGGAAAAGATGAGACTATTAATGTGATAAAGAGAATTGAGAGGTTTAATACTTAGGGATCAGTGGCATAGCGGGGTAAGGGGGGGGGGGGGGGGGGGAGGTGGGGGGGGGGGGGGGGGTGGGGGGGGGGGGCGGGGGGGGGGGGGGGGGGTGGGCGGGGGGAAGGGGGGGGGGGGGGGGGGGGGGGGGGGGGGGGGGGGGGGGGGGGGGGGGGGGGGGGAGGGGGGGGGTGGGGGGGGGGGGGGGGGGTAAAGGAGAGGGTGCCAAAAAAGATTTTTTTCTCTGCCAACATTTGTGTCCTAGTAACACACTCCTATTTGTGTCTTTCACAGCAGATTTCTTCTTTTTCATGGTTGTCTTCAAAATGTCCCTCTTCTTCGTCTGTAAGATCTCAGTATTTAAAGAGAGGCTCTTGAGAACATTCGTTTTGATCACATAATTTATAAATATGCAGGAATGAAGGTGCGAAAGATTAATCTGCAGTGGATAAATATACTACTGGACAAAAGTTAAGGGCCGCCATTCAGTTTAGACAAGGTTTATATAATAGATTGGCAAACTGTAAAGACAAGTGAAAATGTCATTAAAACTGAGCTCAGAGAAATGTGTATACATTTCTGTGTGCACTAGGTTAATTTTTTTAAATGTCCAAAAACTCGGTCCCTTTAACCCGCGCGTGAAAATTACCATTGTTGCTGCAAAAACTCGTGGTGTTTGCAACACGCCTCACTAGTTCAAAAGGTGAAAAAGTGAGTTGAATTTGAATGCACGTGGAAAATAATCATCGGTAAAGAGTGTTCACCGTTGGTATGCAATAAATCAGTATGACAAGTAGTCGAAATGATCACTGCATTAGCCATGCCACCAAGGAGAAGTCTCAGCACTGTAGACCGTGGTCGAGCCATGGCATGGATTCAGGATGGTCAATCTGTTCGTCATGTTACAAGACGTTTAGCAGTGTCCCACTCTACCATTCAGAGACTTCTTGAGAGATTTCAAGCTACCGAACATTTGGAAAATCAGGACGTCCTCGGTCTACAGTGCTGAGATTTCTCCTTATCTTACGGTGACCGGAACGCATTTTTCCTGGCTGTCCCCGGAAACTTAAAACCCTCGGTACGCCACTGTCACGGAACCGCCCTGAGTAAAATGTTGAGAAACAGTGTTGAAAAGTACTGGAATTTACACAACAGTCACGGTTCTACTGTCTTATCACACATTCCCCCCCCCCCTCACCCCCCCCCCCCCCCGCCCCCCCCCCCCCCCCCCCCCTCCCCCCTCCCCCCCCCCCCCCCCCCCCCCCCCCCCCCCCCCCCCCCCCCCCCCCCCCCCCCCCCACCCCTCCCCCCCCCCCCCCCCCCCCCAGTCTGATGCTTCGTCTACTGTACTTTGCCTGGAGTAATCTATTATTTCCCTTTGCCTGTCACGACCGCCTTCAATTGTTCTCTTAATTTCACATTCTTACCAATTTCATGTCCCATGGTGCACCGGGAAGACTCTGTGGAGACAAAGAAAGAAATGGGCTACGACTCACTCCGGCTATTCGTAATAGGCGACTAATATGAGATTGTAAACGAGGCTGGCAACCTCACCATGTACAACAACATGTTACATAAACCACCATTGCAATTGTACATTAATGATTTAGTGCAGGATTCCTGCCCAAAAAAGGGGGGGGGAGAGGGGGGGGAAGCTGAAGTGGTGGCTCCATGTTTCATAAAGAGCGACAAGAGATATCTTCTTCTTCTCCGTTCGTCCTGAAAAGGACGTTGGTTACGTTGTGTCGCCGTTTATAGCAAAGCTGCGATATTTGCGCCTTTCGGCCCGACACTTCCGATTTCAGCATGGCATTTCTGGGACTGGGTTAGCCTTTCCTCTTCGATCCCTACTCTCTCAGCCAGACTGCAGTGATGCAGCCTGTTTCCAGGACCACCACTTGGAGGTGGAGTAGGGTCTTGGTCAGCTCTGGTTCGCTGACACTGACGCAAGCAGTCAAGCTATGAGTCACTGACTACATTTATCACTGTTGCTGCGTCTTCGGTCCCACAAGGGAAATAATAATGATGATTATGACTAGGGTTGTGAAGTCGGCCAAACAATTGTCCTTTCCGACACCTGAAATTTTAGAAGTCCGAATACCGACTGCCGACTCCGACTACAGTTTCTTTTACTAGTCATTTGGCATAAAATTCAGAATCGGAATCTGGACATTTTTTTATACCGACTCCAGCTACACTAAAAACGACCGACTCCACCACTCCGACTCCCGATTCCTGATTATGACACATTTGTAGCCAGCACTGCAGCTGGACCCCTTGCAGGAAGCCTGGAGCCCCATGCTCCACGAGGAGCTAACAGGAAAAGGAAGAAAAATAAGACGATCATACATTTGTTCGTGTTTGTAAGCCCTTTCCTACGTTCTGTCTTATCTGTTCCGTTTTCTCGTCTGCTTTCTCATCTCTATACATTTTTTTCCCGCACAGTTTTCATCCATTCCGTTCTTTACACTTTCCTTTGTTCTTGATTGACACTGTCGTTTGCTAAGTTATAGAATTTCATATATGCTTGTTTACGTAGAATAGGATTGAAAAAGTATAACGCGTGGGACTGATAATAAGAACCAGACAAGTGTTAATGGACCAAGAGATGAGAAGAAGATTGTGACGTTGGATAGACATGCCATGAGGAAACCTGTGGATAGCTATGCAAGGCAGTCTTTGTCCAGGAATCTCCACGGTAAATGAGGTAGACGTAGTTGCATAGCAGATACTGAAGTGTTAGAGACTTCACTATACTAGATCCAGCTTAGAGAGGTGTGGAATAACCAGTTTCCTTTCTCAATGCCGTTGCCTTTCCTGATAAGAGCAGATTCAGATAACCATTTCCAGCTGGGTGGACTAGAGAGTGACGCCACCGTGTTTTAAATCTGGAACCTTTGCCGCGAGAGGGGGGGGGGGGAGAGAACTGAAAACACGAAGAAAAGAGAACTGACAACACACATTAAAAGGTTAAAGAAAACATGGAAAGACCTTAAACGGATGGCACAAGACATGACGGCTTACAAGTGTTTATTGCAGGTCTATGCTCCTTAGGGAGCTAAAAGGTAATGATGTTGTTGCTGTCACTGCATTGTTGTTGCTTATATTTCTCATTAATTAATGTCATCTACCATAACTCTTAAGCGTCCGATTGACATGAGTCTCTAAAATACTGGTCTCTCGCGGCAAAGGTGCCTGGTTCGATTCACGGCATCGGCACGCTCCAGTCTACCCAGCTGTAAATGGGTACCTGGCTTTGCTTTAGAGTTATGAAAGGAAAAGATTGCGAGGAAGGAAACTGCTCACTCCACCTCTCGATGCTGGATCTAGTATAGTGAAGTCTCTAACACTTCATTACCCTGCGGTAGTATCTGCTATGGGACTAAACTTACTGTCACTTAATTTTGGGTCGCTCTCTTGTTCACTACGGTCTTATCCTGTTACAGTTGTTGTACTGACTTAATTACGTGCTTTTCAGTGGTCAGCACCCTTTTTCTTTCTCTTCTATGTAGCAGGTATTTTGTACTTTCAAACATTCTTATACTCCTCTCAGTGTTAAGTCGTTATGTCTCTTTGGTTACCTGTTCCTCCCTGCTTGGAAAGAGTGGAAAGAGCCGACAATCATGTTGGTTAATCTCGGGTGTGGCCGACATTAGACTACAGATCAGCACTAAAATCGCCCAGCGACTTCGGTTAAGCATTGATAAGGCGTGCCGGGCGATAAATTACCCGTCTGGGGACAGATTACAGACACGCACTTATCATACGGATACACCTAAGAGGAAATGTTGTGATAGTCCGGGCAGATGTAAGAAGTTATTTGTAAACATTGTCGGGAGAGGATCGGATGTTTTATTGACATATAAGGGAGAGGTGACATTTTGCATCACGCACAGAATTTCAGGCAGAAATAATTTTGAATTAACCCACAAAACACGCATGTTTGAAACGATTGGCGCTTTGCTTAGTTGCGAAACAAACAAATGCGGGAGAAGACAGGCAATATATTCTGACATTTTTTGCAAGCCTAGTTCACTAAGAGAATCGCATGCCAAGACAACCACCAGACTGACAGAACTTAGAATTAGAATTCCATTTATCAGACCGGACTTTGTTGGTGCATTTTGAAGGACTTAAACAGCCCAGGAAAACTCTATCATTTTAATAAGAAAAAACGGGATCTGAGGAAACTGTAAACACGGAGTCACAGTGGGAGTTCATTGTTAACATAAGGACCCCCAAGAACACGTGAACAAAGGTATCTGCTAGTGCCTTAACCTACTTCTCTGAGCAAACAGTCTGTGAATCAAGATTGGCGTAAGTTGTACATTTTGCATTCTATATTTTTCATTACTAACATGTGAACTAATATGTATATATTGCCATGTAAATATTAATATGTGAAAATTGCTAGTGGATGTCCAAGTCATTTGAGGCTGGCAACCTCATCATATAGAATGATAATTTCATGAACCACCACTGCAAGGGCTGGTGACTGCTTTATTGCTAATTTCTTAAAGAGAACTAACAGCTTAGGTAGTCCCAAGTTCCATATGGAGCAGGGAGGGAAAGATGAAATAAATTATGTACATTCTAATTATAATATCTACATTTACAAACCAGTGTAAATATCTATGTAAACATATTCACTTTAAAAATAATGAAAGATTTCAAGCTTTTCAACTAGTATAGGTGTAAATAAAAACATATTCTATCTATATTGTGAACATTTTTCAACCTGTGTAGATGTAACTGAAAACATATTCAATCTTTAGTGTGAACATTTTTCAACCAGTGAAGATGTAATTGTAAACATATTCTACCAATACTATTAACCTTTTCATTTGAATGTAAAGTAAATATAAAGCTATTCAATTGAAATTTAAAGAAAGTTTCTCTCGAGGGATTAAGCTTAAGTCTCATCGAGGGTAAATTCTGAGGTAGATGGGGTGGTGGAATAGGAAGAAGGGGACACATAACTATGTGTCGGGAAACTCAATACTCAGAAGGTATTTGTTTCTTTTCTTTTACCCTACTAGTTGAGGGTACCAAATGAGGGTACTATCTCTGGAACAAGAAGGGTACCAGGGGCCTGTAGTCGCGGCTAAATACCATCATCAGACGGGGCTTTAAGACGCGGGACCAACTTCGTAGACACTCCCTGACACTGCTGGGAACGTGCTGCACCCTACAACCTTGACCAGTGACGAGCGGGATCAACGTCCCAGTCTACCAAGATCCAAAACTTCAGAAGGAGCAGAACCGTCACTGACAGCTAAGTAACACATAAAAGCTGCCAAGTGACCCCCTTTACAAACTTCCAGTACATCACACAGTGATGATAATTTTCTAATAAATTATTATTCATTTTTTAAAACCTTGTTAAAGCCTAAATGATTATTAAATCTGTTATTTGTAAATACACAAATTTAACGTCATTTAATCATTTTGAATGTACTGCATGTTTGTCTCAGTCAATTTACTAAACACACTCTAAACAGAGCTATACCAGAATAATAAGAATTCCAGAGAGTAAATGAGGGTGGGGGCTTGAACGAACTGAAATTAATAATTGCTTAATTTTTCATAAAAGGCGGCGGATCAGATATAAGTTAATAATTGCCCTACCAACGCAGCATTGTTCTTGACTTCTGAAATATCTTATGAATACTCCCTTGAGATAGAAGTATCATTATTCTTCTATTTAAGCTCGTACAACTCAGCCAAGAGTAATCTTGTGCGAAGGTAGACACCTTTGAAGACCCATGCTAGATACTCTTGAGTTTTGGCCAGTGTTGGACCACTACTGCAAAACCGGGGAGGCAAATCCGTGACATTTACCTTATATTTTAACTCTTGAAGGACGAGATGGCTTCCCCATGTTTAATGATGGAATTGTCTGTCGCTTTGAGTTTTCATATAGTTTTGAAGTTTAAGGGTCCGTTCCTTCCAAGTTTCTTACCTTTTTTTTTTAAGGATTGCAATGTTATGCGATGTTGCAAAGGAAATTGAATGAAGGTTAATATATACTACTGGACAAAAGTTAAGGGCCACCATTCAGTTTAGACAAGGTTTATATAACTGATTGGCAAACTGTAAAGACAAGTGAAAATGTCATTAAAACTGAGCTCAGAGAAATGTGTATACATTTCTGTGTGCACTAGGTTAATTTTTTTTTAAATGTCCAAAAACTGGGTCACTTTAACCCGCACGTGAAAATTGCCATTGTTGCTGCAAAAACTGGTGGTTTTTGCAACATGCCCCACTAGTTCAAAAGGTGAAAAAGTGAGTTGAATTTGAATGCACGTGGAAAATGATCATCGGTAAAGAGTGTTCACCGTTGGTATGCAATAAATCAGTATGACAAGTGGTCGAAATGATCACTGCATTAGCCATGCTACCAAGGAGAAGTCTCAGCACTGTAGACCGTGGTCGAGCCATGGCATGGATTCAGGATGGTAAATCTGTTATTCATGTTGCAAGACGTTTAGCAGTGTCCCACTCTACCATACAGAGACTTCTTGAGAGTTTCAAGCTACCGGACATTTGGAAAATCGTTCCCTGCTCACGAAGAATAATATAAACCTTGTCTAAACTGAATGGCGGCCCTTAACTTATGTCCAGTAGTATAATATAAAATTGCGACAAAACAAAACAAACGAGTTAATTCAAATATGTTGGTGTATGAGGCAGGAAGTACTGAACCGGCAACACGCACTGTACAGTGCATGCTACCGTCAGGTAGGAAACACTGGGTAAGTGATTCTTGCCTAAGTAACAGGCACATAACTCAGGCACGAAGCACTGTACAGTAATTCTCGTCTGAAAAAAAAATTGGTATATGGCACTGTGTTGTAGCTATTATAATTCATTAGGCAGATATTTCCACCTTTCCTTCCTTTATAGGGCAAAAGACTGGAGAGATAAAGAGTAAAGATGTTTTTATGTTTGCTTCATGTGGTAATCGTTTACCTTGTGTAAACAAATTTCGTCTAAAATATATGGTGGGAAATTATTGTTTCAATGTTCATTCCAAACAAGGTATCGGTGTGGTACGTGTAGTGGGAACATAATTTGGGCAGTGAATAATAAATATAAGGTAAAGAAGATCCCATAGCAGATACTGCCGTAGGAGAGTGAAGTGTTAGAGACTTCACTATACTAGTTCCAGTATCGAGAGGTGTGTTGACCAGTTCCCTTCCTCGCTGTTTTTTCCTTCCCTAACTCACGATAGAAGTCAGGTACCCATTTACATATGGGTAGCGTATCGATAACGTGAATCGAACCCGACACCTTTTCCGCGAGAGACCAGTGCTCTAATCACCCTTTCAATCGGACGCTCAATAAATATATAAGTAAATAATGTTGCATATAATTGTACTTCTGAATTTTTATTAATTATAATTGTTAAACTAAAAAAATATGGAAGAAAGATCTTGGTTCTTAAATCACAATGTGTATACAAACAGACTGTCTCCGTTAAGGAAAAGACATTGAAATAAGCTTCATTTAATTATTAATAGGCATCATACTGAGACAAAATGTCAAGAGTGGCTGAAGTTAAATCTTAGTATAAGCGTTCAAGAACCACATTTTTACGAGCTAATTTTAGGGAGTACATTTAAGACATGACTACCGTTACTGGTTTTACATTAAATAATTTATTTAAAATGATAACGTATTGTGTTATATATGAAAATGGGAAGAAATAAAAGCGCTACGAAATGCACTTAATTGAATTGGTCAGTGATTATAAACATGCATTCAACTTATACAGTACTGAGTGCAGAAAAAATTTAAAAAAAAAATCAAAAAACAAGAGTACAATTTTTTTTTTTTTAAACGTACGCCCGCTATTACTCGAGGCGAAATCTCAGGTTAATGTATCTAACCTGAACAAATGTACCGATACTGCGGGAGTGAAACAAATATCGTGAAGAGGTCGTCCATTTCGTCACGCCTCTACACCCGACGGTAGAAGAGGAACGACTACGTAAACAAGTAATTTGAATATCATGATATAATTCTAATTTAATAATGATAATGAACACGATTATAACATTAATAAAAGCAATGGGCATGGTTAAAACATTAACAATGATATTGAATATCATGATAGGATGCTATTATTAACAATAATGATGAATATGATTCTAACATTAACAACCATGATGAACATGATTTTAACAGTCACAATGGCAATGAACATGATTTTAATATTTAAAATGACAATTAATATTATTATAAGATTAACAACGATAATTCCATTTCCATTTCTGTTGTGTGATGTCGATGTTTTCATAACCCAACAGAAATGGAATCCAGTGGAATCTGACTAAACAGCTTGATGATCTGGATTTTGCAGATGACTTGGCTCTTCTGTCCCATAACCATAATCAGATGCAAGAGAAAATGAAAATTCTCGATGAGAGGTCACAACAAGTAGGCCTGAAAATACACAGGAAAAAGACAAAGATTATGAGAATAAATGCAAGAAATGATAACAAGGTTGAACCTGAAGAAACACCACTAAAAGATGTAGAATCGTACACATATCTTGGCAGTAATTTAGACAAAGTTGGTGGGACAGACAGTGATATCAAAATAAGAATACAAAAAGCAAGAGGAGCTTTCATTGCATTGGAAAACTTATGGAGAACAAGAGCAATCAAGTCCAACACGAAAATAAGAATCTTCAACTCAAATGTCAGGTCCGTCCTATTGTATGGCTCTGAGACATGGAGAGCAACAAAAACAACAACCAAAAAGCTGCAGACTTTTATAAACGGGTGCTTGCGTAGAATAGAAAGACTGAAATGGTATGACAAAGTCACAAATGTGGAATTGATGACAAGAACCAGACAAATGCCAGTGGAACAAGAGTTGAGAAGAAGACACTGGCGATGGATAGGACACACATTGAGGAAACCTGTTAATAGAATTACAAGGCAGTCCTTGTTCTGGAATCAACAGGGAAAGAGAGGCAGAGGTAGACCAAATAACACATGGAGAAGAGAACTGGATACAGAAGTGAAAATGATCAGGAAAACATGGAAAGAGCTTGAGCGGATGGCACAGGATGGGAAGATTTGGCATGTGTTTGTTGAAGGCCTATGCTTCTCGGGGAGCTAAAGGGTATTGATTGATTGAACAACGATAATGAACATGATTCTAGCATGAACAATCCTGATGAAAGTGACGAGGAGACAGTGAAATGCACATAGGCAAAGGATTGGTGAGTAAGAGAAGGAAGGGATCGAGCAGAGAGTAGAACTTTAAAAATAAAGGACAGAGACAAAACAGAGAATTTTTAAATATGAAAGGGATTGGGAAGAGAGGACGCTGGAAGAAGAATGTTATAAAATTTATTAAAGTCACAATTATGTGACTATTAACAGTCTGTCACATAGTGTGACAATTTTCAGTGTGTCACATACTATGTCAATTGACAACACGTCACAAACAGTCACACTGACAGCACGTCACAAATTATGTCAATTTTCAATAGGTCACAAACTTTGTCAACTGACAGTATGTCACAAAATGTCAGAAATATCAGTTTCAGTATTTCACATACTATGACAACAGACAATATGTCACCTACTGTGTAAAAATTCAATATGGCACAAATTATATCAACTGACATTATGTCGCAGACTGGCTCAATTGACAGTATATCACAAACTGTGTCAATTTACAGTACGTCACTAATTGTGTCAATTTACAGTATGTCATAAAACTATATTCAATTACAGTATGTCACAAACTGAGTCAATTTACCGTATTTCGAACCTGAGTCAATTTTCAGATTGTGCCATTTTACGTCTCAAATAGTGTCAATTTACTGATGTCACAAATAACCTATTTACAGTACGTCACTAACTGTACCCATTTACAAACTTAAGACCTTTAGTCAGGACAGACAATCATCAGTAAATAATTGTAGATCTGGAGGAATACAAATAACTTTAGTTTGAGTAGATGTCTGAATAGAGGACACTGAAGATTCAGTAGGAACATGAGGACGGTGGCGATGCAAGTTTCTTTTTTATGCGTCCTCAACCGAGTATAAAGCTACCTATTATGGATAATGGTACGAATAAGAAGCATCGCTGCCGGGCACGAAGAAGCCAGGTGACGTAGTTGGTGAGTGAGGTTAGATTTCAAAAGTTCCAAGTCAGTGAGCAGGCGTTTCTGCATAGCAATAACACACCTCTTACGTTGGAAGGAACACTTCTTCTGAACTAGTTCCAAGCGGTGTAGTTCAGAAGATGAAAAAGTCCAGTCGGCTGATGGAAGTGGGAGAGAAACCCTTTGGTCAGTATGTCACATTATGTGTCAATTTACATTATGTCACAAATAGTGTAAATTTACAGTATGTCACAAACTGTCATTTTACAGTACGCCACAAACTGTAACCATTTACAGTTTTTCAGAACCGGTATCGATTTACATTATATAATAATCTGTGTCAAGTTACAGTGTATGTGAGAACCTGTTTCCAATTTCAGAATGTCACAATCTGTGCCATTTTGTAATATGTCACAGAAAGTGTAAATTTACAGCATGCCAGAAACTGTGTCAGTTAACAGTACGTCACAAATTGTGTCAATTTACAGTATGTTACAAACTGTGTCAGTTAACAGTACGTCACAAATAGTGTCTATTTACAGTATGCCACAAGTTGAGCCAATTTACAATACATTACACACTGTCAATTTACAATATATCACAAACTATATCCATTTACAGTTTCGCCGTCACAAACTGCTGTCACAAACATATTAAATTTAAAATGTGTCACAAACTTTGTCAATTTACATTATGTCTATTGTCAATTTACAGTATATCACAAACTGGGTCAATTTACAGTTGGTCACAAAATATTGTCACTTTACAGTTGGTCACAAAATATTGTCACTTTATAATGCATCACAAATAGTGTCAATTTACAGTACTTTTCAAACTGAGTGACTTTACAGCATGTCACAGACAGTGTCGATTTACAGGATGTCTGAGCCCGTGTCAGTTAACAGTATGCCTCAGATAGTGTCATTTTACAGCACGTCACAACCTGTCAACTTAAACTACGTCACAGACAGTGTCATGTTAAAGTATGTCACAAACTGTGTCAATTTACAGTAAATCACACACTGTGTCAATTTACAGCATGTCACAACTGTCAATTTACAGCATGTCACAACTATCAATTTACAGTATGTAAAAAATTACGTCAGTTTACAGTGTGACACAAACTGTCAAGTTACAGTATTTATCCTCCACGCAATCAAGCTAAATGGCCGTCCTCGAATACGCTAAAGATCCGAATCATCATTTAATACGTCTAGAGGAAAATGTCTCATCTTGCGAATATGGGCAGGGGAGAATTGGAAGATGATTCGTTGTTGAGACAGATTACCAGGCGCTATCATTCCCTCGCGCCAGCTGAGAATAGGAGCGAGGTTTGCATTAGAAGTTAGATCCGCGGCTCACTGGCCTGAAATTGTCACGCGCGTGCCAAAGCTACGTCAGAATCCACGAGTAAATTCCTACCAAAAAGGCACAGCTCGTGGGGGTTTCCACGTAATTGTTCTCACATAACTAACTTTGAACTCATAATATTTCAGAGGCGTGTTTGTGTGTGAGCACTGTTTTATATTGTGCGGTAAAATCTTCGCAGAAATATTCAGTGTTGGTTCGAACCGCCAGTCGGAGTTTTTAATTGACTATACTTCATAAATTCAACGCTATACCAATAGGATTGTCCGAAATAATTATTCTCATTTTTGTATGTGTGTGCACGCTTTTCAGTAAGTATTTTTCGGTTCATATGATCCTCATTAATAATGTGTTAAGACAATTATTCAGAATTTTATAATGCACATATTATTCATTTTGTTCGGTCATCTGACTAGTATTAGCTTTACTGCGATTAAGAAATAAATATGCTAAAAAAACAAAACCGATCCATATATTGGGGGACTTATGAAATAAATCCTTGTCACTGAACACAACATGAAGGGCTCAGAAGTGTAACATCGAACCAATATTATTGTATGGAAGTAGGTCCAGGACACAGAACAAAAACTATATGGGGGTTATACTGTCTGAATAGAAATAAAGAGGTTGAAGAAGACATAGAATGACCTTGAACTATTGGCACGGGACAGGAAGACTTGGCATACATTTGTTGAAGGTCGATGCTGCTTGGGGATGTGACAGGTGATGATGATGATTATTGCTTTGATAAATAATATAGCAGAAATTCTATAGCTACACGGGCTCTTAACAGCCATTGTGACATGCTTAGCTGGAGAAGGGAAATATCGGCGACCCACGGCGGATCACGGCAAGAGTGAATGAAAAAAAAGAGTGATATTTCGGATTCACCTGTGTGACAAGACATGACAGGACATGATAGGACATGACAAGACATGACAAGATATGACAAGACATGACAGGACATGACAGGACATGACAAGACATGACAAGACATGACAGGACATGAGAAGATATAACATGACATGACACGACATGACAAGGCATGACAGGACATGACAAGACATGACAAGACAATACAGGCCATGACAAGAAAAGACCAGACAGGACAGGACATGACATGACATAACAGAACATGACAATTCGTGACAAGACATGACAAGGCATAATAGGGCATGACAGAACGACAGGACATGACAAGACATGACAGAACATGACAGGACATGACGTGACATGAAACAACATGACAGAACATGACAAGACATGACAGGGCATGACAAGACATGGCAAGACATGACAGGATATGACAAGACACGACAAGACATGACAAGACATTACAGGACATGACAAAACATGACAAGACAAGACAAAAAAATTGTCATAATAGGGCATGACAAGACATGTGAAGACAAGGCAATGCGCGAAAAAAAAAAGTAGTAAAAATCATTGGACATGTTGTTCCTTTATAACAGTTTAAAGAATCTCACAGTTTGCTAAGAAAACTAAGGTTGCTTGAGAGTAGCTCACGAACAAAGAAAAATAACAACTAATATATGGAGAAGATCAGCCCTGTATAGTTCCCTGGGTTTCTGAACAGACAAAGAATGAATAGGACTACTTCACAAGAAAAGATAAACAGAGGATGACAGAAATAAAAGATATGAATAGCTTGACACTATGTGTGGGAAGAGATCAAGAAAGGAATTGGTGGAGAGCATAGAAAATTGAGACCCGTGGAGGGACATGCTTGCCTCCGCCTGAAGGCTCGGCGCGTGACGATTTGATAAGTATAAATTAGACTAGCTAGTAATCGATTCCATCTTTGCCGTGACATTGGAAAGAGAGTTATGAATACGCTCTTCTTGAGACGGGTTTAAAAAAAAAAACCTGTTTCTAACGATTTAGTTATTACTGGAAGATGTATAGTGGGAGCCGCGCTAGCGTAGTGGTTACAACACCGCTCTGGCGACCGGGTGATACAGGATCAAACCCGGGCGACGGCATTTGAGGATTTTTCGTCGACCGGGATTTGGACTGGATTAACTCGAGACCTGGCGAGAACATTTGAAGGAGTGTCGTCGACCAGGGACTGGCGGCTCCTGAGCCGACCCAGCTGCAATGGGTACCTCCGAAATCGGCGAGTATTTGCCTGAATGGCGAGGGACACCTGTCTCTGTACAAGAAATAAAGGGTTACTCACGTAAAATCAATGTCAGGTTAGACATAAAATAATAACCTGAGATTTCGCCTCGAGTATTAGCGGGCGAACGCAAAAAAAAAAAAAAAAAAAAAAAAAAAAAAAAAAAAAAGATGTATAGTTACAGTGTTACATTTTCGTTATATTATGTTGACTATATTTTGTTTGTAATGTCCGGGATTTACTTAACGTGGCACATTTATCAACTAGCATCTACATTGGTTAAATGGCTTTTTGTGTCTTTTCTATTTCATCATTATAATAAATATTATCACCTGTGTCTTCTATGTTTCTTTTCCAATATTTCTTTTTCTGCATTTTCTGTCTATTATTTTTTTTAAATTGTATCCCCTTAAAAATCTCACCTCATGTTTACTGTTATAATCGAAACATATCAAACATCATGTGACAAGTGTAAATTATGAATCGTCTTATGGTGTGACATGGCTTATCTTTTCCCTGAACGAATAAATGTCCGGAACTGTTTCATTTTATTTTTACCGTCAGCTGACTGTTTGATTTCGTATTTTTCTTTTTCGCCAACCCCCTTTTGTTGGAAAAGGGGGGGGGGGAAGCTTGGGGGGGGGGGGGGGAAGCTGCTGTCATCCATGACCCTTGGTTTCACTTCCTGTTTATTATTCCAGTCACCGTATTTTCAGACACCTTTGGTTTGACCACAGGACATATCTTTGCCATCAGCTCATTCTTGTCATTTATTTGTTTCATCTAATACCATAATTCTCGCCGTAAGTACTTAGGTCGGTCGGTCAGTCACATTTTGCACACCGTCATTTGTGCACTTCTGTCTATTTTCGAGAGAGTACATTAACTTTCGACCACGGCTAAGGGGGTGCAACTGTGGTTGAAAGTTAGACAATAATTGTATTGTTTCCCCTTATATGTACTCTCGCGAAAATAGAAAAGTGTGATGGTGTGCATTAAATCAATATACTCTTCTGTCCAGTTTCATTCGGGAAACAGATTTAACTCTTCATTTTTCTTAAAAATAACCTTAAAATGTAAGTTTCTGATTGTTTCTTCAAGACAACATTTTAATTTAAAGTATTGCAGAATTATTATTATGGATCAAAATGATAAGATGGCTAAAAGGAAGAGATAATCGCGTCATTCACAGCGAGCAAACATTTTGATTATGGAAAGAAGCCAACAACCTGAACTGGACACAGGAAGGTGCGGAGATGCAGACTAAATCAACAGACAATCAAGATACTCTTCTGTCCAGTTTCATTCGGGAAACGGATTTATCATTTTTCTTAAAAATGTAAGTTTTTTGATAGTTTCTTCAAGACAAAATTTTAATTTAAAGTATTGCAGACTGTCGTAAATTTATTTGAGATAGGTCTTAGAAATAGTGGTCCCGTTAGAGTGAAGAATGATGGTGAAGGCTCTATGATAGAAAGGGGTAAGAAATAGATAGTTGATTCACAGGGGTGCTGAAAAGAGTAAGGACAATCTCTGAGATCGTGTAATTTCTCCGATCTGCCTATCTTACGACAATTTTTATTTATCTGTAGACTCCTAAACCTCTCCTGGCTAAACAATTTTTGCCAGTTACTCAACACTCATGTACACACACCAGTTTGGTGATTCAAACACACATACGTGAATACAAACTACATATAACATATATGGGGTAATGGGTCGGCCAACACAGTAATATAAGGTTAATGGCATTTATTTATCATTTAAACCAAAATCACAACATTTAGCATGGTACAGTCAAAAATCATAGTTACAGAAAATACAAATAACAAAGGGGGGGGGGGAGGGGGGGGGGTTGAGGAGTAGTATCCCAATATGCCCTTCCCGCTTGTATAGACAAAGAAAAAAAACCAGTCCACAGACAAGTGGTTATCAGAAAGAGATAATTTAACCCAAAAATAGATTAATTTATTCTGATAGGGGGTTTTACAATATTTGGTATGGGTGTAGGAACAGAGTCCTGGTATTCTCCAAGTTTTCCCTTGACTAAGCAGATTAAGGGAGGGGAAATAAGCAAAGGTAAACAATCCCACTTAAAGAGAACAATACAAGGAATACAGTATAAAGATATTTACCAAGTAAAGATAATTATAAGTTTAGCTAATAGGTCTCATTCATTCATGCACGCTAGCGATGGCCATCACACATTTTCTCACACTTACCGCTCGGTGAATCTGGCACTCCATAGAATAACACAAACAGCAATTAAATTACTCAGTAAACTGTCTGAGTCTTTTCCTTCGTTTTCTAGCCCCAGACTAGCGGGTTTGGCGTTTAGCAAATTTTTCCCGTCATCGCTGGAAGGTGAAGCATTAGTGTTCCTTTTTGATTTATTATCTAAAGGTTTCTATGGGATGGCACTGACACAGGTAAAGTTATGAGAAGGTAGTGGTCTCCTGGATTTTCACCGCTAGTGGTGTAAAACTTCTATAGCATGATGACAAAGACTGAACAGTGAGGTATGTTTTTCTTCGGGTTTTTTTTCAATCCAGTGAAAAATACGTGACTGTCAGTGTACATAGATGATAGATTCTTTTCCACATCAGACCAGTAAAAATAAAATATATCGCTCTGGCAATTGTTCTTCTCCAGTTAATCTTTACAGACTTTATTGATTTATGATTTAAATGTTCTTGGGTTTGCTTTCTCTCATGTAAATTTAGACAGCGAGACCGCACAGGCCGCCACAAGATTATATTTAAATGTTCAAAAATTCTGGATGTTGAAGAACCGAGTCTGGAGGACTCTATAATTGCTGGGACCCAAAGGTGTATGATCATTCTATGTGAAAAAATAGAAAAACATGAAATCATATTCTGATGCGCAATAATTTTACAGTTAAGACTATTTTATACACTCGCGTACTCAATTATATATATTTATGAAAAACTCTCCGCGAGTCTAATGGTTAAAAACGATATATATATATATATATATATATATATATATATATATATATATATATATATATATATATATATATATATATATATATATATATATATATATATATATATATATATATATATACAGAACTAAACTGTATTAATTGGTTATAAATCCCTTAACGGCTTCAAAATTAAATTTAAGTTCTATTATATTGGGAAATAACGTACAGATATCATTTAATTTACAACTGGAAACTTTTGAGATGGTTTATTTAATAGGTTTAAATTAACACAAAATCCAGTGAAATAAAATGAAAAAACTAGACCACTGATCACTTGAAGCTAATATATTTTACCGTTACACAGAATGAATTCACTCCAATATAGCCGAAAATCCAGAGGAACTCTAGCAGGATTCTACTATAAGCTAGTGCTTCTTTAAATCTCTGGCAAACGAATGATAAACTGCATTCTTCAGTAGTCTCATTATATATTAAATGAAACGAGAGGTAATATCTAGATGTTAAGTTTAACGCCTTATTTGAAATCAGGGAGCTTTCTGATTCCTGCGCCGCCAATCCCCGCTCTATTACCTAACTATCTGACCGCTCGTCTTTCCCGTTCGTCTCGTTCTGCGATCGGTTTCAGCGCTCTTCTCTGTTTCGCACTGAGATGCTAGACGAGGGCGTGAAACTGCTTCGTCCGTTTTGGGGACCAACACTGCCTTTGATCGTATCCCGCTTTCCTCGTTGGACTTTGGCAACGCCCTACTAGGCAGGAAGATAGAAAGGTGCAGGAGGTAGTTGATTTAGATCGCTCTAAGGTAAGGCAGAAGGCGTGGCTTAACCTCCCCTTTAAGACAAAGCGACGTCCTGGATGCACGCATGAAAACTGTTTATCATATTAATTAGTCCACGTTGTAGAATTCCACGTTGCTATTGTGCATGCTAATGAGCCCGCGTGGAATCCACGCTGACTATTGTTTTTCACACAAATCCAGGGGCTGCGATGCTATTCGAGGCTACAATCCTATCATCTCACGGTCCAGGGACAGCTGAGTTTCATCCGTCACACAGACTTATCCTGTCACCTTATCTTTTCATACTCCTCATGGACGATGTCATCAAGGCATGTAAGGAGAGAACAAGAAAGTATTCAGTGGGGTACTGGAAGATGAGACAGGTCTGTATTTCAGAGCTGGCATTTGCTGATGATGTTGCCATGATTCTAAATCAGAGGCACATCTCCAATCCAACCTGCAAGTCTGGAAGGAAGAGCTGGAAAAGAGAGGGATGGTCATATGCAGCTCTAAAACAAAATACATGGTGATATCACGAGAAGAAAGAAGACATCAGATTAAGCTGAGAGAACAGGTCCTGGAGCAGGTCGACCACTTTAAATACCTCGGTGCTATTATGGACCGAAAGGGAGGCATCAAAGAAGAGTTGGCCACTCGAAAAGCAGCAGATGGAAGACGTTTTCAGGCCATAAATCGAGGATTCCTCAGGAAGAGAGAGGTTGGTAAGAAAACGAAGATGGCTGTATACCGCTCCATCTATGTCCCAGTCTTGACATATGGATGCAAGTCATGGGCAATGACTACAACCCACCAAAGTTAGATCCAAACCTCAGAAATGAGGTATCTGAAGAAGGTGGTTGAAGTAACAAGAAGAGACATGGTCCGCAACCAGACTATACGTCAAGGCCTAAAATCCCACCCCCTGCAGACCCAAGTAGAACAGTCCCAACTAAGATGGTTTGGCCATGTCTGCAGAATTGGAGAAGATCGGCTACCACGACAAGCATAGGAAACAAAGAGCCAGGGATCCAGACCCCCAGGGCGACCCAGAGTCCACTGGGAGGACAACATTAGACAATCTTTGAAGGACCGAGAACTAGAATGGAACCAGGCCAGGAGGAAGACAGCCGATAGGATAGTCTGGCGCTCTCTCTTCCAAACCTCTGCACCTCACGGTAGAAGGGGAACAACTAAGTCAGTATTTCAGACTTATTATTATGGATCAAAATGATAAGATGGCTAAGAAAAGATCGCGTCATTCACAGCGAGCAAGCGAGACTATAGACGAAGCAGCAATGTAATACGTGTAACAGAACAAATACACTATAATTAAAAACCTGCCAATTTTGGCGGGTAGTTTCTAGTTTTATCTTATTTGCTGTGTTATTCTATATGGTGATTGAAAAGTCAGTACTTATTTTCACATTTTGATTTCTTCACTCCCATCCAACTAATGTATCTGAAACAAAAAGTTAAAAAAAAGAAACAATTAACTACCGTGTTATTGTATGTGTCACGGATTGCCTCCCCTGCTTTGCAGTAGGGGTCCAACAGTGACCAAAACTCAAGATTATCTAAAATGGGTCGTTAAAGGTGTCTGTCTTTGCACAAGATTACTCTTGGCTGAGTTGTAGATAGAAAGGTAATGACGCTTCTATCTCAAGGGAATTTTCACAACATATTTTCATAAGTCAAGAACAATGCTGCATAGGGCAGTGCAATTGTTGACTTATATCGGATCCGTCGCCTTTTGTGAAAAATCAAGCAACGGTTTTAGCCCGTTCAAGCCCCCAGCTGGTGTAAATCCAGCGAAATTCCTTTCTAAGAAGTAGCTCTATATATGTGTACTTTTTAAAGTTTTAAAGTTGCCCAAATACTTCGATCCTGGTCCTTTAAGTTTCCAGTCTTTGTATTTATAAATGCGGGTTTACTTTTTTAAGTTTTAAGCTTGCCCAAATACTCTGATCTGTCACTTATAATTTTGGAATCCTTTGTCCGATCCTTCTCTTTCTGGCTCTGGTGAATTGGTAGCTTGACGTGGCAATGCAGTCTGATTTGTGACTCCGATTTCGCTAGATTATATTTCCTATTCTCAGTTCAAAATCCCAGATTGCACTTCCGACGAATTTTCCAATGAAAGTCAGTGTCTATTCCGTCTCTCGAATCAAACCAATCGAAAGCTCTTTAGCACTATCTGGGTTGAGGTGTTCAAATCATAATACCTCCGCGCATTTTAAAATATTACATTTAAACATTCCATCGCGTGACCTCTTTCTAATAATGCTGTAATACTTCCACCCAGATTATCTCCTCTACCAGGTCATCTGTAATAATTACACAGGGATGGTACCGCGGAAGCGACTATCTACTTATCACCTGTGTCTTTGCCCATCCCTCAGATGGCTTTCTTTTCACCGATCGTACGAGACCATATTGAACAAACGCAGATCGCCTCTATAAAAGGTGGATAGGCGACTTACGTGATAAAAGTATTATCCGCTACCCCGTCTAATTAACCTGGTATTATTACGGTTCACCTGGCGAAACGTAAACAAGTCTAGGAGTTGTCACAGCGAAAAAACTGAATGAAGGAGCATTAAATATGCCAAATAAAAAGCGGATGAAGGAGTGGGAGAAGGGCAAAAAGTAAGGGTCTTTTTTGTGTAGTTCTAGTTATTGTGTTTTTGTGTTATTCTAGTTAGTGTCTTTTTGTGTTGTTCTAGTTTGTGTCTTTGTTGTGTTGTTCTTGTCAATGTCTTTGTTGTTATTTTAGTTAGTGATAAGTGTCTTTGTTATGTTATTCTAGTTAGTGTCTTTGTTGTGCTGTTCTAGTTAGTGACTTTGTTGTGTTGTTCTAGTTACTGTCTTTTTTGTGTTGTTCTAGTTAGTGTCTTTTTATGTTGTTCTAGTTAGTGTATTTTATGTTCTTCTAGTTAGTGTATTTTATGTTGTTCTAGTTAGTGTATTTTTATGTTGTTTTAGTTAGTGTCTTTGTTGTGTTGTTCTAGTTAGTGTTTTGTTGTGTTGTTCTAGTTAGTGTCTTTGTTGTGTTGTTGTGGTGAATTAGTTGTTATTATTGGTTTAAATATTATATTAATGGTATCTGGTGTGAGGTCAGCTATGCAAGTCCCTGAGGTTTATTAAATACAAATAAGTTTACAGGGTACCTGTCTGCTTCCACCACGACCTCACCCGATTATATATCTTCCCCTACTGAAGTGTATTGGTGTGTGTATGTTGTCTAGCAAGTGTCTAGGGTATATGCAATGTGATGAAGTGTATGAACAGGACAACAACTACACCTATTACTAATAAACAATGATTAAACAAGTCACTGGGTAAAGTTTGGAATGTAACTTATTTTTTTTCAATTTATTTTCCTGTATCTAGTTATTCTTCTGACACAGGAATAATCAACTCAACATGATAATGAAATTATTTACAACCAATTATTTTACAACTGTCCTTGAGTCGGTGTTATCCCACAATTATTTATATGTCTCAAACTGGGAAAATGTCAAGTATTTCTTGCTCCTAGAAAAGGGTACAAGTTTATTGAACGTTTTTGTTTCTCACTGTCTGATACACTATATTTTGTGAAAAACTGAGAGAGTGGATTGTTTGTGATATCAATTTCCCAGACAAGTCTTATCTGAGGTCTCTGGAACCAGGCTGGTTGAAGTATGTATAAAACGCCAGCATCCACTGCCAAGACACGATTCTGCTTCTATAGGTAAATCACTGTGTAGGCACTCAGTAGTTAGGCCTCACTGCAGAACTTAGGGACAGGTGTTAGATCGCCTGGGCTCACTTTCACTCGTAGATGAAACTCTGGAACAATACAAATGTGTCCCACTCAGCATCTAATAATCTCTCTCTTTCATTATTCTAACATGGCAATATCATCAGACATCAGTATGGTAACTAAACAATTAGTTAACGTTCTCAATTTGGTTGGTACCCCCTTCTGGATAAATAACTTTCAAACCCCGTTTGACCTTTTCCTTGATAAAGGAAACATTTTACATTAATACTATCAAGTCATGTACAATCACGGTGACTTGCTGAAGAAGACGGCCAGTGATCTTCCTGGTCTTATGTCATAACACAACTTTTTCTTTTCATCATAAATATTTAATTTTCTTGTCTCCCCATATGGCCGAAAGCCTGTCTGGCTTTTCTATACCAGGTTAATACAGTTCCTAACAACGCTGTGAAACAACACAGAGTTTGAGGTTGCCTTCCCTCCAGATAAATGTTTCCCCTTTAAGGTTCATACAGAGTCGATAATGCATACATGCTAAAATTGACAATATAAATGTTAATATAAAGGTTTCCATTCTTACCGCAATCAAAGAAAATTTTAAACACCAATTAGTTGAATATTGCGATATATGGTAACAAATCCAGATCGCTGCTTGTGCAGAATTAGCAAACAAGACAATACTCTTGCTTGTCTATAACAACAACGTCTTTAGTGTAAGAAATTTTTCATCTAGTGGCCCCCTATACTCAATACTCATTGGTGTTATACAACCGGTTGTCTATTATACTGCAGCCAATCAGAGACTATTTAGTGAATAGCGTTCCTTTTCAAATAAAACTGACCTCAAATATTCAAAATAAGGACTCCTTCCCCTTTAACCCCACCTACGGGCGAAACTGAGAAAGATTTTCAAGTCCATCTGTCTATCTGTCTTCTGTCCAACTTCTTTATTTCTTAATAATTGTAAATACTCATACCTACTTATTAATCCTGCTGTTATCTATTACACCCTACAATGCTTCAAATAAAACATTTCCTCTCCTATTCAAATATGTAAACACGAACCGTGACACTCCTTCCGATACTCCGTCTCATCCCCCCCATTAGTACGGCATATTAAAAAAATCCCACGTTAACCTTAATTTTTCCTTTTATTTTCAAACTACCTTATGTAGAACGAACACTACGCTACGTCCCAAGTGTGTGTGTGTATCGTCTGCCAAGTCCAACCGTGTGTCGAGAAAAAGGGGGTCTTGCAAGGTATAGGTAGTATGTGTTAATTCTTGTTGCAGTTTCGTTCTACAAGAAAATATTTAGTCTCAAAGCCATCGCTAGCAACGCGTATAATGTTAGACTGCGGAAAATCGTTTTGGCATTACTTCGGTATACAATTTTAGCGTGCTGCTGGCGTATGGGAAGAAGCCAGTCAGACACACACGGGCTGGTTCTATATATTAGCATTGGGAGTACAATAATAATAATAAGAATAATAATAATAATAGCCCCTTCAGTCATAACTGACTATGGGAATGCGCCCCTGAGGTGACAGCCCTCAGCTGCTTATATTCCTAGTGCTCCTTTCGACGTTTTCTCCTCACCTCTGCTTCTTGTGTGAGCCTCTCTTCGCCCAATCTGAGGTGGCGCCGTAAATAGCATCGCCACTTAGTGCGATCGGCAGCTTCATCCTCCCATGTTGCTGGATCCATGTCCAGTGCCCTCATATCTCTCTTGCACACATCTTTGAACCTCAGCTGTGGTCGCCCAACTGTTCTCTTGCCATCTGCTAATTGTCCGTAGAAGATATCTTTTGGGATGCGACCATCTTCCATGCGGCGAACATGGCCAAGCCAGCGAAGTCTGCGCTGTCTAAGAAGCGTATACATACTTTGAAAGCCAGCACGTGACAACACCTCGACATTTGTCACTTTATCTTTCCACGAGATGCCGAGGATGCGGCGTAGACACCGCAAATGGAAGGTATTGAGCCTTCTTTCTTGCTTAGCATAGGTCGTCCAGGTCTCGCTGCCACATAGGAGTGTGCTGGTGACGCAGGCATTATATACCGCAGCTTTGGTCTTCATTGTGAGTTTAGAGTTTCCCCAAACACGCGATGTGAGGCGGGCAAAGGTAGCTGCAGCTTTGCCAATGCGGCTGTCGATTTCTGTATCCAGTGAGAGTTTGTCATTGATGGTAGACCCTAGGTATGTGAAGTGGTGCACCACTGCCAATTCATAGTTATCGATAGTGATAACTGGTGCAGCACCCACATCCTGACTCAGCACATTCGTTTTCTTTAGACTTATTGTGAGGCCAAAGTCCTTGCATGCTTTAGTGAAGCGATTCATCAAGCTCTGAAGCTCCTGTTGGCTTTGAGTGATGACTGCAGCATCATCAGCGAACAACAAGTCTCTTATAGTGACCCTTCTGATTTTTGTTTTTGCCTTCAGCCTTGAAAGATTAAACAGACGGCCATCTGACCTAGTGTGAAGGCATATTCCTTCCGTTGCATCTCTGAATGCATGTTTCAAGAGTAAGGCAAAGAAGATTCCGAAGAGGGTCGGAGCCAGAACACAGCCTTGTTTAACGCCACTTCGTATATCAAAGGGCTGTGACGTGCTTCCAGCATATTGGACTGTTCCCTTCATGCCGTCATGGAATGACTTTATCATTTCCAGCATTTTAGAAGGGCAGCCTATTTTCAGGAGGATGTTAAAGAGTCCATCCCTACTAACCAGGTCGAATGCTTTTGTGAGGTCTATAAAGGCGATATATAATGGTCTTTTCTGCTCTCTTGATTTTTCCTGAAGCTGGCGGAGAGAGAAGATCATGTCTGTTGTTGATCTGCCAGCTCGGAATCCACACTGTGACTCTGGATATATGCGCTCAGCTAACTTGTGTAGTCGCATTAAGATGACTTTGGCAAAAACCTTACCAACAATACTAAGAAGAGAGATGCCTCTGTAGTTATTGCAATCACTTCTGTCTCCTTTATTTTTATACAGTGTTACAATCTTGGCATCTCGCATGTCTTGAGGAATAGTTGTCTCTTCCCAGCACTGGCACAGCATCCTATGCAGGGGATGTAATAGCGTGCTCTTACAGCATTTGATTAAATCAGGAGGAATCCCATCACTGCCTGGTGCTTTGCCAGAGGCCAAGCTATCAATGGCCTTGCTGAGTTCCTCTAATGTTGGTTCGGCATCCAGCTCCTCCATAGTTGGCAGACTGTTGACAGCATCAAGGGCTGCAGGCGTAACGGTATTGTCTCTAGCGTAAAGCTCAGAGTAGTGCTCGACCCACCTCTCCATCTGCTTACCCTTATCGGTTAGCTTTTCTCCGCTGACGGTTTTTAGCGGTGCCGTCTTACTTTTATGGGGGCCAAGTGCTTTTTTTATACCGTCATACATTTGTCTAATGTTGCCTGTTTGCGCCTCGATCTGGATGCTCTCACTGAGCTGGAGCCAGTAGTCATTTGCACAGCGTCGAGCAGTTTGTTGAACTTTGCTTCTCGTAGCCCTCAGGATCTGTAGGGTTCTGGCACTCGGTAAACGTTTGTATTCATTCATAGCACTGCGCTTAGCTTCAATGACAGGTGCCATCACATCTGATGAAGCATCAAACTAGTCATTTGACTTTGCTGTTTTCTTACCAAAGGTGGCAAGTTCAGTACTTTGAATGGTGTTCCGTAGATGCTCCCAGTTCTCTGTAATAGTATCACCATGCTGAGGGCTACTGAGCACTTTCTCGAAGGTTGCAGTGAATTGAGCGATCATGAAAGGGTCTGACATCTTGCTGGTATCAATACGTGGTTTCCCTTCATGTCTGACACGATAGAGTTTTCTTGGTTGTGCTCTGATTTTGCAGCAAACCAAGGAGTGATCTGTATCACAGTCTGCACTATGGTATGAGCGCGTGGAGAGCACATACCTGAGGAGTGGCCTTCTGACGAGAATCAGGTCAAGTTGGTGCCAGTGCTTGGATCGTGGGTGTCTCCATGACACCTTATGCTGGGGTTTTGTCTGAAAGTAGGTGTTGGTCACGCAGAGGTCATGGTGGACGAACAACTCTAAGAGCCGTTGTCCATTTTCATTCATCTTGCCAATACCAAACCTGCCCAGACATGAAGGCCATGAAACATTATCGGCACCCACTCTAGCGTTAAAGTCACCAAGGAGAACAAGCTGTTCTTGCCTAGGTATGCTTTTGATAATTGCTGTTAGATTCTCGTAGAACTCATCTTTAGCTTCTGAGGCAGAGTACAGAGTAGGAGCATACACACCGACAAGGGTGATGGGACCTGTGCTAGTTTGCAGGCGGAGCGTTAACAGGCGTTCTGATCCATTCTCGCCTGGTTCAACCATTTTAGTTAGCGATTTTTTTACCGCAAAACCTACTCCGTGTTCTCTAGCTTTATTAAGATCTTTCCCTTGCCAATAAAATGTGTAGTCCTTTTCGCTCACCGTTCCAGAGCCCGCCAGGCGCGTTTCCTGAAGTGCAGCTATATCCACCTGAAGTCGTTTAAGCTCATCATTAATTATGGCTGTCTTCCTTACATCGTTTACATCCTGTAGGTTTTCGGATAGTCCAGTCAACATAGTCCGGACGTTCCAGCATCCCAATCTGAGAGTTTGCTTATTTCTATTTTTTCGATAATTGCTTGGTGCAAAATTTTCTGTCCACAGTTCGGGTTTGACCCTAATCCCCATGCACCCAATGGGGGAAGCAGACAGTGGCGGGACAACACCTTATTGACTGGGGGCTGCCCAGCTTGAAGCGGGCGGTAGCTGTCCAGTGAGATCCTAGAACCTCTCCCACTGTCGGAAGTAGCCCCTGGCGCCATGCCCTACGCCAATTGGGCAAAATGCTTATAACCGGTAACTGCTACTTCCTGTGTTTTGCCGACACCTATAGGGTGAAGCTGGAGTGTCCTCTCCAGGGCGCGAGCTTGGGCACAGTTATATGGAGATCAAGCTGTTGCCCATGCAGCATGTTCCCCCTCTCCACACAGCCGGTAGATCCAAAGGAACGGCAGTAGCCGATACAGTTTGGTACCAGCCATGTCGCAGGAGTTGCCAGAATAATGTCGAATCGACATTAGACTGCCTTAGGGACTCCGACTCCGGATTTATCCTCAGGGTTTACTCCCGAAGCCAATTCCATAAATGGATATTCCCGCAAGGCAGCGGTGGTTTGAATTCAGAGTTCCTTCTCTTAGATAAGCTACCAACCAAGGATCACGAGCCCTATCTGCCCGAAGCTGCTGGTTTTAAGGCGCCAGTCGCTCGCCTTTGCCCCTTCTCCCGTCAGTGGAAACAGTTCCGCCGGGCTCAACTTGAGCCACACGTGAAGGCTGGGAGCTGGACTTGGTTGTCAGAGGCTGTTTGAGGCGCGTGCCATAGAAGTATTTTATCTGCAGTGAGAGCTTATCCTCACTACAACTCCCAGCAATAACAACCTTTGGAACTATTGGGAGTACAATTTCCTGGAATTGGGAGTACAATTTCCTGGAATTTAGCGTTTGTTCTCACAGATTTTACTACAGTTGTTATAGTTAGTGTATTAGTTGTGTTATTCTGGTTAGTGTCTTTTTGTGTTGTTCTAGTTTGTGTCTTTGTTGTGTTGTTCTTGTCAATGTCTTTATTGTGTTATTTTCTTCTTCTTCTTCTTTGATCCTTAGCCGCCGATCGTCAAAGCAGTCAGTGGCCATCACGCCTAGTGGCGTCTTGTAGGGCAACAACAAATTGATTCCACTTTGCTCGGTCGGTGGCCATCCTTCGTACAGTGCCCCAACTCTGGTTCATTCTTTGCATCTCAGCCTCCACAGTCCTCCGCCAGGTTGTTTTTGGTCGGCCTCTCTTTTGTTTTCCTTCAGGGGTCCAAAGCATAGCTGTTCTTGTGATGGTATCGGGGTCTCTTCTGAGGACATGGCCAACCCAGCTCCAGCGTCTGCCAGCTATGATGCTGTGCATGTCCTCTTGCTTGCTCCGAGTAAGCAGATCTTGGTTGGTGATGGTATTCGGCCAACAGATTCGGTGAATTTTTCTTAGGCATGTTGTGTGAAAAGAGGACAATTTCAACATTTCCTTCTCTGTAACTCTCTAGCATTCCGCACCATAGAGAAGCACAGAAAGCACACAGCTCTGATATAATCTTAATTTTGTGCTTGTGCTGTATTGAGAGGACTTCCAGATGTTGTTTAGGCTAAAAAAGGCTGTTCTTGCCTTATTCATTCTGATGTTGATGTCTTTGCCTGCCCCGCCGTTTGATGTTACTATGCATCCTGGGTATGTGAAGGTGTCTGTCTGTACCAGTTGCTGATTCCTTACTGATATGGGCTCAGGGCTGCTCACATTGAGCGTCATGACCTCTGACTTCTTTAAATTGATGTTCAAGCCCACCTGCTGGCTAAACTTATTAAGTCTATCCGTTTTTTCCTGGATGTGTTGATGTGAATGTGCGAGTAGTGCAATGTCATCTGCATATTCCAGATCTTCCAATGTTGAAAATGTAGTCCATCTTATTCTTCTTGGACTGCCCACTGTTGTCTGGCGCATCACCCAGTCTATGACTGTTAAAAATAGAGTGGTTGATAAGAGGCATCCCTGTCGCACTCCTGTCTTCACCTCAAAGGTTAGGTTGCTCTGCCCAACACTACACGTAAAGTTGGCATAGAGGCTTTTTATGATTGACACTATGCAGTTTGGAATTCCATAAGCCCTCAGTATTTTCCATAAACTGTCCCTATGTATGCTGTCAAAAGCCTTTTCAAAATCAACGAAATTAATGTACAGCTGTCTTTGCCATTCTGAGCATTGCTCTATAATGTTCCTGAGAGTGAATATATGATCTACACATCTTCTGTTCTTTCTAAATCCAGCTTGTTCTTTCCTCAGTTTGTGGTCTACTGCTTTTGAAATTCTCTGTATCATTATCCTGCCTAGTATTTTGCTGGGAACAGAGAGAAGAGTGATTCCTCTCCAATTATTGTAGTCTGCAAGATCTCCCTTCTTGGGCAATTTGACAATTATTCCTTTGTTCCACTCTGATGGTGTTGTCCCCGTTTTCCAGACTTGTGCAAATAGTGGTTCTAATAGTTCTGCTGCTAGCTCAGGGTCTGTCTTAAATAGCTCTGCATTTAAGTTATCATGGCCAGGAGCTTTTCCGTTCTTTTCTGTGCTATTTTAGTTAGTGATTAGTGTCTTTGTTCTAGGTAGTGTCTTTTTTGTTGTTCTGATTAGTGTTTTTGTTGTGTTATTCTGGTTAGTTTCTTTTTTACGTTGTTCTAGTTAGTGTCTTTGTTGTGTTGTTCCATTTACTGTCTTTTTGTGTTGTTCGCGTTTGTGTCTTTTATATGTTGTTCTAGTTAGTGTCTTTGTTGTGTTATTCTAGTTAGTGTCTTTGTTTTGTTGTTCTAGTTAGAGTCTTTTTTGTTTTGTTCTAATTAGTGTCTTTGTTGTTTTATTCTAGTTAGTGTCTTGGTTGTGTTGTTCTAGTTAGAGTCTTTGTTTTGTTGTTCTAGTTAGTTGGCTAGATGATGCATTTCATATCACTGAATTATTGGGTAAGCAAGTAGTGACAAAAGATATAAGTTACTCCTATAAATTATATATATATATCTTCTTTGTTTTGTTCTAGTTAGTGCCTTTGTTGTGTTATTCTACTTAGTGTCTTTGTTGTGTTGTTCCAGTTACTGACTTTTTTGTGTTGTTCTAGTTAGTGTCTTTTTATGTTGTTCTGGTTAGTGTTTTTTTGTGTTGTTCTAGTTAGCATCTTTTTTGTGTTGTTCTAGTTAGTGTCTTTGTTGTGTTGTTCAGTTTATTGTTTCTGTTGTGTTATTATAGTTAGTGATAAGTTAGTGTCTTTGTTTTGTGGTTCTAGTTACTGTCTTTTTTGTGTTGTTCTAGTTAGTGTCTTTGTTGTGTTGTTCAGTTTATTGTTTCTTTTGTGTTATTTTAGTTAGTGATTAGTTAGTGTCTTTGTTTTATTGTTCTAGTTACTGTCTTTGTTGTATTGTTCTAGTTAGTGTCTTTCTTGTGTTGTGTTGTTCTGATTAGTGTTTTTGTTGTGATTATAGTTAGTGTCTTTCTTGTGTTGTTCTGATTAGTGTTTTTGTTGTTATTCTAGTTAGTGTCTCTTTGCGTTGTTCTAGTTAGTGTCTTTTTTGTGTTGTTCTAGTTAGTGTTTTTGTGTTATTCTTGTTAGTGTGTTTTGGTGTTGCCATAGTTAGTGTGTTTTTGAGTTGATCTAGATAGTGTCTATTTGTGTTGCTCTAGTTAGTATCTTTGTTGTTTTGTTCTAGTTTGTTTCTTTGTTATTCTAGTTAGTGTTTTTGTTATGTTGTTCTAGTTCGTGTCTTTGTTGTGTTGTTCTAGTTATCGTTTCTGTTGTGTTATTTTAGTGATAAGTGTCTTTGTTGTGTTATTCTAGTTAGTGTCTTTTTGCGTTGTTCTAGTTAGTGTCTTTTTGTGTTGTTCTAGTTAATGTCTTTTTTGTGTTGTTCTAGTTAGGGTCTTATTTTGTGTTGTTCTAGTTAGTGTCTTTGTTGTTCTAGGTAGTGTCTGTGTTGTGTTATTCTAGATAGTGTCTTTGTAGTGTTATTCTAGTCAGTGTCTTTGTTGTGTTATTCTAGTTAGTGTCTTTGTTGTGTTATTCTAGTTAGTGTCTTTGTTGTGTTATTCTAGTTAGTGTCTTTGTAGTGTTATTCTAGTCAGTGTCTTTGTTGTGTTATTCTAGTTAGTGTCTTTGTTGTGTTATTCTAGTTAGTGTCTTTGTAGTGTTATTCCAGTTAGTGTCTTTGTTGTGTTATTCTAGTTAGTGTCTTTTTTGTGTTATTCCAGTTAGTGTCTTTGTTGTGTAATTTTAGTTAGTGTCTTTGTTGTGTTTGTTATTCTAATTAGTTTCTTATCTGTGTTATTCTAGCTTGTTCCTTGGCTCTGTTATTCTAGCTTGTTTGCTAGCTTTGTTATTCTAGCTAGTTTCTTAGCTGTGTTAGTCAATCTATTTTCTTCTCTGTGTTATTCCATCTATTTTTTAGCCGTACTATTCTAGTTAGTTTCTTAGCTGTGTTATTCTAGCTAGTTTCTTAGCTGTGTTATTCTAGCTAGTTTCTTAGCTGTGTTATTCTAGCTAGTTTGCTTGCTTTGTTATTCTAGCTAGTTTCTTAGCTGTGTTATTCTAGCTAGTTTCTTAGCTGTGTAATTCTAGCCAGTTTATCAGCTTTGTTATTCTAGTTAATTTCTTAGCTGTTTAATTCTAGCCAGTTTATCAGCTTTGTTATTCTAGCTAGTTTCTTAGCTGTGTTATTCCAGCTAGTTTCTTAGCCGTACTATTCTAGTTAGTTTCTTAGCTGTGTTATTCTAGCTAGTTTGCTAGCTGTTATTCTAGCTAGTTTCTTAGCTGTGTTATTCTAGTTAGTTTCTTAGCTGCGTTATTCTAGCTAGCTTGCTAGCTTTGTTATTCTAGCTAGTTTCTTAGCTGTGTTATTCTAGCTAGTTTCTTAGCTGTGTTATTCTAGCTAGTTTCTTAACCGTAAAATTCTAGTTAGTTTCTTAGCTGTGTTATTCTAGCTAGTTTGCTAGCTGTGTTAGTGCAGCTAGTTTCTTAGCTGTGTTATTCTAGCTAGTTTGCTAGCTTTGTTATTCTAGTTAGTTTCTTAGCCTTATTATTCTGGCCAGTTTCTTAGCTGTGTAATTCTAGCTAGTTTCTGAGCCGTATTATTCTAGCTAGTTTCTTAGCTGTGTTATTCTAACTAGTTTCTTAACTGTTTTATTCCAGCTAGTTTGTTAGCTGTTTTATTCCAGCTAGTTTCTTAACTGTGTTATTCTAGCTAGTTTCTTAGCTGTGTTATTCCAGCTGGTTTCTTAACTGTAATATTCTAGCTAGTATCTTAAATGTGTTATTCTAGCTAGTTTCTTAGCAGTGTTATTCTAGCTAGTATCTTAACTGTGTTATTCTAGCTAGTATCTTAACTGTATTATTAAAGCTAGTTTCTTAGCTGTGATATTCTAGTTAATTTCATTTGTGTCTTATGGTGTTCTACAAAGTGTAGATGCATTAATATTTCTTTCTTGTCTTGTGTTTTATTGTCTTTAATTAACTGCTATTTTCCCCCAAAATTTATGCTTGTCATTTGTTATTTTATCATAGTTTTATTTTCTTTCCTTTGTTTCGTGGTTCTGACTGTGGCCGACTAAGCATTATTGCGAAAAAATATTTTCTGTCTAACGCTTTGTCCACTTGTAAAACTGCCATCAATGTCTTTTTTTGTTTTCAAATCTTTCTACCAAATAACGTAAGAGTATAAGTGGAAAGAACGATATAATTATTCAATGATAATGTAATGTATGTTAAATTATATATATATATATATATATATAAGATAGGAAACTCTTTACAGAGCGATACAACAGGAAGCAATCTGATCATCAGAAGAAATCCCCCCGTCCGACAAGTGTTTCGGCCCTATATACTCCTTTACACTCTAAGGGGGGCGGGCCCACTTGGGTCATGACTCCCAAGCGTCTCAGCTTCCTGTTGTCTTGCATCGAAAATGAACCCATTTCACTTATGGTAGCAACTTTAAATTCCACAACTCCGCCAGCCGTGGAGGCAATTGTGAAAGTAACAAAGAGAAGACAAATTATTCCGTTCGTTCCGTCGCACACACTGAGACACCAGCGCGAAGTCAACGAGTCGCCACTGCGCGTTCCCCACTGGACTTTGATACTGACACCCCTTATAGTATACACCGCTTGTCGCCCCTGAGTCGCAGCCCGTTCACTAGTCCACCACAAACCTCAGCATATTGTGGACTTAGAAAAATTCCTGGTGTTTTCTGTACCGCAGCGTTTATTGTTACGATCTCCATTCCCCATTGCGGTTGTTCCACAGCCAGCCTGATGCCTTTTCGGCAGTTTCACTAAGCCTCTTCAGGGCCCTTGTTCTCGACTGTCCCCTCAGCCCCAACAGTTTCAATAGATCATACACTGATGCAGCCACAAGCCCTCTTGCGCCCACTTCAACAGCCATGACCCTTGCAGTGAACCCATCGTGTCTCAGATCCGCGGCCAGATCACTATACTTGGCCGCTTTGAACGAATGTTGCTCATCTAATCTGGATTCAAATGGCACGGTCAGTTCAATCAGTATGACCTGAAGCGTTGCTGCAGAATGAAGCACTATATCCGGCCGTCTCCGCGATTTTCGGATACTCTCTGGATATGCCCCTCGTCCAGGTAGGTCTACCGCCATCTCCCAATCATTTGCACAATCAAGAAGAGATGGTAAACTGCTACCAGGTTTATTCGGTTTGGGGTGTGCTGACTTTCCTGCCCTCAGAAAGTATGTGTTTGCGGTGTCTGGCCGGACTTTGCTATTCGCCTTCATTCTTGCCAGATCTATTGTCGCAGCAAGCTCATTTAGCACTTTGTTATGGCGCCAAGTGTATCGCCCTTGCCCTAATGACACCTTACACGCTGAGAGCACGTGTTCAAGTGTCTGCCTCCCCTGGCACAGGGGGCACTGCTCATCATCCGACTTTCCCCATTTCACAAGGTTGGTGGCCGATGGCAGCAGGTCATACAGTGATCTGACAACAAAGCTGAGCCTAAGAGGTGCCATATGCCATATATCATTCCATGTCAAGGACCTCTGCAGGGCTCCTTCCCATGTAGTCCATTGGCCTTGTTGGACCTGCTGCACTGCTTTTTCCAACCTCTTATCATTCTCAGCTTCTCGTATCTCCTGAACTACCATGTCTCTGCGCTCCCTGCTTGATGCCTTGGACCACCAGCGGATGTCCCCATGACCAAATCCCCGTCTATTCGTTTGTGTGTATCCGATTACCTCCCTCAGTTTGAGTGACTCTTGGGCAGCATCAACAGCTTCTTCCACTTTCCACTTCCTTCCCGTTTTCAGTGTGGGCTGAATGGACTTAACCACGTCATCAGCTGACTCGCGTAGCATCATTGCAAGCCTTGCCTTTCCAACTTTGTACTCTTCAACAACTGACTTGAAAGGAAGCAGAAGTTTTGACTTTTTGCAGTACAGTGCTACATCTGACAGACCTGGTGGTACTCCTAGCCATTTTCTCATGAGCTTGTTGACCTTCTGCTCTATGGCTTTCACTGTACTTGTGCTTATTTCATATATAAGCAGTGGCCACAGCAACTTTGGTATCAACATGAACTGGAGGCACCACAGTTTGAACTTCCCCAGGAGTCTGCTTTGGTCTATGATCTGTAGCCCTCTGTCTGCCATTTCTATTGTCTGTTGCACTGCCTTTGAGTCTTTTAATGAGGCATCGTACACCCTGCCAAGACTTTTAACAGGTTCCTCAATGACAGTAGGGATTCTTTGGTTGGAAACCGTGAATATGACCTCTGCTATCTTCCCTTTCCTGACTGATAGGCTTCTCGACTTCTTGGGTTTGAAGCTCATTCTGCACCAGCTGACTAGTTCATCCAGGCGTGCTAACATCCTCCGGGCCTGATGTTCATCTGATGTCAGAATTGTTGTGTCATCCATGAATGCTTTGAGCGGTGGCATGAGACACATTCCACCGAGCTTTGGACCTATAGCCATTCCTTCAGCCGCATTGAGGATTACCTGCATAGCCATCACGAATAGTATCGGAGAGATGGTACAACCCATCGCAATTCCAACTTCAAGGCCAATCCACTTCGTTGTGTACTCTCTGGTTGAAAATCTGACAGCAAACCCTGCGAAATACAGCTTCAGCATTGCTGCAATCTCTTGTGGAACATGATACATTTCTAGGGCCTGCCACAACATCTGGTGTGGAACGGATCCATAAGCATTCGCTAAATCCAACCAGATTACATGGAGGTTTGTTCTGTCAGACTTTGCCTTTTGGATTGCTTCCCATATCATTGTGACATGCTCTAGACATCCTGGTGTACCTGGGATACCTCCTTTCTGAATGGTAGTGTCAATGTACCCATTTGCCAGGAGGTATGTAGTGAGTCTTTTCGCCATCACTGAGAAGAATATCTTCCCTTCCACATTGAGTAGTGAGATTGGCCTGAACTGACTGATGTCTGTGGAATTTTGCTCCTTCGGATGTAGACTCCGTTCGCCTTTCTCCATTCCTTGCTTACAAGCTGGGTTTTCCACGCACTCTTCAGTAAACGAAGCAGTCGTTTGAGCACCTCAGGGCATCTCTTATACACCACATATGGAACACCATTAGGACCTGGAGCTGACTTGCATCGAGCTTTCTGGACAATGCTTTCTACCTCTTGCACCGTTGGGGGCTTGGTGTTAAATTCAGCTCCTGGCTTACTCGGCCATTTAAGGCCTGCCATGCTGCTGAGCGGCTCATCTTTGCGACCATCTGAATATGTCATTCCAAGGTGTTCTTCCAGGTCTTCTTTCCTGATGTTTAGCGTACCCGACCGTGGCTGCTCAAACAGTTCTTTGGCAAACTTGAAGGGCTCCCTGAAGAATCTTTCCCTATCCATTCGAGTCTTCCTTTTCTTCCTGCACAACCTTTCTGCTCTACAAAGGGCATTATGTTGGCCTTTCAGGTGCTCCCAAACCTGTCGTAACCCTTCCTTCTCTGCGGCAACTGCGTTTTTGAACAGTTTTCGGGCATGCTTCTTCTGTTTTCTGATTTCTTCTATTTTAATTTGTCTTCTGCTTTTTCGTGGTGGGTTACTTTCCCTTGCCTCCCTCACTCCGAACACTTTGCGACAGTGCAGTTATATTATGTCGCCGAAGATTTCCAGCTTCTTCTCCAAAGTTATCTGCTTCAGGTTGTTATCCAACTCTTTTGCCAAGGCTTCGTCCAGCTGTTCCCAAAGCCCTTTTGCACTGGCGGGTGGAAACTTGATTGCATCTCTCTTCCCGTCCAAGAAGTGTGTGAGATCATCATCAGGCAGATCAACTTGAATGTACTCAGCACTGTGGATTGACTCCTGGCTGCGTTCTTCTAACGTCTTATCCGTCGAGACAGAGCGCTGTTGATCTCCCCCTGATGACCTCCCACACCCCTTTTTCGTTCTGTGGATTTTCATTCCTCTCTGAGTAGAGAATTCCCTACCACAGGCACATGGAAACTCCAGCCGTTGTTCAGAGCTCGAAGTCCGTGTAACGGGTCTGGTCGATTCCAATGAGGCGCCTGTGGATTCATCATTCTCCCCCCCCTTTCGGTGAATCCTGGGGGCATCTATCGTTTTTGGGTTCTATAGCAATTGAATACAGCTTACGGGGTGCTAACCCGGTCAGCCGGTTTCTAGTCTGTCCCAGTGTCATCTGTCTTTCCAGAAGTCAATCGGTCTTTTCCCGATTGTCACTGGTTTGACCATATATATATACTGGATACTTCTTTTCACAAAACTTCATAGTTCTTGGCAAATGAAAGGCAGAAAAAGCGAAGGACCAAGAGAGAAAAAAATGATAAAGAGTGAAAAAGACCGCCAGAGAACAGTACTGGGAGTGAGAAAGACCGAGAGAGAGAGAGAGAGAGAGAGAGAGAGAGAGAGAGAGAGAGAGAGAGAGAGAGAGAGAGAGAGAGAGAGAGAGAGAAAGAGAGAGATTGACAGTGAGAAAGACCGTGCGAGAGAAAGTGTGTTACCGGGGCCCGAAAGGGGAGCAAAGAATAGTAACATTGTTCCCTGCCAAGCATGTCGTAGAAAGCGACTAAGGAGGGTTGGGCATGGGGCTGGTTACCCCATCCTGTAAAACATTTAAACCCCAAAAAACTTCAACAAACATGGACAAGTCAACTAAAGAAAATAAAACACAGCCATCCAAGACAGGGGAAGGTCCTCTCGCAGGGAGGCGTATGATGCAACACAGAGAAAGCCGAAAGGAGTCTGTGTTGCTGACTAACCTTCTTTCTTCTAGGAGAACTTCCAAATTTGGCACCTGGAATGTTCGGACATTAAACGAACAAGGGAAAGTGGCACAAGTAGCAGCAGAGATGAGGGAATATAAAATCGAAGTTCTGGGACTGTGTGAAACAAAGTGGAAGGGGGTAGACAGGAAGAAACTCATCACAGGTGAATTGGTGCTGTCCTCAGGACATAAAGACGAAAGTTCACACCACAGTGACGGGGTAGCTCTTACGTTATCTAAAGAAGCACAGAAAGCACTCATTGAATGGGAAGCCGTTGGATCCAGAATAATAACAGCTACTTTTAAAACAGCTAAAAGGAAAATAAATGTAAATGTCATCCAATGTTATGCACCAACTAATGACAAAGAAGAGTCTGTGAAAGAAGCATTTTATACTAGGCTACAGGAAATTATGGAAAAAGTAAAAAGAAGAGACATCACAATTTAGATGGGTGCATGCATGCAAAGATGGGTACAGTCAACACCGACTTTGAAGAAGTCATGGGAAAACAGGGGCTAGGAATAATGAATGAAAATAGGGAACTATTCTCAAACTTCTGTGCTTCAAATCAACTGGCTATTGGAGGAAGCATTTTTCCACATAAGAGAATACACAAGGCAACATGGATATCACCAGACCAGAGAACAGAAAATCAGATTGATCATATATGCATAAACAAGAAGTTTAGATCATCATTGCAGGATGTAAAGGTATATAGAGGAGCAGATGTGGCATCAGATCACCACCTTCTGATAGCCAAAGTAAAAATGAAACTCAAGAGATATGCAACAATGCAAAATTATAGACAACAATTTAATGTAGGACATCTAAGAAATCAAGAAACAAGAGACAAATTTGCGTTCACAATATCCAACACATTCCAAGTGCTCCAACAACTGGAAGATGTAGAGAATGCAGAAGACTATTGGCAGCAGATCAAAACGGTATGAAATGAGACATGTGAAGAAATACTGGGGAAAAGGGAACGACAACAAAAAGCATGGATAACAACAGAAACCGTCAATAAGATAAAAGACAGAAAAAACAAGAAAGCAGATTTAAACACAAGCAAAACCAGAAGTTCCAAAGCCAAGGCTCAAGAAGTGTACACAGAAGCAAACAAAGAAGTTAAAAGAAGTATCAAAAGAGACAAAAGGAAGTATATTGAGGAGTTGGCAAGAGAGGCAAAAGATGCTGCAGCCAAAGGAAATATGAGAGAACTGTATAACAGCACAAAGAAGCTGACAGGGAAATACAAGCAAACAAGTTGCCTCATAAAAGACAAGAATGGAAAACTGCTCAGCAATATACAAGAGCAAATGAAGAGGTGGACAGAATATTTTGAGGACCTTCTCAATAGACCAGCTCCACAAAACCCCCTGGACATCCAGCCAGCAGAAGAAGAGCTACAAATTAATGGTGAAAGACCAACGAAGGAAGAAATAAAGAAAGCCATTAAGCTTCTAAGAGATGGAAAAGCGTCTGGACCTGATGGCATTCCAGCAGAGGCCATCAAAGCAGATATCGACTCGGCTACAGAGATGTTATATAAATTACTTGGTAAAGTCTGGGAAAAGGAAGAGATACCAGCAGAATGGAAGGAAGGATATCTGGTTAAGTTGCCTAAGAAAGGAAATTTACAAGAGTGCACAAATTATAGAGGAATAATGTTACTATCAGTGCCAGGAAAAGTATTAAATAGGATTATCCTTGAGAGATTAAAAGAGTCCATAGACAAGAAACTGAGAGATGAACAAGCAGGTTTTCGACAAATCAGATCCTGTACAGACCAGACAGCCACTTTGAGAATAATAGTTGAACAAAGTCTGGAATGGAATTCACCATTATACATCGGATTTGTGGACTACGAAAAGGCATTTGACAGCGTAGAAAGAGAATCACTTTGGAAATTGATGAGGCATTATGGAGTTTCCCTGAAGATCATTAATTTAATAAAGAAAACATATGAAGACATGACATGCAGAGTTCTTCACGAAGGACAGCTTACAGAACCGTTTGGGATAAGAACAGGAGTGCGACAGGGATGCCTCTTGTCTCCATTTCTTTTCTTACTAGCAATAGACTGGGTTATGAGATCATCGACAACACACAACAGAAATGGAATCCAGTGGACTCTGACTAAGCAGTTGGATGATCTTGATTTTGCTGATGACTTGGCTCTTTTGTCCCATAACCGTAATCAGATGCAGGACAAATTGAAAACACTCGATGAGAAGTCACAGCAATTGGGTCTGAAAATACACAGGGAAAAGATAAAGATAATGAGAATAAATGCAGGTAATGAAAACAGGGTTGAACTTGAAGAAGCACCCATACAAGATGTAGAATCGTACACATATCTTGGCAGCAATATAGACAAAGTTGGAGGGACAGACAGTGATATCAGAATAAGAATACAGAAAGCAAGAGGAGCTTTCATTGCATTGGGAAATATATGGAGATCAAGAGAAATCGGATCCAACACGAAAATAACAATCTTCAATTCAAATGTGAAGTCAGTCCTATTGTATGGCTCTTAGACATGGAGAACAACAAAAACAACAACCAAAAAGCTACAGACTTTCATAAATGGGTGCTTGCGTAGAATAGAGGGATTAAAATGGTATGACAGGGTTACCAACGTGGAACTGATGACAAGAACTAGACAAGTGCCAGTGGAACAAGAGATGAGAAGAAGACGATGGTGATGGATAGGACACACACTGAGGAAACCTGTTGATAGCATTACAAGGCAGTCCTTGTTCTGGAAACCCCAGGGCAAGAGAGGCAGGGGTAGACCAAGAAGCACATGGAGAAGAGAGCTGGAAACAGAGATGAGAATGATAGGGAGAACATGGAGGGAACTTGAGATGATGGCACGTGACAGGAGGACTTGGCAGGTGTTTGTTTAGGGCCTATGCTCCTTTGGGAGTGGAGGGTTATGAATGAATGAAGAGAGAAAAAAGATAAAGAGTGAAAAAGACCGCCAGAGAACAGTACTGGGAGTGAGAAAGACCGAGAGAGAGAGAGATTGACAGTGAGAAAGACCGTGAGAGAGAAATATCTATGCAGAGAGAGATACTGAGAAGGGGAAAGACCAAGAGAGAACAAGACTGAGAGAGTGAAAGACCAAGAGAGAACAAGACTGAGAGAGTGAAAGACCAAGAGAAAGAGAGGGGGCCTGGAGTGAGAAATACCTAGAGCGAGCGAGAGAGAAAAAGAGAGAGAACGGAGAAAGAGATTGACAATGAGAAAGACCATGAGAGAGAAAGACCGATGTAGAGAGAAATACTAAGAGAGAGAAAGACGAGAGAGAGAGAAAGACAGAGAGAAAAGAGAGAGAGAGAGGCCTGAATGAGAAATACCAAGAGCTAGAGAGAAAAAGAAAGAGAGAATAAAAGACCAATAAAGTGAAGACCAAAAACTCGAAAGAACACAATGAAAATAAAAACGGGGTGATTGAAAAATGCAAGAGGGATTTTCGTTGTACTGGAAAATTGATGAAGATTGAGAGGTTATCATGAGAAGTCAGTCTTATTGCATGGCTTTGAAACACGGACAGCAACAAAAACAACAATAATTAAAAAAAGCTACAGATATTCATAAATTTTTCTCTTTCCACACAATCTGCCTAAGGCGCCCTAAGGAAAATTCTCTGAATCTTTTTGGCCGAATGCCATCACCAACCAAGAACTGCTTACTCAGAGTAACCAACAGGACATGCAAAACATCATAGCTGGCAGACTCTGGAGTTGTGTTGGCCACGTCCACAGAAGAGACCCCGATGCCATCACAAGAACTGTTATGCTATGGACCCCTGAAGGAAAGCGAAAGAGAGGCCGACCAAAAACAACTTGACTGAAAACTGTGGAGGCCGAGATATAAAGAATGAACCAGAGCTGGGAGACTGTACGAAGGATGGCCGCCGACCGAACAAAGTGGAAGCAGTTTGTTGCTGCCCAACAAGACGCCACCAGGCGTGATGGCCACTGACTACTTTGACAGTTGACGGTTAAGGATCAAAGAAGAAGATGAAGATAGATAATTAATAAATAGGTGCTTCCATAGAATAGAAGGATTGAAGTGGTATAACTAGATCACTAATGTGGAACTAAAGACAAGAACCAGACATATGCCGGTGGAACAAGGGAAGACAAGAACAAGACATACGCCGGTGGAACAAGAGATGACAAGAACCAGACAAATGCCGGTGGAACAAGAGAAGACAAGAACCAGACATATGCCGGTGGAACAAGAAATGACAAGAACCAGACATATGCCGGCGGAACAAGAGAAGACAAGAACCAGACAAATGCCGGTGGAACAAGAGAAGACAAGAACCAGACATATGTCGGTGGAACAAGAGATGACAAGAACCAGACAAATGCCGGTGGAACAAGAAATGACAAGAACCAGACATATGCCGGTGGAACAAGAGATGACAAGAACCAGACATATGCCGGCGGAACAAGAGAAGACAAGAATCAGACATATGCCGGTGGAACAAGGGAAGACAAGAACCAGACATATGCTGGTGGAACAAGGGAAGACAAGAACCAGACAAATGCCGGTGGAACAATGGAAGACAAGAATCAGACATATGCCGGGGGAACAAGAGATGACAAGAACCAGACATATGCCGGTGGAACAAGAGATGACAAGAACCAGACATATGCCTGTGGATCAAGGGAAGATAAGAACCAGACATATGCCGGTGGAACAAGAGATGACAAGAACCAGACATATGCCGGTGGAACAAGAGAAGACAAGAACCAGACATATGCCGGTGGAACAAGAGATGACAAGAACCAGACATATGCCGGTGGAACAAGAGATGACAAGAACCAGACATATGCCGGTGGAACAAGAGAAGACAAGAACCAGACATATGCCGGTGAAACAAGGGAAGACAAGAACCAGACATATGCCGGTGGAACAAGAGATGAAAAGAACCAGACATATGCCGGTGGAACAAGAGATGACAAGAACCAGACATATGCCGGGGGAACAAGAGATGACAAGAACCAGACATATGCCGGTGGAACAAGAGATGACAAGAACCAGACATATGCCGGTGGAACAAGAGAAGACAAGAACCAGACATATGCCGGTGAAACAAGGGAAGACAAGAACCAGACATATGCCGGTGGAACAAGAGATGAAAAGAACCAGACATATGCCGGTGGAACAAGAGATGACAAGAACCAGACATATGCCGGTGGAACAAGAGATGACAAGAACCAGACATATGCCGGTGGAACAAGAGATGACAAGAACCAGACATATGCCGGTGGAACAAGAGAAGACAAGAACCAGACATATGCCGGTGAAACAAGGGAAGACAAGAACCAGACATATGCCGGTGGAAAAAGGGAAGACAAGAACCAGATATGTGCCGGTGGAACAAGGGATGAGAAGAAGGTTCTTGCGATGGATTGGACACACATTGAAGAAACCTGCTGATAAGGCAGTCCTTGTTCTGGAATCCCCAGGGAAAGAGAGGCAGAGGTAGATAGAAAAAAAAACATTTGGAGATAAGAACTGGAGACAGAAGTGAAAAATGATAATGAGCAGATGGCACATGACAGGAGGACTTGACATGTGTTTGTGGAAGGCCTATGCTCCTTGTGGAGCTGAAGAGCGTAGATTCATTTTATTGAGAGTTTATCAACAGAGACATAATCTGTTTGCTTTACAAGGCTCTCTTTGTTTGGAATTCCCAGCGTAGTAGAAATTGAAGCGGACCCAAAAAAAAAATAAATCACAGAGAACATAATTGGCATAAGAACAAAAAGACATGGAAAAATGGGAACAGATCGCCGTACACAGGTAGTCTTGGAGAGAAGTAATTGAAAGAATGCTCCTCAATGAGTTTATAGTTACAGATGAAGAAGAAATAGAGATAGAAGAATAGAGAGAAAAGAGATAAAGGCCGAGATAATGACTGCAAGATAAACAGACAAACAAACAGACAGACAAATAGACAGCACAAAACAGAAAGTCATTGCTAGAATGGCAGAGAGTAAAAGACGGAGATAGAATGACTGGGAGAGAGAGAAAGAGCGAGATAGAATGACTGAGAGAGAAAGAGCGAGGTAGAAGGATTGAGAGAGAGAAAGAGCGGCGAGATACAATGATTGAGAAAGAAAAAGAGCGAGATAGAATGACAGAGAGAGAAAGAGCGAGATAGAATGACAGAAACAGAGTGAAGGAGAGACACAGAAAGACCAAGCGAAGGAATACCTGAGTCGGTGAAATAGCGAACGAGATAGAGTTGGATGATAAGAAAAAGCCAAGCATAATTATTAGAGATAGGGAGAGAGAGAGAAAGAGCGAGATAGAATGACAGAAACAGAGTGAAGGAGAGACACAGAAAGACCAAGCGAAGGAATACCTGAGTCGGTGAAATAGCGAACGAGATAGAGTGACTGGATGATAGTGATAAAGGCCAAGACATAATTATTCAGAGATAGGGATAGAGAGAGAGAAAGAGAGATAGACAGTAAGAAAGAGAGAGAGGCAGACACAGAGAAAGATCGAGTTAAAGAAGAACTGAGTCCATGAAATAGCGAACGAGATAGAAGAGATATACGAGTCAAAGATTAGACATTTGTGTTCCCGACCGATATTCAGTTCCCTGATTGCTGGTTGCTATTGGTCCCTAAAGTACTCGGGCCATAACGGGTGGTGGCCAGTTTATGTCTTGTAATGTGTTGGGCGACAATCCATTTCCATCTTCGATCTATCCCACGTGGGGCTGCTGAATCTGAAGTCTGCTTACATGGCGGCGAAACTCTATCTCTCTTCTCTTATTTTCACTACATTTTCTGACGTATGTTATTTCTTTTCCAATTATTTTGTCAATTTTTTCTGCTGTCGTTCATATTTGTTAATGTTTCTGCTTTAATGTGTTTCCATACCCTTCCGTCTCTCTCTCTCTCTCTCTCTCTCTCTCTCTCTCTCTCTCTCTCTCTCTCTCTCTCTCTCTCTCTCTCTCTCTCTCTCTATATATATATATATATATATATATATATATATATATATATATATATATCTGAGTGTCAGATTGACAGCATGGCTAGTGCGCTGGTCTCTCGCGGCAGAGGTGCCGGGTTCGATTCACGGTATCAACACGCTCTAGTTTACCCAGCTGTAAATGGGTACCTGACTCCACTCTGGAGTTCGGGAAGGAAAAGGCAGCGAGGAAGGGATCTGGTTACCGCCATCTCTTGATGCTGAACCTAGTATAGTGAAATCTTTCAATTAACTCCCCTACGACAGTATCTGCTACGGGAGAACGTTTACCTTTTTTAACTTAATATGAAGCCTCAAATAATTTGTGACGTCATCTGCTAGAATTACTAAATGAACCTTCTCACTGGCCAGAACGTACTCATTACGGCAGGGGCAAGGGAGACGACAGAACAGTTGAGAACGACACAGCATCACCAGCGCAAGTGTTATCTAACACAATATTTGTAAATTAATATAAATCTCGATTTGATGGGGAAAACTATTTTCGCCCGTAAAACGTTTAATTGTAAGCGAGTTCAAGTTTTTATAGTTAAGTAGCTATAGCAAATACAAATCTGATACAACAAATCTTGTGTTTGAGTACCACTGACTGGTACAGACGACGCCACCAATCTTTTATTGATGCTTTTGAAGGAAACATATTTTACTTAATATTGAGAATTTTCACATCGAATTTTCATTGACTAAAATTTTTTCCCTCACAAAGTTGAATATTTTTAAAAATTAATTAATTGATACTTTTATTTAATTCTAATATTATATACAGTAATATGAATGCCCTAAAATACAATAATTCATAACTTAGATACATTTCCAAATTGTTTATATTTCTCACTTTTATTAGATATTAATAACGATTCTACATCTGTGCTTCGTAAAACCGTTAACTTTAAACTTACTAGTAGGTACTTGCCTGAAATTCCGTCTTCTTACTTTTGATTCAGCAAATGCATTGATAATTTGCTGCAAGTTTTTTCTTAGACTTTGAGCTTTCTCATGTTGATCTGATAGAACAATTAAGCTGCTCGAACGTTCTTGATGATCAGATTACGTCCTGTTGTTTCGCTCTGTAGAGAGTTTCCAGTCATAGAAATGCGTGTCCTGTAAGTCTGTGCGCACGTGTCAGATTATAGCGAGACCATAAAAGGACCATTATTTGACTAGGGCTTTAAATTTAGGACAAATCAGTGCAGGAAAGAAAAAACAAATCATCATCAGCTGCCATCTCCACAACGAAGGTTGGCTGTAAAGGATCTCCAACGTCTTCTGTCTCTTGTCTTGGTGGTGCACTCTGAAAGGCTCTTCCCTGTCCATCTCTTGATGTTATCTTCCCACTTATAGCGCTGTCTTCCCCTTGCACGTTTACCTTCACCTCTCCCTTATATTATGGTCTTCTGCAAGGTGTTATGCCTTTTTATGTGGCCAAAGTATTTTAGCTGCCGAACCTTGATCTCCCTCATTAGTTCTCTTTTCATACCTAGATTTTCTACGACCTCCTTATTTGTTTTCATCTCTTTCCACGAGATACGCCCCATTCTTCTATATATCCACATTTCAAGAGCCTCAATTCTTTCTTCCAAATGCTTATTCATCGTCCATGTTTCTGCCCCATACAGAAATGCAGAATATATATAAAACACTTTATGATTCTCAGTTTTAATTTGTGAGATAACTGTTTTGATGTCAGTATATGTTTCATGTTGTTGAATTTAGCCTTGGCCATTCCTATTCTCTTCTTGATTTCTGTTTCACATCTGCCATCTTCTGTTATTATATGACCAAGATATACGTAGCTCTTGACTTGTTCCTGGGATTTCCCATTTACGCTTATCTTTAATGTGGGTTTATCGTCTGTTTTGCTAATTATCATAGTTTTTGTTTTCTCAATATTAATGTCGAGTCCATATTCATGACTTATACTGTTCACTTGCTTCACTAGTTCCTGTAACTCCTGTGTATTCATGACTTATACTGTTCACTTGCTTCACTAGTTCTTGTAACTCCTGTGTATTCATGACTTATACTGTTCACTTGCTTCACTAGTTCTTGTAACTCCTGTGTATTCATGACTTATACTGTTCACTTGCTTCACTAGTTCTTGTAACTCCTGTACTCGTAAACGTAAAGGTTGCCCTCATAGCAGATACTGCGGTAGGGGAATGAAGTGTTAGAGACTTCCCTATACTAGGTGTAGCTTTATGAGGCAAAGCGACCAATTTACTTCTTCGCTGCCTTTGCCTTACTGAAGGGCAGTCAGGTACCCTTTTGCAGCTTTTTAGACTGGAGCGTGACGCTACCCATTCGATCCCAAAACTCGATAACTTTGTCGCGAGAGGCAAGAGCTCTAACCACTGCGAATTGGACGATCTTGTCACCTGTACTAAATGAAAATGTGCGTAGGAATTAATTATTTCCCCTATTTCTAAGCCAAATATGGGTTGTGGCAGATGGAAGAAATTAACCCATGAAATGAAAAAATGTTACTCTCAGTGAAGACCCCGTGATAGGAGGACCTGTGCTCCTTTGGGAACTAACGGCTGTTGACTGATTGATTGATTGATTGATATTGAAGACCTCATGCCCTATGACAAGCGAAAAAGAGAGGAGAAGAAAATTTAACGATCACGAAATAAAGATAAGTTCACTTAAGCCTTTTTGTAAAATGAATGTCTTGATCGATCAATATTATGCTACACAACGTACAGATGCAACATTAGAATTCTTCCAGCACAATGCTTCTAATTACGACATCAGCTCGAGGAATTTCCTAATCAGAATAATGGAAACAAAGTTTTGATTTCAACAGATGCCGCATATAATCAATGATTCACAATACCTTAGCAACAACTTGGTCCTATGAAGGCTTGATCTCAAGACCAATGAACGAAATAGCGTAACCTGCTTATATTATTAAGAGCTGGGAATCAACAAACTGCCTTAGGTGCAAAAAATGTGCCGGCTCAGAACGAATTGCACGAGAAGAAAACTTTGGCAATGGATAGGACACACAATGGGGAAAACTATTGATAGCTTTACAAGGCGGTATATTTTCGGGAATCTCCAGAGTAAGAGAGATAGATGAAGACCAAAGAAAATCTAAGGTTGTGGAATCGAAGTCGGGAGTCGTTTTTTAGATGAGTCGGTAAAAAAATGTCCGGACTGTGACTGAATTTTATGCCTAATAATAGTTTTTAAAAACTGTAGTCAGAGTCGAAGTCGAAAGTTGGAGTAAGGAATCGGACTTGTAAAATTTCATAAGCCAGAATCGGAGGACATGCACACCATCTTAGCTGGCAGACGCTGGTGTTGGGTTGGCCACGTCCTCAGAAGGGACCCTGATACCATCACAAGAACAGCTTTGCTTTGGACCCCCGAGGGAACGCGAAAGAGAGGCCGACCAAAAACAACCTGGCGGAGAACTGTGGAAGCCAAGATGCAAAGAATGAACCAGAGTTGGGGCACTGTGCGAAGGATGGCCGCCGACCGAGCAAAGTAGAATAAATTTGTTGCTGCCCTACAAGACACCACCAGGCGTGATGGTCACTGACTGCTTTGACGGTTGGCAGCTATGGATCAAAGAAAGAAGAAGAAGAGTCGGAGGTTTTTTTGGCCGACTTGTAACTCTGAGTAAAACACATGGAGAAAAGACATGGAAACATAACATAAAGTAATAAGGAAGACAGGACAAGACCTTGAGCGGATGGCACGAGACAGGAGGACTTGGCACGTGTTTTTGAAGACACATACTTCTATGGGAGGTGAAGGGTGTTGAATGAATGAATGAAAGAAATTAGAATTCCTTTATCTTTGCTACGTCACATTTTGTAGTCAACTCATGGGGAAATCAAAGTTATAATGTGAAGATATGAAAAGACATGGTCGTCTACGCCAAAAGGCTTGGCTCTTATAGAAGAAGAGGAAAACAAGGAACTTAAATCAGTCAAAGTTTCAAGTACTGGCTTTATCGTCATTATTAACCCATTACTAACTCGATACTAACTCATTACTAACCCAGTACTAACCCATTACTAACTCAGTACTAACTCATTACTAACTAAAGTCTATTATATTTGGAAATGCGCCACAATATAACCGACTAGGTTGCACCTCACCACAACGAGGGAAAATGTTATTTTTTTAAAAATCATCATCATTTTCCTGTGTACTCCTTACGGCTCATGGATTCACCGCTGAAGCTAGTGCCTTCCAGGAAGTTTGCAACAATAATCACATGCTCTTGCAGCAGTGGTTTCTGTGGGAGTTTGTTTTACGTGATGAGGATGCCAGCTCCATGTATAACCTCATATTAGTGGCCTTGCACCACGTTGCTGAGGATTAATCAATACCATTTAGCTCCTCAAGGAGCATAGGCCTTCAACAAACACATGCCAAGTCTTCCTGTCCTGTGCCATCCGCTCAAGTTCTTTCCATGTTTTCCTCATCATTTTCACCTCTGTATCCAGTTCTCTTCTCCATGTGTTTTTTTTTGCTCTACCTCTGACTCTCTTTCCCTGTGGATTCCAGAACAAGGATTGCCTTGTAATGCTATCAACAGGTTTCCTCAATGTGTGTCCTATCCATCGCCAGCGTCTTATTCTCAACTCCTGTTCCACTGGCACTTGTCTGGTTCTTTGCATCAATTCCACATTTGTGACTTTGTCATACCATTTCAGTCCTTCTATTCTACGCAAGCACCCGTTTATAAAACTATGTAGCTTTTTGGTTGTTGTTTTTGTTGTTCTCCATTTCTCAGAGCCATACAATAGGACTGACTTCACATTTGAGTTGAAGATTCTTATTTTCGTGTTGGACTTGATTTCTCTTGTTCTCCATATGTTTCCCAATGCAATGAAAGCATTTTCTCTTGCATCTGATTATGGTTATGGGACAGAAGAGCCAAGTCATCTGCAAAATCAGACCATCAAGCTGTTTGGTCAGATTCCACTGGATTCCATTTCTGTTGTGTGATGTCGATGTTTTCATAACCCAATCTATTGCTAGTAAGAAAAGAAAAGGAGACAAAACGCATTCCTGTCTCTCTCCCGTTCTAATCGTAAACGGTTCTGTAAGTTGTCCTTCATGAAGAACTCTGCATGTCATGTCTTCATAGGTCCAGTTCATGTTGATACCAAAGTTGCTGTGGCCACTGCTTATATATGAAATAAGCACAAGTACAGTGGAAGCCATAGAGCAGAAGGTCAACAAGTTCATGAGAAAATGGCTAGGAGTACCACCAGGTCTGTCAGATGTAGCACTGTACTGCAAAAAGTCAAAACTTCTGCTTCCTTTCAAGTCAGTTGTTGAAGAGTACAAAGTTGGAAAGGCAAGGCTTGCAATGATGCTACGCGAGTCAGCTGATGACGTGGTTAAGTCCATTCAGCCCACACTGAAAACGGGAAGGAAGTGGAAAGTGGAAGAAGCTGTTGATGCTGCCCAAGAGTCACTCAAACTGAGGGAGGTAATCGGATACACACAAACGAATAGACGGGGATTTGGTCATGGAGACATCCGCTGGTGGTCCAAGGCATCAAGCAGGGAGCGCAGAGACATGGTAGTTCAGGAGATACGAGAAGTTGAGAATGATAAGAGGTTGCAAAAAGCAGTGCAGCAGGTCCAACAAGGCCAATGGACTACATGGGAAGGAGCCCTGCAGAGGTCCTTGACATGGAATGATATATGGCATATGGCACCTCTTAGGCTCAGCTTCGTTGTCAGATCACTGTATGACCTGCTGCCATCGGCCACCAACCTTGTGAAATGGGGAAAGTCGGATGATGAGCAGTGCCCCCTGTGCCAGGGGAGGCAGATACTTGAACACGTGCTCTCAGCGTGTAAGGTGTCATTAGGGCAAGGGCGATACACTTGGCGCCATAACAAAGTGCTAAATGAGCTTGCTGCGACAATAGATCTGGCAAGAATGAAGGCGAATAGCAAAGTCCGGCCAGACACCGCAAACACATATTTTCTGAGGGCAGGAAAGTCAGCACACCCCAAACCGAATAAACCTGGTAGCAGTTTACCATCTCTTCTTGATTGTGCAAATGATTGGGAGATGGCGGTAGACCTACCTGGACGAGGGGCATATCCAGAGAGTATCCGGAAATCGCGGAGACGGCCGGATATAGTGCTTCATTCTGCAGCAACGCTTCAGGTCATACTGATTGAACTGACCGTGCCATTTGAATCCAGATTAGATGAGCAACATTCGTTCAAAGTGGCCAAGTATAGTGATCTGGCCGCGGATCTGAGACACGATGGGTTCACTGCAAGGGTCATGGCTGTTGAAGTGGGCGCAAGAGGGCTTGTGGCTGCATCAGTGTATGATCTATTGAAACTGTTGGGGCTGAGGGGACAGTCGAGAACAAGGGCCCTGAAGAGGCTTAGTGAAACTGCCGAAAAGGCATCAGGCTGGCTGTGGAACAACCGCAATGGGGAATGGAGATCGTAACAATAAACGCTGCGGTACAGAAAACACCAGGAATAATTTGTCTTCTCTTTGTTACTTTCACAATTGCCTCCACGGCTGGCGGAGTTGTGGAATTTAAAGTTGCTACCATAAGTGAAATGGGTTCATTTTCGATGCAAGACAACAGGAAGCTGAGACGCTTGGGAGTCATGACCCAAGTGGGCCCGCCCCCCGTAGAGTGTAAAGGAGTATATAGGGCCGAAACACTTGTCGGACGGGGGGGGGGGATTTCTTCTGATGATCAGATTGCTTCCTGTTGTATCGCTCTGTAAAGAGTTTCCTATCATAGTTACATGGTCAAACCAGTGACAATCGGGAAAAGACCGATTGACTTCTGGAAAGACAGATGACACTGGGAAAGACTAGAAACCGGCTGACCGGGTTAGCACCCCGTAAGCTGTATTCAATTGCTATAGAACCCAAAAACGATAGATGCCCCCAGGATTCACCGAAAGGGGGGGGGGGAGAATGATGAATCCACAGGCGCCTCATTGGAATCGACCAGACCCGTTACACGGACTTCGAGCTCTGAACAACGGCTGGAGTTTCCATGTGCCTGTGGTAGGGAATTCTCTACTCAGAGAGGAATGAAAATCCACAGAACGAAAAAGGGGTGTGGGAGGTCATCAGGGGGAGATCAACAGCGCTCTGTCTCGACGGATAAGACGTTAGAAGAACGCAGCCAGGAGTCAATCCACAGTGCTGAGTACATTCAAGTTGATCTGCCTGATGATGATCTCACACACTTCTTGGACGGGAAGAGAGATGCAATCAAGTTTCCACCCGCCAGTGCAAAGGGGCTTTGGGAACAGCTGGACGAAGCCTTGGAAAAAGAGTTGGATAACAACCTGAAGCAGATAACTTTGGAGAAGAAGCTGGAAATCTTCGGCGACATAATATATCTGCACTGTCGCAAAGTGTTCGGAGTGAGGGAGGCAAGGGAAAGTAACCCACCACGAAAAAGCAGAAGACAAATTAAAATAGAAGAAATCAGAAAACAGAAGAAGCATGCCCGAAAACTGTTCAAAACGCAGTTGCCGCAGAGAAGGAAGGGTTGCGACAGGTTTGGGAGCACCTGAAAGGCCAACATAATGCCCTTTGTAGAGCAGAAAGGTTGTGCAGGAAGAAAAGGAAGACTCGAATGGATAGGGAAAGATTCTTCAGGGAGCCCTTCAAGTTTGCCAAAGAACTGTTTGAGCAGCCACGGTCGGGTACGCTAAACATTAGGAAAGAAGACCTGGAAGAACACCTTGGAATGACATATTCAGATGGTCGCAAAGATGAGCCGCTCAGCAGCATGGCAGGCCTTAAATGGCCGAGTAAGCCAGGAGCTGAATTTAACACCAAGCCCCCAACGGTGCAAGAGGTAGAAAGCATTGTCCAGAAAGCTCGATGCAAGTCAGCTCCAGGTCCTAATGGTGTGTTCCATATGTGGTGTATAAGAGATGCCCTGAGGTGCTCAAACGACTGCTTCGTTTACTGAAGAGTGCGTGGAAAACCCAGCTTGTAAGCAAGGAATGGAGAAAGGCGAACGGAGTCTACATCCCGAAGGAGCAAAATTCCACAGACATCAGTCAGTTCAGGCCAATCTCACTACTCAATGTGGAAGGGAAGATATTCTTCTCAGTGATGGCGAAAAGACTCACTACATACCTCCTGGCAAATGGGTACATTGACACTACCATTCAGAAAGGAGGTATCCCAGGTACACCAGGATGTCTAGAGCATGCCACAATGATATGGGAAGCAATCCAAAAGGCAAAGTCTGACAGAACAAACCTCCATGTAATCTGGTTGGATTTAGCGAATGCTTATGGATCCGTTCCACACCAGATGTTGTGGCAGGCCCTAGAAATGTATCATGTTCCACAAGAGATTGCAGCAATGCTGAAGCTGTATTTCGCAGGGTTTGCTGTCAGATTTTCAACCAGAGAGTACACAACGAAGTGGATTGGCCTTGAAGTTGGAATTGCGATGGGATGTACCATCTCTCCGATACTATTCGTGATGGCTATGCAGGTAATCCTCAATGCGGCTGAAGGAATGGCTATAGGTCCAAAGCTCGGTGGAATGTGTCTCATGCCACCGCTCAAAGCATTCATGGATGACACAACAATTCTGACATCAGATGAACATCAGGCCCGGAGGATGTTAGCACGCCTTGATGAACTAGTCAGCTGGTGCAGAATGAGCTTCAAACCCAAGAAGTCGAGAAGCCTATCAGTCAGGAAAGGGAAGATAGCAGAGGTCATATTCACGGTTTCCAACCAAAGAATCCCTACTGTCATTGAGGAACCTGTTAAAAGTCTTGGCAGGGTGTACGATGCCTCATTAAAAGACTTAAAGGCAGTGCAACAGACAATAGAAATGGCAGACAGAGGGCTACAGATCATAGACCAAAGCAGACTCCTGGGGAAGTTCAAACTGTGGTGCCTCCAGTTCATGTTGATACCAAAGTTGCTGTGGCCACTGCTTATATATGAAATAAGCACAAGTACAGTGGAAGCCATAGAGCAGAAGGTCAACAAGTTCATGAGAAAATGGCTAGGAGTACCACCAGGTCTGTCAGATGTAGCACTGTACTGCAAAAAGTCAAAACTTCTGCTTCCTTTCAAGTCAGTTGTTGAAGAGTACAAAGTTGGAAAGGCAAGGCTTGCAATGATGCTACGCGAGTCAGCTGATGACGTGGTTAAGTCCATTCAGCCCACACTGAAAACGGGAAGGAAGTGGAAAGTGGAAGAAGCTGTTGATGCTGCCCAAGAGTCACTCAAACTGAGGGAGGTAATCGGATACACACAAACGAATAGACGGGGATTTGGTCATGGAGACATCCGCTGGTGGTCCAAGGCATCAAGCAGGGAGCGCAGAGACATGGTAGTTCAGGAGATACGAGAAGTTGAGAATGATAAGAGGTTGCAAAAAGCAGTGCAGCAGGTCCAACAAGGCCAATGGACTACATGGGAAGGAGCCCTGCAGAGGTCCTTGACATGGAATGATATATGGCATATGGCACCTCTTAGGCTCAGCTTCGTTGTCAGATCACTGTATGACCTGCTGCCATCGGCCACCAACCTTGTGAAATGGGGAAAGTCGGATGATGAGCAGTGCCCCCTGTGCCAGGGGAGGCAGACACTTGAACACGTGCTCTCAGCGTGTAAGGTGTCATTAGGGCAAGGGCGATACACTTGGCGCCATAACAAAGTGCTAAATGAGCTTGCTGCGACAATAGATCTGGCAAGAATGAAGGCGAATAGCAAAGTCCGGCCAGACACCGCAAACACATGCTTTCTGAGGGCAGGAAAGTCAGCACACCCCAAACCGAATAAACCTGGTAGCAGTTTACCATCTCTTCTTGATTGTGCAAATGATTGGGAGATGGCGGTAGACCTACCTGGACGAGGGGCATATCCAGAGAGTATCCGGAAATCGCGGAGACGGCCGGATATAGTGCTTCATTCTGCAGCAACGCTTCAGGTCATACTGATTGAACTGACCGTGCCATTTGAATCCAGATTAGATGAGCAACATTCGTTCAAAGCGGCCAAGTATAGTGATCTGGCCGCGGATCTGAGATACGATGGGTTCACTGCAAGGGTCATGGCTGTTGAAGTGGGCGCAAGAGGGCTTGTGGCTGCATCAGTGTATGATCTATTGAAACTGTTGGGGCTGAGGGGACAGTCGAGAACAAGGGCCCTGAAGAGGCTTAGTGAAACTGCCGAAAAGGCATCAGGCTGGCTGTGGAACAACCGCAATGGGGAATGGAGATCGTAACAATAAACGCTGCGGTACAGAAAACACCAGGAATTTTTCTAAGTCCACAATATGCTGAGGTTTGTGGTGGACTAGTGAACGGGCTGCGACTCAGGGGCGACAAGCGGTGTATACTATAAGGGGTGTCAGTATCAAGAGTCCAGTGGGGAACGCGCAGTGGCGACTCGTTGACTTCGCGCTGGTGTCTCAGTGTGTGCGACGGAACGAACGGAATAATTTGTCTTCTCTTTGTTACTTTCACAATTGCCTCCACGGCTGGCGGAGTTGTGGAATTTAAAGTTGCTACCATAAGTGAAATGGGTTCATTTTCGATGCAAGACAACAGGAAGCTGAGACGCTTGGGAGTCATGACCCAAGGGGGCCCGCCCCCCTTAGAGTGTAAAGGAGTATATAGGGCCGAAACACTTGTCGGACGGGGGGGATTTCTTCTGATGATCAGATTGCTTCCTGTTGTATCGCTCTGTAAAGAGTTTCCTATCATCTTATCTTAAGTTAATGATCTTCATGGGAACTCCATAATGCCTCACCAATTTCCTAAGTGATTCTCTGTCTACACTGTCAAATGCCTTTTCATAGTCCACGAATCCGATGTATAGCGGTGAATCCCACTCCAGCCTTTGTTCAACTATTATACTCAATGTGACTATCTGGTTTGTACAGGATCTGTTTTGTCGAAAACCTGCTTGTTCATCTCTCAGTTGCTTGTCTATGGACTCTTTTAATCTCTCGAGAATGATTCTGTTTAATACTTTTCCTGGCACTGATAGTAACATTATTCCTCTATAATTTGTGCACTGTTGTAAATTTCCCTTCATAGGGAACTTGATCAGATAACCTTCTTTCCATTCTACTGATATTACCTCTCTCTCTCAGACTTTCCCAAGTGGTTTGTATAATATCTCTGTAGAGGTACCAATATCTGTTTTGATGGCCTCTGCTGGAATGCAATCTGGACCAGCTGCTTTTCCGTCTTTCAGAAGCTTTATGGCTTTCTTTATTTCTTCTCTGCTTGGTCGTTCACAGCTGATTAGTAGCTCCTCTTTTGCTGGCTGGATGTCTGGGGGATTAGTTGGAGATGGTCTATTGAGAAGTTCCTCAAAATGCTCTGTCCATCTCTTCATTTGTTCTTGTATATTACTAAGCAATTTTCCATTCTTATCTTTTATGAGGCCATTTGCTTGCGTATATTTCACTGTTAGCTTCTTTGTGTTGTTGTACAGGTCCCTCATATTTCCTTTGGCTGCAGCTTCCTCTGCTTTCCTTGCCATCTCTTCAATATACTTCCTCTTGTCTCTTTTGATGTTTCTTCTTACTTCTTTGTTTGCTTCTATGTACACTTCATGAGCCTTGGCTTTGGAGCTTCTGATTTTGCTTCTGTTTAAATCTGCTATCTTGTTTTTTCCTACCTTCTATCTTGCTAATGGTTTCTGTTGTTATCCAACCTTTGTGCTAATGTTCTTTTGTTCTCAGTACTTCTTCAACTGTCTCGTTCCATATATTTTTTACTTTTTGCCAGTGGTCTTCCGTATCTGTTTCTTCTTCCAGCTGTTGGAGTATTTGGAATTTGTTGGATACTGTGATTGAAAATGTGTTTCTTATTTCCTAATTTCTTAGATATCCCACATTATACTGTTGTCTATAGCTATATACTGTTGTAAATTTCTTGAGTTTTAATTTTGTTTTAGCCAACAGAAGATGGTGGTCTGATACCACATCTGCTCCTCTACATACTTTCACATCATGCAATGATGACCTAAACTTCTTACTTATGCATATGTGATCAATCTGATTCTTAGTTCTGTGGTCTGGTGATATCCATGTTGCTTTATGTATTCTTTTATGTGGAAATATGCTTCCTCCTACAGCTAGTTGATTTGAACTTAGCAGAAGTTAGCTAATAGTTCCCCATTCTCGTTCATCATACCTAATACATGCTTTCCCAAGATTTCTCCAAAGCCGGTGTTGTCTGTTCCTATTTTCGCGTTTAGGTCCCCCATCAAAATTGTGATGTCCTTTCTTTTCTTTTTGTCCAAGACATGTTGTAGTCTGGTGTAAAAGTCTTCTTTCTCAGATTCTTCTTCATCTTTTGTTGGTGCATAACACTGAAAGATGTTTATATTTACTTTCTTTTTGGCTGATTTGAACCTTACTTGTATAATTCGGGGTCCCATTGCTTCCCATTCTATAAGTACCTTCTGTGCTTCCATAGACAGCATTAGATCCACCCATTCCCTGTGGTGGGCTCTTTCCTCCTCATGTCCTGAAGACAACACCATTTCTCCTGTGATCTATCTCCTCCTCTCTATGCCCTTCCACCGTGTCTCGCAGAGACCCAGGATATCAATCCTGTAATTTCATTTCTGCTGCTACCTGTGCAGTTTTCCCTTGTTCACGCAGAGTACGAACATTCCAGGTGCCTATACTGGAGATTTTCCTAGACGAAAAAAGGTTAGTCAGCAACCCAGACTCCTTTCTGCTTTCTCTGGGTTGCTTCATGCGCCTCCTTTCTCATTAATAAAATCATTCCTTGAAAACAAAACACAACGAGTCTTATACAATAATGTGCTCTCTAAATCATACACCACTACAATGGGTGTCCCGCAGGGCTCGGTACTAGGACTCTTACTCTTCAGCATCTTCATCAATGACCTGCCCCTGTCATTGCCAAATGACGATTGTCTTATGTTTGCTGATGATACCACAGTAACAGTAGCTGGTACAGACATTAACACTGTTCAGTCTCTTTTACAGCGTCACCTGGACATTGTACAACCTTGGTGCACTATTAATAGTATGTCCATTAATAAAAACAAAACTCAATCTTTGATTATCTCAACCTGCCAAAAGATTCTGCACTGTCAATCAAATACGTTATCTTTATCTCTAGACGGAGAACGTATTAAGCAAGTTACGGACCACAGCCTGTTGGGTGTGGTCATCGACCAGTCTCTAAGCTGGAAGTCATATGTCTATTTCATCGCAAACAAGATCTCACAAAAATTGTTTCAACTCTCAAAAATCAAACATTTTTTAATGTCCGCACTCTAGACTTATATTCTATTATGCACATATTCAAAGTCAACTTTCTTATTGCTCAAATATCTGGAGTCGCTGTGGTTTGTCGTTTTTGAAACGCCTAGAATCCCTACATAAAAGGGCGCTACGACTTGTTTGCCTGAATGATAACATTCCCAGTGCTCAGCTATTTTCACAGCTGAATGTTCTTCCTCTTAAACAATTCTTCTTCTTCCAAGATCTCCTGTTTGTGCATCAAATTTTACACGGCAGAACGCCTTCATACTTGCAAATGTTCTTTCGCTATAAATACTGCTCATATTTTAAACGAGGTGACCTACTTTTGGACCTTGTAAAACCTCGAACTGACCTCTTCTGAAGTTGTTTTAGTTATGCAGGTGGTTTAGCATGGAATTCCCTACCCAAGTCTGTCAAAACTGATAATTACATCTTATTCAAAAGACATCTGCATTCACATGTCATGAAATCTTGTACACACATTTAACGACAATTCTGTTTCAGTTATTTCAACGTTTCCACGAGCATTTAACTGTCATTGTAATATTTTCATTTTAAATTGAATTTTTTAATATTAAGTAGCTTTATTGCTTGACCTCTCTCTTTCTCTCTCTCTCTCTCTCTCTCTCTCTCTCTCTCTCTCTCTCTCTCTCTCTCTCTCTCTCTCTCTCTATCCCTCTCTCTATGTGCGTGAATGACTATGAGTAAATGTACTTGTGTATGCTCAATTTCTGATTGTGATGATAATATTAATTAATCCTGTCTGAAGTTGTTAATGTTTTAATTTCAATTAGTAAAGCGCTGAAAATTGTATTGCAGGGCAGAAATGTAAAAAGGCAATTATGCCTATTTCTTTACCCTGATGAAATAAAGATTTCTTTCGTTCGTTCGTTCCTTTCCAGAGAACCTTCTTCTGTCTTGGGCGGCTGAATTGATTTATATTCTGTATTTGACTTGTCCATGTTTGTTGAAGTTTTTTGGTAAAAAGTTTTACGGGATGGGGTAAGCCAGCCCCATACCTAACCCTCCTTAGTCGCTTTTTACGACATTCATGGTAGGGTACAGTGTTACTATTTTTTGCTCCCCTTTCGGGCCCCGGTAACACACGGGTGAAATACCTGAGGGTGATGTAGTCTTATTCAATGTTTTTCTCTTCAGAGACCCCCCGGAAGCTACTCGGAGCAAGTACTGACTTACAGTTAGCTTAAATCAAGCACATCTTCAAACACTGGCTTAGTGTTAGATTAAATCAGTCGTTGTTTCAAATACTGGTTTACTTTTAGCTTAAATCAGTCACAGTTTCAAACACTGGCGCACAATTTGTTTAAATCAGTCATAGTTTCAAATAATGGCTTATCATTAGCTTAAATCAGTAAAAGTTCAATTACTAGCTAACCGTTAGCTTAAATCATTCACAGTTTTACGTGCTAGCTTACCATTAGATTAAATTAGTCGCAGTTACAAGTGCTGGTTTACTATTAGCTTAAATTAGTCACAGTTACAATTACTGGTTTACTATTAGCTTAAATTAGTCACAGTTACAATTACTGGTTTACTATTAGCTTAAATTAGCAACAGTTACAATTACTGGTTTACCATTAGCTTAAATTAGTCACAGTTACAATTACTGGTTTACTATTAGCTTAAATTAGCAACAGTTACAATTACTGGTTTACCATTAGCTTAAATTAGTCACAGTTATAATTACTGGTTTACCATTACGTTAAATTAGCAACAGTTACAAGTACTAGTTTACTATTAGCTTAAATTAGTCACAGTTACAATTACTGGTTTACTATTAGCTTAAATTAGCAACAGTTACAATTATTGGTTTATCATTAGCTTAAATTAGCAACAGTTACAATTACTGGTTTACCATTAGCTTAAATTAGTCACAGTTACAATTACTGGTTTACTATTAGCTTAAATTAGCAACAGTTACAATTACTAGTTTACTATTAGCTTAAATTAGTCAAAGTTACAATTACTGGTTTACTATTAACTTAAATTAGCAACAGTTACAATTATTGGTTTATCATTAGCTTAAATTAGCAACAGTTACAATTATTGGTTTATCATTAGCTTAAATTAGCAACAGTTACAATTATTGGTTTATCATTAGCTTAAATTAGCAACAGTTACAATTATTGGTTTATCATTAGCTTATATTATTCAGTTACAATTACTGGTTTACCATTAGCTTAAATTAGTCACTGTTATAATTACTGGTTTACCATTAGCTTAAATTAGTCACAGTTATAATTACTGGTATACCATTAGCTTAAATTAGTCACAGCTACAATTACTGGTTTTCCATTAGCTTAAATTAGTCAGTTATAATTACTGGTTTACCATTAGCTTAAAATAGTCGCAGTTTCAAACACTGGCTGACCGTTAGACATAACGTGTGGGCATGACCCCAAGTAGCCAGTCGTGGTTATAGTAACGATCGTTATAACTGATAAAGTGATCAGTCAGTCAGTTCCAGTGCCGCCTTTTCATCCCTGCACATCTTTCTATATATAGGGTCCAGACTATGTCAATGATAATTTCCTTACCGAGGACAGGGCACTGCAGACTCCTAGTATCATCTGTTCAGATTAATAATCAGACAGACAGGCGTCCTTCTTTGAGCTAACATGCATGTCGTAAAAGGCGACTAAAGAGGGTTGGGCATGAGGCCGGTTATCTCATCCTGCAGAAAGTTTTTTTTTTTAAACCACAAAAACTTTAACAAAAAACATAAACAGGTCAAATAATAAAAATGTAACCCAGCCATCCAAGACAGGATAAAGACCCTCTGGCATGGCAGGGAGGCGTACAGACCTGCAGACATGATGGGGATGTCAAGTAGACATGGAAAAGCCTTGAGCTGATGGGACCGGGAATAGGAAGACTTGGTCTATGTTTGTTGAAGGTCTATGTTAGTTGAAGGTCTATGTTTGTTGAAAGGGTCTATGTTTGTTGAAGTTCTATGTTTGTTGAAGGTCTATGTTTGTTGAAGGTCTATGTTTGTTGAAGGTCTATGTTTGTTGAAGGTCTATGTTTGTTGAAAGGGTCTATGTTTGTTAAAGGGGTCTATGTTTGTTGAAGGTCTATGTTTGTTGAAGGTCTATGTTTGTTGAAGGTCTATGTTTGTTGAAGGTCTATGTTTGTTGAAGGGGTCTATGTTTGTTGAATTTCTATGTTTGTTGAAGGTCTATGTTTGTTGAAGGTCTATGTTTGTTGAAGGTCTATGTTTGTTGAAGGTCTATGTTTGTTGAAGGTCTATGTTTCTTGTGGAGTTGACAGGGATGAATATATGAGTCCATATTAGGGAAGGCAAGCAAACAGTAGAACACGTCCTCCAAACATGTGGCGCCACGAAAGGGGCAGCACAACATTACGGCCTTCACCAACCCAGTTGGAAAGGAGGGGGGGGGGTGTCGTGGAATATTCTAATCCACATATATAAATTATCAAGTAAATATAAAGCCTAATAAATACATATAATAAATAAAGGAAGAAGAATGGTAAAGAACAGTGCTGTCACAATGACAGTACTCGAAATCCCCCTTCTTTTCTACTTCGTCGGCAAATTGTAACGCTTTCACGTTGATATTAAAGGCCTTCTGCAACATACACGCGTTTCCCAAACACACAATAAAATGTGCTGCCTTTCTAAGAAAAACCTTGAAATATGCAAGTTGACCTAAATTTTAAATTCCATTCATGTCTTTTTCTACACTATGTTACCAAAAACCAAAAGACAGATGGACTAAAGGATAGCGAGAAGGGAGAGGCAGAAAGCCGAACACTAAACACGCGTCGCGCGATACACAAATGCTGCCATCACGCGTGTAAGACTACATGCACTAACTTTTTTTTTCGGACGGACAGTGATAAATTCACTACCCTTCCCAGAGTTAGGTTTTAAAATCACAAAAAACGCTTATTAGGACAGATAACAATAGATGGGTTTACGTTTGAAAACATTACAGTACCCAGACAGCACATCTTCGAAACAGGAGGTAGAAGTAATTGCATATTTTGAACGCAGCCACGTAGCTCCTTTAAATTTGGATATTTGGGTTCCTTAGGGCTTGCTGACAAAGAATATGTAAAACGTTACGCAAATAGTCCAGGAATTAATAAATTATAACCAAAATAAAATAGTGGGGATGCCTGACAACATGGAATCATTTCTGCTCATAAAATTTTTTTTATAACGTGTTTGAAAAAACCTTACGTTACAGAAATAGCCTACCATGTAAACTCCAAATTGATTGGAGCGCAACAAATGAAAGACTAACCACGATTGGTCGGGCTATAAATACTATCTTGGTTGTTAGGGAGACGTAGGAAGGTAACATTTTTTCAAACACTTGTCGAAACGTGGCTCGATTGGCCAGACTCGCTGATAAAATCACTTAGGAGCGTTAGTTCGAAACCACTTGTTTAAATAAGCTTGATAAAGCAACAGTGCGTTGAAGCCAGCTCATATTTTGCTAAATAAAAGCCTGGAACATAAGCAGATGGGAATTTGTGCCAGTAAATGTGCCAGAATTCATTGCTAATCAACGTATCTGTGTTTATTCTATGAATTGTGGTAAGCTTGAACCATTCAGTATCTTTTAATGAAAATTGAATGTGAATTGTTAATTTATGCCTGTATATATATGTGTAGTTCAGTGGCAAACAGGAGATAAAGCCTATAATGCTCCAGCCTGAACAGAGGGTGTCGGAGGAAAGTAAAACGGCATGGAATGGCCAAATAGTACACTGACACCTGGATGATTGACTAGAAAGAAATAATGCTGGAAGTGCAGAGGCGTGGTAACCATTAAGGAGGTAAATACTGGTATAAAGTATTTCAGATGAAGCTGACAGTTGGCCTAACGCTCTGAACTCAATGTTTGTGATGTATTGTGATCAGTGTAAAAAGAGAGTATAAGTTAGTTATGAAGTAGAAGGTACATCCTTCTTGTTTACAGGAACCGTGGTCTTGATGGTACTGAGCAGCACCTGGTCAGAGCTTTGCTGAATCCAGAGTCGGACAGCATACTCCTTGGTCTTTTTAGCTATCAGTGAGGTGTCTCCAGAGCCCAGGGGAGAATTCGAGCAGAGGAGTCCTTTCCTGCCGCCATCACGCAAGATAAGCTGATTTGGCCAGCTGAGCTCAACATTATGTCCCCTCATCTTGAAATGACTTTGTAAAAATAACATTCAGAGGGGAATTTAATTGTCTTAATATCAGGAACTGAGAACATCTCCAATACTAGTCCCAAAAGACAAACTATTGAAGTCATGATGACAAATACCAACAGAGCTTGAACAAAACAAAACCAGTATTACCTCATATTACTACTACACAACTGACACACATAGGATATTTTTAATAATATATGTCACTACAATATTCATATTGATAAAGTCTGTACATATACTTGTAATTAAAATTGATTGTGATCCCTGGTTCCTTTGTATTTGAATCAGGACACATATATCTTTATAACAACAATGAATACATATTGTTATTTGAAAAGTTATCAGTGACTCCTTAAGATATTCTCATAGAGTGTTATATGTATGTGAGTGTCACAGTGTTGTCAAGAGTAGTGGATTAAATTAAATTGTTTATCTGTCTGTTGTTGTGACTTACACTTCATCATACACATACCCTAGACACATAACGTAGTCATCACACTATTCCAGAATAATTCTGACTGAGATATATAGATATGTGGTAGCAAGTAAGGTTATCTATAATACACTACTCTTAATAGATATAGATACCTTCACAGCTGATCTCAGTCAGTACACTAAGTCCCCTATAAATATTTATAACATCCCACTTCACCACATATATTGGGGGCTCGCTCTTGGGATTTTGAATCTTTCCCTATTAAAAATATTGGGGGTAATTCACTTCAGGGAATATAAGAATTAAAAGGTATCCTTGGGTGGAATTAAATAAGGTTGAGCTCACGGTGCCTGTGTTGTCCATTAGATATATTTAGAGATTAAATTGTTGGTTAGACATTGTAGAAATTTACCTGATAGACAATGGCGGACCTGGCCAAGTTTCGATCTGCTGCTGTACAGACTGCAAAAGAGTTAGGATTAGATGGGCAAGTTATGGTTGCCTATGTCACTACGGAATGTGACAAATTTATTGAACGCGAAGAAAGAAGATTAGAAAAAGAGGCCGAAAGAAAGTTAGAGGCTGAGACTAAGAGGTTGCAAGCTGAGGCTGAGACTAAGAGGTTGCAGATTGAGGCTGACAAAGAGGCTAAGAAATTGGAAGCAGAAAGGGAAGAGAAGAAATTAGCTGCAGAAAGGGAAGAGAAGAAATTAGCTGCAGAAAGGGAAGACAAGAGATTAGCTGCAGAAAGGGAAGCAGAAAAGGAGGAGAAGAGATTACAAAGGGAACATGAGTTACGAATAAGGGAGTTTGAGTTTCAGGGCCATGCTCCTGAAAATGGTGCCAGTCCCTTTGCCTCTGATGCCACTGCTAGCCAAGGAGCCTCAACCTCAGCTATGAATTTTCATTTAGATCATTTTGTTGAGAAAGACGATGATATAGAGAGCTACCTAAATAGGTATGAACTATTAGCTACCACGTATGGGTTAGAGAGAGAAAGGTGGAGCTTAAAGTTATCTCAGGGACTTCGTGGGGCAGCTTATGAAGTTTTTGCAAAAAATGAGCAGAGGTGATCAGGAAAATTATGACATGCTAAAGCAGGCTCTTTTGTTAAGGTATGAAAAGAATGCAGAATTTTATAGGAAAAAATTTAGGAATGCTAAACTACTGTCAGGTGAAACCTATCACCAGTTCTCTGCACGAATAGAGACATACTTGGAGAAATGGACTTCTCTGGGGAAAACCCAAGATCTTAAGGAAATGGTCCTTATAGAGCAATTAAGAGAGTCCATGGCTCCAGACCTGAGAAAGTTTCTCATGGAACAAGGTGCAGAGAGGCTGGATGAGTTGCTAAATGTTGCTGAAAGGTATCAAGCAGCTCAAGCAGAGGTAACAGGTAATAAAAAGAAACAAGTGGATAACTTTAGGGCACCACAGAACTTTAATAAATTTGATCCTAGGGATCAAAACAAAGGTAAGCACCAGTCTGATAGGCCACGGTATGAAAATAAAAATAAATTCCCACAATTCGATGAAAGGAAATATGATGAAAGAAAATCTTTCAACCAAGGAAAAAGGTGGTGTAAGAATTGTCAGATGGACAATCATGACACTGACCGTTGCAGAAGGAAACCTGTGTATATGGCAACCCTTCAGGTCAGGTCGACCTCAAGACAGGAGGAGGATATTATGTTGGATACCACTCCAGAAGAGATGAGGAAGGCACAGGCTGGGGATAAAACACTCAAGCCTTGTTTCAGAAAATTGTCAACTTGTCATACAACTCCAGGCAAGGGAGATTTTTACATGAAAAACAAGTTGATGTATAGGAAGACTGGAGCTAGATCCAAAGGTCAAGGACAGCTGGTACTTCCTAAAAGATATAGGGCAGACTTAATAAGGAGCCTACATGTGAAACCAGATGGGGACCATGAGAAGATAGGTACCATCATTCAAAAGGTGGCTCACAATTATTATTGGCCCAAAGCAAGATGGGACATTGAGAATTTTGTAGAAAGGTGTAGCATAGCACATGAGGGAACACCCACAAGTGGGAACATGGATCAGGACCTGGACACGCCACGGGGCAAAATTAGGCCTGATAATAAAAAGAGAAAAATAGATTTGATAAAGTGGACCAAATGGAATGGGAAGCCCCTTTTCACGGACAAGCTTCACTTAACTGTTTTACAATGGCCACTATGCGGAGAGTGCAAAAGGATGTCTTACCCCAGGATAAGCCGAAAATCCCTCAATCGGACTTAAACCAACTGGAGGAAGAAGATGTAGAGAGGAAATCTCTCATCAAGAATTTTAAGAGGGGAGAAAGCCCCAAGACAAGAAAAAATTGGTAGCGGTCGTTTTGTGAATGATAATTCTGGGAGGAAAAATCATCACTATAAAGCTTCGAGTGGAAGAGACCATACCGGTGCATGGACAAATAGGTCCACACAATTAAAGGTCCATATGTAGCTATGTTAAGAACGTGGACTGATGAAAAGGCAGAGGAAAACATTACATCTTCATACCAATATGTGAATGAGCTGACCACTCGGTTAAAAACTGGCTGGAAACTTGCCAATGAAAATTTGAAACAAGCCAGGAAGAAACATGCTGCCTATTATAACAGGAAGGCGAAAGACAGAAATTTGGCTGTGGGAGAGAAAGTACTGCTTCTTTTGCCTGGGAGTCAGAATAAGTTACAAATTGGATGGCAGGGTCCATATACAGTTTTAGAGAAGGTGTCTAGAACAAATTATAAGATAGATAAGAAGGGGAAAGAAAAAATCTATCATGTGAATCTCCTGAAGAAATATTTGGAAAGAGAACATCAGGAAGAGACACACTTGTTGACCTTGTCCATCGCCATGGAGATGAAAAAGGAACCACTTTCATCATTTGAATATCCATTACACCCCTGTGAGACAGCAGCACAGGTGAAAATCAGTACACATTTAACGAAAACTCAGAAAGGGAGAGTGCAACAGGTTCTAAATAATCATGCAGAGGTGTTAACAGACCGACCAGGGCATACAAACCTATTGGAATATGATATGAAACTAATAGACTCCACACCTGTCTGTATGAAACCATATTCGATTCCGTTTGCTAAGGAGAAAGCTTTGAAGGAAGAGATAGACTATCTATTGAAGGAAGGAATTATTTCGCACAGTGAGTCTTCGTATAGTTCCGGTGTTGTACTCTTAAGGAAGCCCTCTGGAGAACATAGACTCTGTATAGATTACAGGAGACTGAATGCTATTACAGAAGGACAGGTGGATCCATTGCCGGATACAACTCAGCTGTTTGCCAGACTAAATAAAGCTAAATATTTCTCAAAAGTGGATTTGAGTAAAGGATACTATCAGATTCCAGTAAAGCCTGAGGTTAGACCATACCTAGCTTTTAGTACCTCAGAAGGACACTATGAGTTTAATAGATTGCCATTTGGATTGAAGAATGCGCCTAGTGTCTTCTCTAGAATGATGAGAAAATTATTGGATCCTCTGAATAATCCCTGTATAACAAATTTTATGGATGATATCCTTATAGCAACAGAAACATTTGAGGAACACATTGACTCTCTGAACAGGCTGTTTGATCGACTTAGGGAGGCAAATTTAACAGCCCGACCAACCAAATGTTGCGTTGGATGTAAAGAATTGGAATTTTTGGGACACACAGTTTATCAGGGAAACATGACCCCTGACCCAAAGAATTTAGAGAAACTACAGAAAGCCCCGAGACCACAAACCAAGAAGGACGTGAGATCCTTTGTCTCATTATGTGGTTTCTACCAGAAGTATATCAAAAACTTTAATTCCATATGTGCACCGTTAACTGAATTGACACGTAAAGGACATCCAGATCGCATTACATGGACACCACAATGTGAAATGACTTACCAAGAATTGAAGGAAAAGCTCACAAGTAAACCCATTTTGAAATTACCTGACTTAAGTCAAGAATTCATAGTAAGGACGGATGCAAGTAATATTGGGTTAGGTGCAACTCTACTACAGAAATCAGATGCATTGGATGGGGAATTAAGCCCAGTGGCATATGCTAGCAGAAAATTGAATAAAGCCGAAATCAATTACTCAACTAGCGAAAAAGAATGTCTTGCAGTAATATGGGCAATAAAGAAATTCAATATTTATCTGTATGGGAAGGCCTTTAAGTTGCAAACAGACCACAAACCTTTATCGTTTCTAGCACAGGCTAAGCATGAGAACTCCAGGTTACTCCGATGGTCTTTACTTTTGGCTCCATATAATTTTAGCATTGAGTATATATCTGGAAAAAAACAAATTTGGGAGCGGATTTTTTAAGCCGCCATCCGTGTGATGAGAATCACCGTAAACCCCAGAACTAATAATAAATTTCTCTATGTGTATATAGAATAAAGGACTGACATATAATGTCTGTTTTAAGAGGGGAGATGTCGTGGAATATTCTAATCCACATATATAAATTATCAAGTAAATATAAAGCCTAATAAATACATATAATAAATAAAGGAAGAAGAATGGTAAAGAACAGTGCTGTCACAATGACAGTACTCGAAATCCCCCTTCTTTTCTACTTCGTCGGCAAATTGTAACGCTTTCACGTTGATATTAAAGGCCTTCTGCAACATACACGCGTTTCCCAAACACACAATAAAATGTGCTGCCTTTCTAAGAAAAACCTTGAAATATGCAAGTTGACCTAAATTTTAAATTCCATTCATGTCTTTTTCTACACTATGTTACCAAAAACCAAAAAGACAGATGGACTAAAGGATAGCGAGAAGGGAGAGGCAGAAAGCCGAACACTAAACACGCGTCGCGCGATACACAAATGCTGCCATCACGCGTGTAAGACTACATGCACTAACTTTTTTTCGGACGGACAGTGATAAATTCACTACCCTTCCCAGAGTTAGGTTTTAAAATCACAAAAAACGCTTATTAGGAAAGATAACAATAGATGGGTTTACGTTTGAAAACATTACAGTACCCCGACAGCACATCTTCGAAACAGGAGGTAGAAGTAATTGCATATTTTGAACGCAGCCACGTAGCTCCTTTAAATTTGGATATTTGGGTTCCTTAGGGCTTGCTGACAAAGAATATGTAAAACGTTACGCAAATAGTCCAGGAATTAATAAATTATAACCAAAATAAAATAGTGGGGATGCCTGACAACATGGAATCATTTCTGCTCATAAAATTTTTTTATAACGTGTTTGAAAAAACCTTACGTTACAGAAATAGCCTACCATGTAAACTCCAAATTGATTGGAGCGCAACAAATGAAAGACTAACCACGATTGGTCGGGCTATAAATACTATCTTGGTTGTTAGGGAGACGTAGGAAGGTAACATTTTTTCAAACACTTGTCGAAACGTGGCTCGATTGGCCAGACTCGCTGATATAATCACTTAGGAGCGTTAGTTCGAAACCACTTGTTTAAATAAGCTTGATAAAGCAACAGTGCGTTGAAGCCAGCTCATATTTTGCTAAATAAAAGCCTGAAACATAAGCAGATGGGAATTTGTGCCAGTAAATGTGCCAGAATTCATTGCTAATCAACGTATCTGTGTTTATTCTATGAATTGTGGTAAGCTTGAACCATTCAGTATCTTTTATTTGTGATTTTATTGAGATATTGATGCTCGCTATTTATGCCTAGTTACGCATATATGTGTGTTCAGACAAACAGGAGTTAAACCTATAATGTTCCAGCCTGAACAGTGGGTGCTATCGGAGGAAAGTAAAACGGCATGGAATGGCCAAATATACACTGACGCGTGATGATTGCGAAACTGCTGGAAGTGCCACGTGGTAAATTAGGGGGTTTTCATTGTATAAAGCTATTTCAGACGGCAAGCAGATGCTGGCGTAAACTGGTTATATGTTATTGTGGGTGCATTGTTGGTCAGTGTAGTCAGACGACGTGATAAGTTGTTAATTTAGAAGGTACATTCCTTTTGTATTACATTTTATGTGGATCTAATGGTTTGAGCAGCACCTGAACGGGATATTGATGCCTAGAGACATTTTACTTTTGTGTTTTTCATTATGGTGATGTTGTCAGCCGAGCCCAGTGGGCCTTAGTATTTTGGACAGAGTCAGTCCTTTCCTGTGCCAAAAACGGTTGTGGTTGTAACCAGTCTGAGAACCCTAGGTCAGACGATCTGGTCAGACTTTGTTTATTTTCAGAGGGGAATTTAGAGATGGGAGAGAAGGGAGCTCAGGGGAGCGGACTTTGTTGGCATGATTTTGTATGGTAATAGGCTAACGGGAGAGAGTATGGGAGTTATACCAACAGAGCTTATTAAAATGTATTATTTACCGTGTTGTTTAGCTGTTTGTAACATATTTTTTTGTCTACAGCAATATAGCGCACTACAATTTTTTTATTGAGCGGAAGTTGCAATAACTTCCTCCCGGCAAAAATGGTGGAGAGAGAGAGGGTGATCATACTCTCCACAGAAGTCGTCGCAGTGTTGTCCCAAGTATAGCAGATGACAGCTGCTGACGTTTTTTTAGACGAGTTAATTGTGTAGCAGTGTTCGGGAGATTTCAGGATAGGCTGTGCGGAAACGAGGTCTGTGCAGAGTTGGCATAGACACTTCATAGTAGTTCCAGCTGACTGTGCACTTAACATTTAATTTAGAATAGTTTGTGGAAGTGGAGGCTCGACATCTGAGACCCCCACCAAGTGCAGTGTGGTTTATTTTTGTCTAATCAAAACTTCTGTCCCCATACAGGTTGCAATTGTGGTAGAAGGGTTGGGGTTGATGCATTTTTAACGGTGCTTGATTTTGTTCCAGGTGTGCACCCTCGCACTTTATGTATTTGACATGTATATGAGTTTTTTGTTTGTTTATCGGTGTATAATAAACTTGTATAAATTGTAGCTGGCATCAGTCATTTCATTTAGTACAGGAGCTATATGTTGTCTGTATCTTGGTGTTTGTGAATCTTAATTGAACCTTATCCCCATAGGGTAGTTAGAGGTGGTTCGAAACTATAGGCAGCAGAAACGTCCGAAATGGCGAGGAAAGAGTCAAATCTAGGTTCTCAACCTCGGGGCCAATAGTTTCACTTTCACATATGCACTATCATTTTCTTCAAAATCTAATTTTCCAGTCTTCCTTCTCACTACTGTCTTGTCACTATATGTAGACAGTCTCTAGTCCTAAATCCATTTCGTGACAATATTGAAACAACTCTGGTCCATCCATGCCCATCTCTTTAGCAGTCTGTACAGCCGCAGAGCGAAACTTGGCCAGATCTGCCATTCTAATAAGTACAAAATGTTCTAACCAAAATCTCTAACTAATTATACATTTATTTAATTAAATCTGGGCTCTGACACTTTCTTCCTTTCCCAAATCTTGGGTAATACTATATGGGGATTTCCTGGGAAAATTAGACTGTTGTTAATGCTAAACCCCAGATCCCGATGAATGTAGTACTAAGAGAAATTCAGATGCCCGGACAAGTATACCAATTTATGTAGCAAAGTTGATTTTGCTGGGGAGGTTATGATGGTGTCCTAAAAGAATGAAAAGGTGTCTGCTATCACCGTGTGAGGTCAAGCACATGTAGGGCTCTGACTCTAGAGATGATGATGATGAATTATGGGCAGAGAACCTAACGCTAACTCCCTAGGTCTCACACGGTCAATCTTGTGCTTTAGTGTATGGTGTATGGTGTACCTAGTGTCTAGGGGAGAAATGAATGATGGTACACAACAATCAAACACTTTAAGTTTCTATAAAAAAAATTAATAACTATCAGTTAAGTTTTCTTTAAAAAAATATTTACAATTTATTTTGCCTGTCCATTCATAGCTTGTGGACAGGTCTTTGAAAACAAAGACAAGATAGTTTACAGAAAAAGAACAATTTAAAATGTTGGGACAATCTGCTCAATAACTAAAGGTTATTATGTATTTATAACTGTTCTTCTTGTAGGAAATATTAAGCTAATTCACTGTATTTATATAACGGGAGAGTCACTGTATATGAGGGCTGTAGTTCATCCTACCCCCATAATATTCCTGTGTAATATTTTGAAACACAAGAAAATGTCAGAGAAGCCCCAGATGTTTTACTCTTCACCTAAGAGTCCTTGTTGTAAGATAATACGATGGGTAGTTGCAGAAATTTCAAGTTCAACAATCGCCAAAGCTCCTACTGGATATTCAACAGCATATAAGTCTGGTTGGAGACTGGTTGGCGTTTATAAGCACTCAGCAGGTTTCCTGTCACCAGCCGGCAACAGGAACATAGACCCTCTGCAACAAAAGGACACCCTGACCTTTTATCTCTGATCATTTATTCTAACACTTAATTTCCTATGTAGGTATGGGGTCAGCCTCGCGTGCCTTACAAATGCACTAGCCCCTGAATTGTACAGGACTCCCACCTAGTTGTGACCACAACTCAAGTCCTTATAGTAGATACGCCACTGTACGTTCGCATACTTTTCCTCCATACAATAATGTGGAGTAACCACATTCCCTTTGTTATGATATTCTCTTCTTTTCTTTTTACTTATATTTGCTTCAGGCATGTTAACAGTGTTCATTGAACACAGAGGCTTGCTAAACTATTTTTAATACAATAATATGTCAACATAATCATAACAACATACATCAGTCAGATACCGTTTAATGTGTGGACTCAACAATGTCTGCTTCCGACATGTCCTTCACTTTTTCCCCAAAAGCAGTATCTAACTTTTGTAGTTGGACCAAACATAGTAAATTTCATAAAATATCCTTACCACAATCAAGAAATATATAAACAAATGACGCTGATTTAGTGAAGAAATGGCCTCAGCTTCCTCGGAATCGTACAGACTGTGACTTGATTCTTTATTTAAGTTTATAATTAACACAGCTGTTTCAGCGTATCTGTATAAAAATATTAGTTCAACTGGCAATGAATAGTCAAAGCCTTTTGCTAATATCTACCAGCCCTAGCCAATCGTAACGTTCTACTACTTGAATTCAAATGCAGTTTGAATGAAAAACCCACATAATTTTGAATAACTGGTGGTGGATTGGCTAGTCTGCTCTAGTCATGCCCAATACAAAAAGATATTACGTTTAGGATTACATTTCTCCTACCGTTTCCCTTTCCCATTCATACTCTGTTCACCTCAAGCTAATTTGAATGTACCTCCCTGCCTCTTTTTCCAGCTCGCGCCCCCCTAACGTTACCAAAAAAACATGAGCAGGAACGCCAGTGTGTCTGGTCGTGTGTTCTTAGATATTAGTATTTCTTCAATAACTTCTCTATTACTGGGACTATTATATTATTTAAAGTACATTCTTACTTTGCTAACTCTACGTCATACTATCATATAATTCTTATGGGAAACTTCATAATGGTTTTAAATTTCCAATTTTTGTCATCGTCCATCGTCAACTAAAATTTTACACAAGTCCGCCATCTTCCTCTCTTTCATCTTGCGAGCATGTATTTTTCAAATAACTACAGTTTTAGTTACATCAGAAATGCTACCATTAGGAGGAAATAAAACTGTCTGCGTGGTTTGGCCTTGCTGGCTTTTCTGCAGTGTGAATATATGCGTTGCAGACTGTGTTAGCGACACGGGGTGTAGACGGGGCGGGTTAAAGAATTTGCGTTACTAGTTAGCATTGTATCGTGTAATATTACCAAAAAATGTAAGGATTACTACGGATTTTGCTACAAAGTTGACAGAAAGTGTTACTTCAGATAGCTATATTGGGGTATACTTCCGCCAATAGTTAATTGTAAGGCTAGACTACAAAGTGTATACAACATCATCATCATCACCATCATTATCACTTCCCTGTTCAGTCTCTATGGAGCATGGGAGCTCAACTTAAGCTAGTCTCCATTGCAGGACGCTCGACGTAATGCCGTCATGTGATCTTATCTTGATGGTTTATGTAGCAATATGTTTTAATGGTGAAGCTGCCAATCATCGAGAACATTCTCATATTAGTCCCATCTAAAGACAGTAGGCCTATTCTTTCTTTGTCTTCTCAAGCACCCCCCGGAAACTTCACGGGGCATTCTATAACTTCAAATGATATCAATTACTTTTTTTTCCGCTGGTAGGACAACATTAGACAATCTTTGAAGGACCGAGGTCTAGAATGGAACCAAGCCAGGAGGAAGACAGCCGATAGAATAGTATGGCGCTCTCTCTTACAAACCTCTACACCTCATGGTAGAAGAAGAACGACTAAGTAAGTAAGTAAGTAAATTACTTTTTAATGCCCCCCTCCCCCCACTATATATTAACTTTTGCGTTCGTGTGATTCAATGTTCTAATAATTTATAAGAGAATTATATATTGCAGCATTAACACGATAACAGGGTATATGATACAACGAGTTATTGCACAAATGACAAAGTCAATGAAAGCGAAGTCAAACAAAGATAAAAAGAAACAACAATAAATTGCAGAAAGCTGGACTAACATTTGTGAAAAAAACAATAGACAAAATAGAAAGAAGCTGAACAGGGAAGATCGTGAACAACACCGAAGTGGATTTTCGCTAAGAACATAAAGGCATGATGAAGACGAAGAAATGTTAACAATTTAGAATGTTGAAGACCAAGAAATGTTAACAAAATAGAATGTCGAGGATGAAGAAATGTTAACAGAATAGAATGTTGAAGACCACGAAATGTTTAAAATAAAGAATGTTGAAGACGAAGAAATGTTAACAATATATAATGTTGAAGACTAAGAAATCTTAACAATACAGAATGTCGAAGATGAAGAAATGTTAACAATAATGAATGTTGAAGACCGCGATATGTTAACGGTAAGGAATGTTGAAGATGAAGAAATGATAACAATATAGAATGTTGAAGACGAAGTAATGTTAATAATACAGAATGTCAAAGATGAAAAAATGTCGACAATATAAAATGTTGGACCACGAAATGTTAACAATAAGGAATGTTGAAGATGAAGAAATGTTAACAATAAGGAATGTTGAAGACGAAGAAATGTTAACAGTGTAGAATGTTAAAAGCAAAGAGATTTTAACGATATAGAATACAATAAAATGTCTACTGGGGTAAGTATAAAACTCACAAAGCTTATTTTTATTTGACTACTCAAAGACCCCTGGGAACTAAATTACACAGGCATTTGTTGACATACCATTACTATTTTTAAGCTGTCCTCTCGATTCTCATCAACGATGACGTAATCAGATACCAACAGCAAAGAATGTCAGCCGGTTGAAAGTTGTGACTGAAAAGAGTGACCAAGTAGATAAAGAACAAAATTAAATTAAACATTGTTTAAATTATTTCAAAACCTCAAGCTCAGACATAATAGAATGTACAGAAGTATTTTCCGAAGTGGGCTAACTTTCTGGTTTCATCTTTATCTTTATCTGTAAGAGACAAACTGGCATATATCTTTTGTATACTTTTATTCATCCCTGTCCTTCTGTTTACAAAAAAAAAAAAAAATTATTTTCCTATCCTCGTGTCTTATTCCGTGCCATTATTTTTATATTATAACAATGAGTATTATTTGTACTTTTCATATGTATGGATAACATTAAGACCTTCCTTTAAAATGTTATCACTATTAGGAAGCGAAATATTATATATATATATATATCAAAGATAAGTGAAAATGAAAGGAAATCAATTTCGAAAACGGGACAATTATATGTCCCGTTTTGTTTTAGTCAGAACATCGGGACTCGACGGCAGAAACGGAACAATCCCGTTATACGCTGGAGATCTGGTTACTATACTCCGGTAGCCGGTAACTTCATAACGACACTGTTGGGGAGCCGCGCTGGTGTAATGGCTACAACGTTGTACTGGCGACCAGGTTTTCAAGGTTCAAGCCCGTGCGTCAGCGTTTGACGGAATGTTTACGACCGGAAATTTGACTGAATAACCTGAACGGCTCCTGCACATAAACCCTCTGTGGATGGGAAGGGGCGAAGCTCCTGACCGGGTTGGAAGGAAAGTCCACTGACCCCCCCCCCCCTCTTCCCCCCCTCCCCCCAGCCTCGCAATGACATGTCATTGGGCCAAAAGGGCTGGAAAGCTCGAATGCCGCTGGTTAGAGAAAAAAACGACACTGTTGTTCTATACTTTCACGTTGTGCCATTATTCTGCCGTCATCACTGTACACTGAGCGTGCGACTGGCTAAGCAGTTAGAGCGCTATCCTGTCGTGGCACAGTTCACGGTTTCCTAAATCGAAACATGCTAGCGCCACGCTCCAGTCTGCCCAGCTGTAAATGGGAAATAGACTTTGTTCTTCAGTTAGGCAAAGGCAGCTAAGAAGGGAAATGGTCACCCTGCCTCATTAAAAAAGCTCGATCTAATATGGTGAAGTATCGAGCACTTCAATCCGCTACGGCAGTAACTGCTATACGACGACCTACCTATTATTGTACCGTTATCTTATTTTTATTGTATGTTTTCGTAAATGTTTCAGCATCATCATCATCATCTTCTCCTGTTTGCACCTTATAGAGCATCAAGCCACCACTGCAGATAATATTCCTTGAGGAACCCTAAGCCAAAGAACAAACGACTGCTGCCGGACTGCTGTGACGTGACAATGGTAGCGACTGCAGACAAAGAATCTAAGACCGTAATTTGAGACCATTGCTACTGTTCATTCATTATTATTTCCTTTTTCGCTATCAACCGAGCATGGATCCTCCGTTGAAGCGTATACTTTCAAAACTAAAGGTTTTTTAAAATATATTTTGACACTCGCCCTAATATAACCGACTAGGTTGAACGGGACGCGCCTCGCCAAAACGAGGTAAAAAAAAATTTTTTTTTAAAATCCATTGAAGCTGGCCCTGTTCCAGGAAGCCTGCATCAAAGTATCCATATGCTGTTGTAGCAATTTGTTTTGATGATGAGGTTGCCAGCCTCATACACAACCTTTCACCACTCGTCTTCTACGACATGCGTGAGGAAGTAGTTGGTGTATTTTTTCTTCATCTCCACAGAGAACTACACGGGTCTTCTTAAATGTTTGTTAAATGGAAACTAAACTTAACGACTACATTTTGGAGTCCTTTCAGAACTTCAGAGTTGTCAGGAGTTCTATGTGGGTCTTGACCTGACATGAGAATTGATTTTTGCTGTATTGCTGATATTTCAGGACTAAACAAATGCATGCTGAAGCAAAAGACAATAAATCCAATATGGCGGAAAGATCGATATAATTCGAGGTCACACGGAGTAGGGTAATTGGGTCATTTATATGTATTTTTTTTATTGCTCGCTGCACCGCGATGTGATATTTTGTAACCCAGAAAAAAGCTGTAACTACTTCTCTAATCACGAAAAAACAAACAACAATTTTACATGTGTGCAAGGGAGTACAGTACATAGTCTTTCTCTGCCTTTTCTAAAGAGGTGATTGAATGCTTCTATGATAGCTTGCTGCATTGATTTTGGGATCATTCAGCGAAGGTAATGGGAAGCAAGAAAAGTGTGGTTTAACATGAAGTCCCCTAGTCTAGATCACATGCGTGCACAGAAACTGTTTTATCGGCCCACCAGATATAATTTGTCGAGAGCTGTCAATATTTTTAACAGTCAGGTTAAAGCATAGGTAATATGAGGGGTGAAAGGTCACGCTGCCAGTTATACAGTGCCGGAATAAAACCTTCCAGGAACTTGAGCGCTGAAAATATTATGGTGACCCTTTCCATACAAAATGTAAAATTAAAAAACAAAAACAACAACAACAAAATTAAGGCAGAAAATATATTTTTATTTTTAAAAATTCAAATAACAATCATGTCGCATTAAAATAGCTTCTTTTTCGATTTTCTGATTGCGAAATTAGACCCAGGTTAACAAACAGTTATACAGTTTGGCTTCATAAGGACTATCTTCACTGCACACGGACAACGCTATCAGTGCTCCGATCTCCCCCCTTAGATCACACAAGGAGGATCTCACACAGTGCACGAACTCCGTAGCACCACGAGAATCCCAATGTGTGTAATGCATAGGAATCACACATTCTATAAATATTTTCGTAGTGGGTAGGTTTCCTAATTTTTAAATTTTGCCTGATAAGCCTACTCTTTACGATTTCCAACTGCTGTGGGATTTTTAACGTGCGCAACTTGCACACGGGACCTCCTATTTTTTCGCCCTTATCCGAGAAGGCTAGGGATCCGATCTAACTACCCATAAGACCATGGATGAGTATGACGTAATTAGGACCACTGGTTCTGAAAAAATATTTCAATAAATTATAATCCCTCAACTGGGATTCGAACACGGTACCTCTTGAATACGAGGCGGACGCCATACCTTTGAGCCACTCCGACCCCCGAATACAGTTTACATTGTTATTATAGAAAATTCCCAAATTGTACATTTTCTCATTTAGAACTGTTATCCCGCAATTATAGACATCCCTGGACTAGAAAATGAACAGATTCTTCTTTGATCCACTGTCACTGAGCGTCGGCTCTTGGTGACATAATGAACAGATAAACAGTTTAAAACACCAGTGTTATAAATAGTACCGTAAGACGGTAAAGTGTTAGAGACTTCACTATACTATGTCCAGCTCGAGACGTTGGTTGACCATCTCCCTTCCCTGCTGTGTTTGCTTTCCCTAACTCAAAAGCGAGTCAGGTACCCATTTACAGCTGGGTAGACTGGAGCGTGACGCCACCATGTAACGAACCCAGTCCTTTTGCCGCAAGAGACCTGCACATAACCACTCTGCTAATCGGACGTTCTAGTATCGTTACAAATAAAAATACTCAAACATCTAGATCGAATTATTCACATGTAATTTATTCAATTTTGTCAACAATTAATTTGAATTATTTCTTTCTTCTTTTTGGTGCACTTCTAATAGTATAGTGATATAAACATGTTCTTGATCAGTCATATGACTGAAACAGACCGCAAGATCTTTTCTATTTGGACAATCGCCCTAATATAACCAGCCACAAAACGAGCGAGATTTTTTTTTTTTTAATGTGCTTAATGGTAATCCTGTGAAAGGCTAGACAGACTTAACGGTATGCAGCTCTGTACAGTGCCTGTACGCGCTGACCTTCAAAGCATGAATACATGGCTTAGACAGCGCAGATTACGCTGGCTTGGAATGTCCGTCACGTGGAAGATGATCGCATCCCTAAAGATACCTGCTGTGGACAACTGGCAGATGACAAAAGAACAGGCGACTACTGCTGAGGTTCAAAGATGTGTGCAAGAGAGTCATGAAAGCACTTGACAAAAATCCTGACCTGGAAGGATGAAGATGGCAATCACACCAAGTGGAGATGATCCCTGTGGCGCCACCACAGATCAGGCGAACAGAAGTTCTCACAACAAGCAGAAGAGAAAAGAAAAACCGTCGAAAGGAACACCAGGAAAACAAGTAGCTGAGGGTTATCACCCCAGGGGCGCATTCCCAGTCAGTTATGACTTAAGGGGCTACTATACTATATATAATGATATATATATAATGATAATCGTCACACAGAGGGAGTAGCCATCCTAATGACACAGAAAGCAGCAGCATCGCTTATCAGCTGGGTACCTATCAATGAGAGGCTAATATTAGCTAGATTTCAGACACGATTTTTCAAGCTCTCAATTGTACAATGTTATGCACCAACTAACGACGCTCTTGATATCACAAAAGATGACTTCTATGAAGCACTTCTAAGTACCATCAACACAATACCCAAGCATGACATAATAGCAGTCATGGGTGATTTTAACGCCAAAGTAGGTGACAACAACGATGGAGTACAAAGATATCTCGGTACTCATGGCATAGGCTGTATGAACCAAAATGGCGAAAGACTTCTAGAACTTTGTGAAATATCAAACCTCGTTGTGGCAGACACCATCTTTCCACATAAGAATATCCACAAGATAACATGGAATTCACCTGATGGCAGAACTAAGAACCAGATAGATCACTTCTGCATAAGCGCTAAATTTCGCTCATCAGTTCAAGACGTCAGAGCATACAGAGGTGCAGAGATCGGAAGCGATCATAACCTCTGCATAGCTAAACTGAGAATTAAACTGAAGAAGTTATACCAACAGAATAAAAATAGAAGAATAGATGTACACAGACTGCATTCAAATGATATAAAGGAGAAATATAATGTCAAAATGAACAACTATTTCGATGCTTTAGGCAAAATTGACAACGATATCAACACCAAGACAATCGATACTAAATGGGAACAACTGAGAACAGCAATGACAGAAGCAGCAGTAGCGACCACCGGATACCTAGTACATAAAAAGAAAAAAATGGATGAGAGAAGATACTTGGGATAAAATACAAGAAAGGAAAACAGCAAAACTTAAACTACTAGCGGCAAGTACACATAATGCAGTTGAATCTTGCAAACTAACTTATAACTTGTTAAATAAAGAAGTGAAGACAAAAACTCGAAGAGATAAAAGACATTTCATCAATGAACTGGCCGTAGAAGCTGAAAATGCTGCAAGAACTGGTAATAGTAGGTGCCTTTATCAAATTACAAAACAACTATGTCACCAGCCTACTGCTATGGAAACACCTGTTAAAGGTAAATTAGGGAATTCAATACCAACAGAAAAAGAACAAATGAAGAGATGGGCTGAGCACTTCATGGAGGTGCTAAACAGACCACCACCAACAGTAACACCTGATTTTAATAATGAAACACCCATCACCACCTTGCCAATAACTTGCGATGAATTCACGCTGGACGAGATCAAACAAGCCGTTAAAAGATTAAAAAATTTTAAAGCTGCTGGAGTTGACGAAATTTCAGGGGAAATGATTAAAGCAATTAATGATAACAACCTCTTGAGAATTTTAGATATTATAAATGAAGTATGGAGAGAAGAACAACCACCACAACAATGGAAAGACAGTATTATTGTAAAGTTACCGAAGAAAGGTGATCTATCAGACTGTAATAACTGGCGTGGTATATCTCTATTATCAGTACCTGGAAAATTATTATGTTGCATGATGTTAGAAAGACTTAAATTGCATGCTGACGAAAAGATCAGAGAAGAACAAGCGGGTTTCAGGCCGAAACGATCATGTATTGATCAAATATTCACACTAAGAACAATTATAGAAGAATCAGTGGAAAGGCAATCGCCACTTATTATCACCTTCGTCGATTTTCAAAAAGCCTTTGATAGTCTACACCGCCCATCATTGTGGAAGATACTTACAATCAATGGTTTTCCAACAAAATATGTGAATATAATCAAAGCGCTATATGACAATGCAAGATGTTGTGTTAGAACAAATAAAGGGAATACAGAATGGTTTACAGTAGAAACAGGGGTGAAACAAGGCTGTATTATGTCACCACTACTTTTTGGAATAGCTATTGATTAGGTTATGAGAAACTATACCCACAATGAACAATTAGGTATAAAATGGACAAATGGAAAATTCCTGGGGGACCTGGATTTCGCAGATGATGTAGCATTCTTAAGTTCAACACCAAGACAATCCCAAGAAGCAATAAATAATTTGTGTCATCTCTCGGTTTAAAATAGGTCTCCAAATAAATGCCTCTAAAACTAAAGCTATGAACTTTTCTAACGAGACCTTTGATATCATCTTGAACGGGGAAAAACTACAGAAAGTTGAAAGTTTCAATTATTTAGGCAGTAAAATGACTCAGGATGGTGACACAACAAGAGAAATCCATACTAGAATTGCTTTGGCAGCTAGCGCCTTCAATAGATTATCTAACATTTGGAAATTACGATCATCGAATATACATACCAAGCTTCGTCTGTTTAATTCAAATGTTATCTCAGTGTTAACATACGGCTGTGAGAGTTGGAAAATAACAAAATCATTGGAGAACAAGCTGAATACATTCGAGAACAAATGTCTTAGAAAACTCATGAACATCAGTTGGAAAGAATTCAAGACTAATCGACAAATAAGAGAAGACTCTAGGCAGAAATATGTCTCCGACTATATAAGGAAAAGACGATGGTCATATATCGGTCATGTCCTACGAATGCAAAACAACAGAATACCACTACAGGCGCTCACTTGGGTTCCTGAGGGTAAGAGGAAAAAAGGAAGACCAAAAGAAACACTCAGAAGAACAATAATAAGAGAAGGAAGAACGTTGGGCCTAAATAATGTGCAAGAGCTAAGAGGAGTGGCGTCACAACGAACAACCTGGAGAGCACTGGTTTCTGCCTTATGCGCCGTGTTTGGTGCTTAAAGAATTTATTATTATTATTATTTATACTATATATACTATACAGTACCTGCTGCCTGACGTTCCTGACCCTATACATTGATGGGTACCTAGATGCCGCTCACTGTACAGTGAAGCTTACCTGCTGGGTGTAGATCACTTCACTTGGGCAGGAATAACTTAACATTTTAAAGGTAAAAACAAATCAGAAAGACGTACATAAGTATAATTAATGCTTTATTGAATTATTGAAAAATGGATGTGCCAGTAAAACTAAGGCAATAATACATGATAAATGCGTTTTTTTCTACTGTGTAAGGACTCTCATCATCATGTGACGTATTCTTTCCAGAACGTTGTCTCCATTACAGCTGCTCTGAACGCATCACGATTCTGAGCAAGTCGACCTGCATCAGCCAAAGACAAGTTCAGACTCTCTGTGATGTCCTGGGTCCACCGTCGTCTAGGTCGACCCCTTCCCCTTTTTCCAGGGACCATGCCTTCCATCACTGTTTTTTCCAGACTATTATGTCTTTTTATATGACCGAAAAATTTCAGCTTCCTTATTGCGATGGTATTTAGGAGCCAATGTTCCTGTACATTTAGTGAGTGCAGTACTTCTCTGTTGGTCTTTTTTTCTGTCCAGGGTATTCTCAACATCCTTCTGTAGCATTTCATTTCGAATGATGTAATCTTTTTTGCAACTGTTTTATTGAGTGTCCAAGTCTCGCAGCCGTATGTTGCTACTGGGAATATACATGCTCTGATCAGTTGTAACTTTGTTTCTTTGCTTGTGCCTTGCCATAGGTTTTTCATCTGTATTAGCTTATGTAAGGACTCTACTGGGAATAAATAAAGAGTATTCATAAAGTAAAACTGGATAGATGACATTTCTTTAAAATATACTTGAAACTACTTCAAAACTAACCCTGATAGATTGACTTTAAGCTACACTTAAAACTCTATCATAGTGAGTGTCTGTGACGAAGTGCTTTCTGATTAGATTCATAACAACAATGCGTGGGAAGATAGGAATATACTCTGACCATTTTGCAGTTTTATTTCACTGTGAATTTCACGCTCGCAAAGACAACATCAGACCTCGCCAGAGTGAAGACTAGATTCATAATTTCTTTTTTTAACCGGACCTTTTATTGGAGAACCAAATAAGACTTACAAAGCACACGAAATCTCTACATTTTAATAAGGAACACCGGGACTAGGAAACTGAAGAAACACACGGAGTCAGAGAGGGAATCTATTGTCAAATTAAAGACACCCCAGACGCTAGTAAGAGATCGACTCGTCTCTTTTATTCATTTGAGCAACAAGTCTGTAGCCAAGGTTGGCGTAAGTAATGCATTTTTTTCATTCGATGTTTTATTACTAACATGTGAACTAACATATATATATTCAATTTATATTGTGAACACTTTTCATTAAGTGGAGATGTTTATGTAAATAGACTCTATCTGTATTACTAACCTTTTAATTTAAATGTCATGTAAAGCTAAAGCCATTCATTTAAATGTAAAGGAAGTTTTATCCAGAGGGATTAAATTTAATTCTCATCGAGGGTAAAGTCTGAGTAATTTGGATGCTGGTATGGGAAGATAGGAACCCATAACTATGGGGTGGAAAACGCCATACCCAAAAGAGCGTTTCGTTCTCTTCTTTTACCATAGTTATTGGTGGTACCAGCAGAAAGTACTATCTCTGGAACAAGAAGGGAACCGTGGCCTAAGCATTAAGACAAAGGACGCACGTGGTAGACTCTCCTTGACGTTTCTGGGAAACGAGCTACCTCCGACAACCTTGATCAGAGACGAGCGCGAGCAGAGTGAAAAGAATCAACCCATAAGAAGGAGCAGAACCGTTATTGGCAGCTAAGTTCAAATATATGCTGCCACTTGAACTTCTTGTAATATCTCACATTCCCTAAAGGCTGTAAGGATACCTTTTCTTGATCCATAACTATTCAAATTATTTTCCAACTGTTAAAACCTAAAGTGATTATTAAATTTTGTTATTTGTAATGTTACAAATTTAACTTCGATTTAATCATTTTAAAGTTACTGCACGTTTGTCTCAGTCAAATTACTACACACACTCTAAACAGAGCTATACTAAAATAATAGAATTCCACTGAGTAAATCAGGGGTGGGGGCTTAAACGAGGTGAAAGTAATAAGTGCTTAAATCCTTCACAAAAGCGTCGGCAGAATTACAGAGTTAACATACTCAGCCAAAGCAGTAGTGTTCTCGTTTATTCTGAATATCTTATAAAGACTCCCTTGGTAATAGAAGTGTCATCACCATTCTATCTACATCTCTGCCAAGAGTAATCTTGTGCGAAGGTAGATACCATTGAAGCCCATATTAGATACTCTTGAGTTTTGGCCACTGTTGGACCACTACTGCAAAGCAGGGGAGGCAATACCGTCACACGTTCAACCTAGTCGGTTATATTAGGGAGCGTGTCCAAAAATATTTTTAAAAACCGTTAGGTTTGAAAGTATAAGCTTCAATGGAAGATCCATGCTCGATTACTAGAGAAAAGGGAAATGAATACTGTAGTTGCAATGGCCTCAAATTACGGTCTTAGATTCTTTGTCTGCAGTTGCTACCATTATCACATCGCAGCAGTCCGGCTACAGTCGTTTATGCTTTGGCTTAGGGCTCCTCAAGGAGGACTATCTGCAGTGGTGGCGATGCTCCTCTATAAGGGGCGAACAGGAGAAGATGATGATGATGATGGGAGTCGGAGTCCCTAAGGCAGTCTAATGTTGAGTCGACATTATTCTGGCAACTCCTGCGACGTGACTGGTACCAAACTGTATCGGCTACTGCCATTCGTTTGGATCTACCGACTGCGTGGAGATGAGGAACATGCTTCATGGGCAACAGCTGGATCTCCATATAACTGTGCCCAAGCTCGCGCCCTGGAGAGGACACTCCCGCTTCACCCTATAGATGTCGGCAAAACACGGGAAGTAGCAGTTACCGGTTATAAGCATTTTGCCCAATTGGCGTTTGTTACGTACATTTATTACCTACGGGGGTAGTCTTCGGTCCTGCCAAATGTACGCACCAGTTTTATATAGTTATATTATTTGTGCGTTCGATTGATTCACGCACTGACGTGCACAATGCTGGGTGAGTTGCTTTGGACGCACGTGTAACCTAGTGGAGTAGTTTCTGACGTCATGTAAGGGGCAGCTCGGACCATATTTATGTCCGCTGTGTTATCCCTTGATTTTTGGCAAATGTGAAGTAGCCATCAGTTGTATTCGTATCTATTGGTCTTCATGGCGAAGTCAATAGTGGAAGTATAAAGTAAGTGTCGCCCCATTTCTTATGGCATGTTTATTTATGTACATTAAAGTATCAGGCCGCTCCTATTAATGGTCTAGCGGGAATTCATCGTAGATGACATTCCTAGAATTGGACACACGGAGTCGATAGCCTTTGAATCTTTTCGTAGAGGGAGAATACCTACAAGAAATCAAGTTAATGAATTTATATGCTTCACATGTTTAATATGCTGTTACTACAATGCCAGAAGCGTGGCATAGAATGGGAGAGGTTAGGCAACTGGAATCTCTAACCTGTTCGTATTATCATGTATGACTTTGTTTGAAAACTATATACTATATCTAACGGGATGTATGGAGAAAGTCTGGGATTATGAAGTATGATATGGAAGAATTTTATCCTGGAGTATGAATAATGTCGGCACAATGGTTTTATATCATATTATGCATTTTGCGTTAATTTGTATTTACGTAACATTTTGGTGTGATACCTACTGGGGTAGTCCTTCGGTTCTGCCAAATGGGTACGCAACAGTTTTATATAGTGGATAGTTTTTAACGTTATTTGTAATCGATGATTCACGCACTGACGTGCACAATGCAGGGTGAGTTGCTTTGGACGCACGTGTAACCTAGTTGAGTAGTTTCTGACGTCATGTAAGGGGCAGCTCGGACCATATTTATGTCCGCTGTGTTATCCTTTGATTCTTGGCAAATGTGAAGTAGCCCATCATTTATTTGTATTCGTTTATCTATTGGTTCTTCATGGCGAAGTCTCTAGTCATTATAGTAAGTATAAATCAGTAACATTGTCAACCCCATTTCTTATGGCTTGTCGGTTATTTTTGTCATATTCACTTGGTATAAATATAAGTATCAGGCCGCAACTATTAATGGTCTAGCGGGAATAACTTAGAGAAGAACATCGTAGATGAACATTCCTAGAACTTTGGGCCACACGGAGTCGATAGCCTTGAATCTTTTCGTAGAGGGAGAATACCTACAGAAATCAAGTTAATGAATTTATATGCTTCACAATGTTTAATATGCTGTTACTACAATGCCAGAAGCGTAGCATAGAATGGGAGAGGTTAGGCAACTGGAATCTCTAACCTGTGCGTATTATCATGTATGACTTTGTTTGAAAACTATATACTATATCTAACGGGATGGGATTATGGAGAAAGTCTGGGATTATGACGTATGATATGGAAGAATTTTATCCTGGAGTATGAATACGTTACCATGATGTACGTCCTGAAGAAGGAGTCCTGGTCAATGAGTACAGTCCCATGAAGTTGGACTTGAATGAGCGGAATATTATATGGTAACAGTTTTGTGATCCTCAGTCACTTGAGTCAGAGGACTTTATTAGTAGAGAATCTTCAGGAACTTTAAAAGTAATTATCAACATGTTGACGTATGATTTCTGCGCCTGTGACGATGTTAGTCTTGTCCACTCCGTATGTGCTGTGTTGAATAAAATCTATGTACAGTCACCACCGACTTCTGTACTGCCAGTACTTGCCCAGTTCACCCAGTTCAATACTACTTGTTGAAGTTCGTTTGAAGAATATTGTTGACATTCGTTCATTTTAACCATTCGCGTTTTAAGCTACCACTTCACCAGTATAAACTGAACTCAACGATAAAACGGAGTCAACAATAATTGGTATGCCAGTGTGGTCTGGAAATAACTAACTTCCAAAGAACGTACTCAATACTTTTCTGTGAAAAGAAGATTTTAACTTTCAAGTCACCAACATCTCGAACTTGGAACCCAGTGGGATGAGAAATCAGATTCAACTTACGTTTACCAAGGTCAAGTTCTTCAATCAACCTCCACGTCAAGTTTCACAGTGACTGATTACTTGGAGATCATCTCTTCATCATTATTGCGTGCGAGCTGTAATCTAGAGAAGCAGAACGAAGTATTTTATCTGTAGACGTACATCCACGGAGACGAGGCACATTGATTTTTTTACCTGCACGCGAGATGAGTATAACGTGTTTCCGTTGTACACTTTATTACGCTTAGTTGTGCCTTCCGTGATATGTCCACATTCATATTTTTCGTGTTAAGTGTTATATGTTGTGTATTCTTCGTGGGAGGTTGGGAATGGCGATTTAGGACGGGAAATTACCAGTTTCACCACAGGTCCGTCTTAAGTGTTCTGTAGGACATTATTTTGCAGACTTCCCGCAGTGGAATGTTCCTACGCGTGAGCGTAGAAGGATTCTAGGTCCACTGTGTCTGGTAGTCTGTGACACCTGACTGTTTTTAGCTTTTTCGTCAAGTTTTAATTGTGGTTTTTTGGTAGTTATTTTTACTTGTACCTTATTTTCATGATGTATTTTGTATGTGATTATTGTCCATCTTACCTGACTGTCGTTCATTTTTTTTTACAAAGCATATGTTTTTACACTGTGTTGTCAATTGTCTTGTGCATTATTTGATCGTAGATGTCATCGTAATTTTTTACGACATTCTATTTTAGTTCCACATTTTATTTTATTTGATTTCTACGACTGTAGTCATTTGTCTTGATTATCGTGTCGTGTCAGTATTGTGCTATTGTCTGTCACGTTATTGCTTTCACACCATTTCATGTTATAAATTACATTATTAATTATTAATATTATTGCCTATTATATAAATTGATTTTACCGTTCTAGAACAGGAACGAAAACCACTAGTTGTAGTAACAATTTTAAGTAGTATTATTACATAATAAAATTGAATAATGGCTACCTTAGACTATTTCATTAAGCAAGCAAAAGCTCTTCAGATGGCTCCTGAGGAAGCAAAAGCATTTGCACTTGCAGAATATAAGAAAGCTCAAGATATAGAAGCTGATCAGAGAAGGTTAGAAACTTTACGTTTGGAAAATTTGAAATTTGAGGCAGATCAAAAAAGGATTGAGGCGAGGAGAATGAGAAAAAATGAGATTAACTGCTGAGGAGGATGAAAAGAAGAGGAAATTTATAGCTGAGAAAGAGGAGAAAAAAATGAGATTAGCCTCTGAATTAGAAGAGAAACGATTTCAGCGAGAGGCAGAACAGAAGCAAAGGGAGGCTGAAGAAAGACTTAAAATTGAAATGGAAAATAAACAAAAGGAAATGGAAGAAAAAAGATTAATAGCTGAAAAAGAAATGGAAGTTAAACAAAAAGAAATGCAAGAAAGAAGATTAATAGCTGAACAAAACACAAAACGACTTCAGCTTGAGATGGAAGAGAATGAAAGAAAACGACAGCATGAACTGAAATTAGCAGAGTCAGAATATGAGAGACTTAGGTTAACTCAGGAAGCTAATTCTCAGAGAACTTTTGAAAGCCAAACTTCATCCAGACATGATAATTTTAAGGAAATTCACCTTAAATTACCAAAATTTAATCCCCCGTCTGATGACGTGATATTCTTCCTAGATAGGTTTGAGGCCACTTGTGTGTCTTATAACGTGGATAAAGCTCTATACTGTACATATTTATCCAGATTACTTACAGGGGACGCATTAGCAGTTTATCATACCACCAGCATTGGTGAGAAAAATGACTATAATGCTCTTAGAGCGGCACTTCTGCAAAAATTCCAAATGACAGAAGACCAATATCGATCAAGATTCCATACATTACTACCTCAATCTAGCAAAAATTTTAGTGATTTTCTGTCACAAATACGACTAACATTAGAAAGATGGATCGAATTATCCAAAATTGAAAAGTCGTATGAAGGTCTCTTCGATTTACTGATGCGCGATAAGGTACTTTCGTCTGTAAATCCTACATTTCTCGCATTTTTACACGAACGGAAACCTTTATCTATGAAAGACTTAGAACAGCATGCTAAAATTTTTTGCACTGCTCACCCAAACATGGATCTAAGTAATGCACAGATTAAGAATGAATTGCCTGTTGCTTTTGCAGCACAACAAAACAATTTTTCACGCAATCGTTCTTTTAGTGCTGACAGATATGTCAATAAGGGAAATAATGACAATTTTAACAATGGTAATTTTTACAAAGGGAAGCAATTTCAACAATCTGCTCCATTTAATGTTTCTTGGAACCAGGCTCACAGATCACGAGATTTTGGTAACAATAATTTTAAAAATAATCAAGGACATTATAATAAACAAAACTGGAGATCAAGATCTCAGGGTCCGCAAAACAAACAATTTTTTGGAAATAAACCATTTTACCAACATCATAGCGATAATTATACACATTATCGGACTCATCCAAATTTTAACTCTAGCAGAAGCTACAATTATGGCAATTTTAATGACAAAAATCAAAATCGATCGCGTCGTCGAGATAGATCGTTGAGTAATACGAATAGACATTCTAATGTCGCTTTTAGTGATACACAGGCTAACATTGAACAGGGTAAAGGAGCTGAAACTCATAATGCTATGTGTTGTTCTCTTGATTGTACCCAAGTCAAAGATTGTTCAGAATGCTCTACTCTTTTCCAGCCCAGGGCGATCACGACGCTGCGTTGCGGACATACCTTACCTAGTCTACCTGCAGTCTGTACGGCCACTGCTGCGTCAGTACACCAGGGACAGGGCTCTCTTAAGTTTAACAAGGGATTTGTTAACAATATTTCATGCTCTCTCCTATTTGACTCAGGTTGCAGCACAGTCGGCGTCCGGACTTCGCTGATCAACCCAAGTTGTGCCACTGGCCGGGTTGTCAAATGTGTGACGTTTGGTGGCACAATTGAAACATTTGCCACTGCTATTATTGATTTTAATACACCATTTTTTTCAGGAAAGATTCAAGCTTGTCTCCTTCCGAATCCAATTTGTGATTTAATACTTGGTCGCATACATGGTATTAAAGAGTGTACACCACAGCAAATTGCTGAATGGGAAGAGCGACATATTCAAACTGCAAATGCAGTAGTGACTAGAGCGCAAGCTACTAATATGTCGCATGATACACCTATGGAACCTACAGTTCATACCACTTGTGATGATGATGCTCCTATTTCACGGGAGTTGTTTGCAACATTGCAAAAGAATGATGATTCATTAAAAAAATTTTTTCAGTATGTGAACAAAAGTAATACCAGCAACAAACTTGCAAAATCTAGACATGACTTTATACTTAAAAATGGGATTTTGGTTAGAGTAATACGAGAAAAGGATTCATCCTTATGTTCTCAGATTATAGTCCCATCCTGTATGAGATCTCGTATATTACGACATGCGCATGACTCGCAATGTGCGGGCCATATGGGTTTTTCGCGCACCAAATCCAGAGTGCTTTCGGCATTCTACTGGCCAGGCGTCCATAAGGACATCACTCTCTATTGTCGGTCCTGTTTGATATGTCAAGAAGTTAAGGTACGGGGTCCATTTCATGCGGCTCCTATTCAAGCTGCGGACATCCCGATTAGACCATTTGATAAAATGGCTATAGACATTATTGGTCCAATGCTTCCATCTGCTAGAGGGCATACGCATATCCTTACGTGCATTGATATGTGCACTCGCTGGCCTGAAGCCATCCGTCTCAAGAACACTTCATCTGCCAGTGTAGCAGAGGCATTGATGTTAATCTTCTCACGCATTGGTTTTCCACGAAAAATCTTGTCGGATCATGGGGTTCAGTTCATTTCTGAATCCATGTCTCAAGTTATGAAGACATTAGGTATAGACAGATCTCTAAGTTCTATTTATCATCCGATGTCAAATGGGTTAATTGAGCGTCTAAATAGGACACTCAAGCAGTTGTTGGGTAAGATGACCCAAGACCATCCCCAAGACTGGGATCGGGTCCTACCCGCTTGTCTCTTTGCGTATCGCGAAGTACAAAATCAAGCAACGGGGTTTTCTCCATTTCAGCTTGTTTTCGGCATGCAACCACGCGGTCCGATGTCGTTAATCCACGACTTATTGGTTGACGAGAATATTGAAGAGGAAACTCAATCCTCTTATGAGTATGTGATCTCTCTGAGAAAGAGAATCATAGATGCTTGTAGATTAGCTACTGCATCATCCAAACAAGCCAAAGAAAAAGCTCGTCTATTTGCAAACAAATATAGACGTCTTCGCCAGCTTATTCCTGGTGACGAAGCTTTTGTCTTACTACCTGCGCATAATAATCGTCTTTTAATTACCTGGAGAGGTCCTTTCAGGATCATCTCAAGAATATCCGATGTCGACTACATCGTTGATGTTAATGGTAAACATAAAACCTTCCACATTAATATGTTGAAGGAATATTACTCACGTCCTGATTATCTACAATCAGTGTTCCAAGCAACTGACGATCCTACACCTCCTATTCAACACTATTCTAGTTTGTCTGTCATCCAAGAAGAGGAATCTTCTTTCGATGATGTACAACTACCAATACCAGTTGTACCACTCCATTCCACTGAGAAATGGAATGATGTTACTATCTCATCTACTCTTACTGATGATCAACGTCAGCAAGTCTCTAATATTCTACACACGTATGAGGATGTCCTCACTGACATCCCAGGTCATACGTCAGTCATCCAACATGACATTATTCTGACTGACGATACACCGATTCGAGTTCGCCCATATCCTATTCCTTTACACTTTCGTGATAAGGTTGATAAGGAATTGGATGAGATGCTTCAATTAAATATAATTGAACCATCTTCATCACCATATTCTTCTTCTATGGTAATCATTAGGAAGAAGGACAACAATATACGTCTTTGCGTAGATTACAGGAAATTAAACAAAGTTACAAAATTCGATGCGGAACCATTACCTCTTTTAGACGACTTATTAGAGAAATTATCTCATGCCACATTCTTTTCGAAATTTGACCTTTCAAAGGGTTATTGGCAAGTGCCATTAACCCCTAAAGCAAAGCCATTCACCGCTTTCTCGACGCCACGGGGTCTTTTTCAATGGAATTTTATGCCATTCGGTCTAATGAATGCGCCAGCTACCTTTGTACGCATGATGCGCATCATATTGTCTCATCGTCCCGATGTCATTACTTATATAGATGACATCTGTCTTTTCAGTGACTCTTGGGATGAACATATTCAGGGTTTAAAATCTTTACTTTCTACCTTACGGGATTATAACTTAACAGCGAAACCTTCAAAGGCTTTTGTCGGTTTTCATGACATCTCATTTCTTGGTCACCGTATAGGTCGCGGTTTAATGTATACAGAAGACAGTAACGTCTCTAAAATTTTAAACATCTCAGCACCTAAGACAAAAAAAACAAGTGAGGTCGCTCTTAGGACTAATACAGTTCTATTCTAAATTCATCCCTCATTTGTCTACTATAACTGCACCTCTTTCTTCGTTACTGAAGAAGGGCACATCTAATGTAATAAAGTGGTCGCAGGATCATCAAACGGCTTTAGATTATATAAAACAATTTTTTTCAAATAAGCCTTTTTTAAGGTTGCCTAACAAAGATCCCACCTTTGTTCTTCGCAGTGATGCTTCTTCCTACGCTATCGCGGCAGTTTTGATGCAGGAATACGGAGGCACCTTATTTCCGGTTATGTACGTATCCAGAAAGCTTACGACGAGCGAGATGAAGTATTCCGTTCTAGATAAAGAGCTCCTCGCTCTTGTCTGGTCATTCACAAAACTGGATCGTTATCTCCTCGGATCACACTTTGTGGTGGAATCCGACCAGAAAGCTCTTACAGCACTGAACACAGGGAACGTGAAGTCATCAAAGTCAGCGCGTTACGCTATTGCGCTTCAACCGTTCCATTTTGAGATACGAGCTATTCCTGGAGTACAGAATGTGTTTGCAGACTGTCTTTCAAGATGCCCTAGTGAACATGTTGAAATTAAACCACTTCCAGATGGTGAAACGTCCTCACAGAAACATGAATAACTTTGTACATGGTCACTGATTATACATCTGTGGAGACTATGTGTAGTTCTGCAGTATTCGTATATATATAACTTTCAGAATATACTTACGTATGGATTAGAACATTATTTCGTGTGGAGTAACGGTTGGTTAGCACGGCAACAGTGATATTAAAGTAACATTTTTTTTTAGTATGGAAACATTGGTAAGAGTGACAAATAGACATTCACTATTGTTATGGAACAGATTACACTACATATCGTGTTCGTAAACTTATTTCAGGCATGGTACATTGAGAACATATTCTTGTCGATTTAACTAGTTCTAAAAGAATATTAACAATGAGTGAAATTGAAATCACTTAGAATAAATTAGTAATTAGTTATTTGTTCATAAATTAAGTACTATTAATTAGTATAATTCAATTTAATCAATTTGATTGATTATAAATCACACATCTACTAACTTTATTAGTGTTTCGCAATACGTGTATTCACGTATCCCACTACATGATATCTCACTTTTAGATAACTAGTCAAACTTACTAGTGTTAGGAAATAGTAAGTGCGTTGCTTCTTAAAGTGTTTAATTATGCTTTGTTTCATTTTGCATGTTGTATTTTAAAATTTTCGGTTTTATTGATTCTTTTATCATTGATCATCATCAGTGTTGCTGTTCATTTTCATTTTTGAAATCATATGTTTCAAATTTCTTTTAAAACAATTTTGTTGAATTTTATTATCATCTTTTTTTTTATGGTTTATTTCATTTTCATTTTCAACTTCTTTTTACTTCGAATATTACCACATCGTTCCAAAGTAGGTCGATGGTGGATGTGTGCTTTAATGCATACTATCATTTAGTTATATTGTTTTCATTTAATATTCTTTTCTTAATATGATATAATTTTATGCATGTCATAAATCTTGTTGTAGTTTTGACTCACCTCTCTCGAGTAATTAGTTCGAAAAAAATTAATAGAATTAATTTTTTTTTAAGGGGAGGTGATAAGGGAGCTGTTACGTACATTTATTACCTACGGGGGTAGTCTTCGGTCCTGCCAAATGTACGCACCAGTTTTATATAGTTATATTATTTGTGCGTTCGATTGATTCACGCACTGACGTGCACAATGCTGGGTGAGTTGCTTTGGACGCACGTGTAACCTAGTTGAGTAGTTTCTGACGTCATGTAAGGGGCAGCTCGGACCATATTTATGTCCGCTGTGTTATCCCTTGATTTTTGGCAAATGTGAAGTAGCCATCAGTTGTATTCGTATCTATTGGTCTTCATGGCGAAGTCAATAGTGGAAGTATAAAGTAAGTGTCGCCCCATTTCTTATGGCATGTTTATTTATGTACATTAAAGTATCAGGCCGCTCCTATTAATGGTCTAGCGGGAATTCATCGTAGATGACATTCCTAGAATTGGACACACGGAGTCGATAGCCTTTGAATCTTTTCGTAGAGGGAGAATACCTACAAGAAATCAAGTTAATGAATTTATATGCTTCACATGTTTAATATGCTGTTACTACAATGCCAGAAGCGTGGCATAGAATGGGAGAGGTTAGGCAACTGGAATCTCTAACCTGTTCGTATTATCATGTATGACTTTGTTTGAAAACTATATACTATATCTAACGGGATGTATGGAGAAAGTCTGGGATTATGAAGTATGATATGGAAGAATTTTATCCTGGAGTATGAATACGTTACCATGATGTACGTCCTTGAAGGAAGGTCAATGGACTTGAATGAGCGGAATATTATATGGTAACAGTTTTGTGATCCTCAGTCACTTGAGTCAGAGGACTTTATTAGTAGAGAATCTTCAGGAACTTTAAAAGTAATTATCAACATGTTGACGTATGATTTCTGCGCCTGTGACGATGTTAGTCTTGTCCACTCCGTATGTGCTGTGTTGAATAAAATCTATGTACAGTCACCACCGACTTCTGTACTGCCAGTACTTGCCCAGTTCACCCAGTTCAATACTACTTGTTGAAGTTCGTTTGAAGAATATTGTTGACATTCGTTCATTTTAACCATTCGCGTTTTAAGCTACCACTTCACCAGTATAAACTGAACTCAACGATAAAACGGAGTCAACAGCGTTCTAGCATGGCGCCAGGGGCTACTTCCGACAGTAGTAGAGTTTTAGGATCTCACTGGACAGCTAAGTGGCGTTAAACAAGGCTGTGTTCTGGCTCCGACCCTCTTCGGGATCTTCTTTGCCTTACTCTTGAAACATGCATTCAGAGATGCAACTGAAGGAATATGCCTTCACACTAGGTCACTAGGTCTGTTTAATCTTTCAAGGCTGAAGGCAAAAACAAAAATCAGAAGGGTCACTATAAGAGACTTATTATTCGCTGATGACGCTGCAGTCGTCACTCAAAGCCAATAGGAGCTTCAGAGCTTGATGAATCGCTTCACCCAAGCATGCAAGGACTTTGGCCTCACAATAAGTCTAAAGAAAACAATTGTGCTGAGTCAGGATGTGGGTGCTGCACCAGTTATCACTATGGATAACTAGGAATTGGCAGTGGTGCACCACTTCACATACCTGGGGTCTACCATCAATGACAAACTCTCACTGGACACAGAAATTGACAGCCGCATTGGCAAAGCTGCAGCTACCTTTGCCTGCCTCACATCACGTGTTTGGGGAAACTCCAAACTCACAACGAAGACCAAAGCTGCGGTATATAACGCCTGCGTCCCCAGCACACTTCTATATGGCAGCGAGGCATGGACAATCTATGCTACGCAAGAAAGAAGGCTCAATACCTTCCATTTACGGTGTCTATGCCACATCCTCGGCATCTCGTGGAAAGATAAAGTGACAAATGTCGAGGTGTTGTCACGTGTTGGTCTTCAAAACATGTATACACTGCTTAGACAGCGCAGACTACGCTGGCTTGGCCATGTCCGCCGCGTAGTAGATGGTCTCATCCCAAAAGATATCTTCTACGGGCAACTAGCAGGTGGCAAAAGAACAGTTGGACGACCGGAGCTGAGGTTCAAAGATGTGTGCAAGAGAGATGTGAGGGCACTGGACATAAATTCAGCAACGTGGGAAGATGAAGCTGCCGATCGCACAAAGTGGAGGTGTTATTTACGGCGCCACCTCAGTGTGGTGGGTTTTGATGTTATGAATTGTTGTTATGTATTATTATTGTATTAAATGAGATCAGCTATGAAGGTCCCTGAATTTAACAAATAGTATTGTAAACTTTTCAGGATACCTTTCCGCTACCACCCTTTTGATCTCATTCAAAATTAATCTATATTATTATATATAATGACTTCGTATAGTGTCTAGGGTTATGAATGTAGAGTGTAATGTGCAATAACCAACTAACATACAAACAAATAGTTTATTATCCACAACAACCAACCGTACTACAACAATAACATACCAACAACACTTTAAAAGGCTATCTTACTTAAGACAGTAGTTGAAATTTGTGTAAATAGAATTTTTTACAATTTATTATCCTGATTCTAATTTATTTTGAACCAGGACTGACAATCAAAAGTGAAATCAAAAGAATCATTTACAACAGTCCAATAACACAGTGGGTC